>OX401404.1:6094623-6694623 GCA_947846245.1 Cerastoderma edule
AGGTGTCCGTCAGGCGTAAATGTACATCCATAGACGCTGCATGATCCCACATCTATCTCCTGTTTATCCACAACAGACTTGTTAAGTACAGATGTCTGGACGGGACTGGGGTACTTGGGCTGTTTGTTGACAACACCAGTTCCCAGTGACGTCAGCTGTAGGAGTACGTCTGTAATGACGTCATCAGGCTGAAAACGGACATCTATCTCATAGATTTGTTTTCTCAAATCGGCAAGAATATTCACAAAGTCGTCTGCCCGCGAGAAGACTTGATTCGTGCAAACGTAAATGACGTCTTCATCCTGCGATTTTCTACTTTCTTTCAAGGGATTTTTCTGTCGTTCAATTTGCTTCATGACGTCATCAATTGTGGTCAGATGATCTGCAATCTGCGAAGCATGTTTCTGTTCGATGTCACAAAGTTCGGAATATAACTTTTTCTCGAGGCTATCCATTGTGTCATTGATGGTTTTCCGTAATTGTTTCATCTCGTTAAGGCAATTCAGGACTTCAGATTTCATGGCCGCTCTGTCAGCTTGCCTTGACTTTTTTAGATCGTCGAATTGAGTATTCAAATCGGCCAGACTTTTCTCCGCTGCCTCAAATGTTGTTTGTACATTTACATTGGACGTATATCGACGTAAATCCTCTGTGTCACATCCTTTATGGGAAGAAATTTTACATGTGTTACACACGGCTTTACCATGTGTCTTACAGAAGGTGTCAAAAATGTTTGTTTTATGAAATTCACAATACATGAATGATGGAGTTGGGGTTGCCTTTACGGATCCAGAAGGAATCTGACTTCCTGTCAAAAGGGCATGGTCCTTAGTGGCCCAGGACCCTCTGTGGGCCCTATCACATGACTGGCACAGGTTCTCGCAACAAATGGGACAGTAGGAGACGGCCTCTGATGTCGTAGAATGTGACAGACAAACATCACAATCATGAAGGAATAAACCGTCTGATTCTTCGCAGAACGACTCTGAAGCGTTGGCCATGGCAAAAATATAAAACACGAATTCGTCTAAGCCTTCCTGGAATCAAAAGCAAGAACATTTACAATTGTTCTTTCATTTTGCTCATTCATTTATGCATATATGAATAATTGTTTATTACATTTTAGGTATGTAGATCGCGTCAACGTTATTTCGGAAGTGTTGCGAGGTCCGAGTCAAAATGATTGAGGAAGACACGTACCTGACAGTCTATATAAGGCCATATCAAGCCGGGTAGATCAATTGGCATTCCGTTAGTAAATCGGGAAACTACGGACGGAACGACGGATGGACGGAACGACGGACGGAACGACGGACAGAAAGACGGGCAGAACGACGGACACAAAAGATGGACAGAAGGACGGACAGAAGGACGGACAGAACGCCGGAAAGAAGGACGGACAGACGGACGGAGAAAGAGACGAACGGAACGACGGACGGATAGAACAACGGACGGAAGGAAAGGCGGGCAGAACGACAGACAGAACGACGGACAGAACTACGGACAGAACGACGGACAGAACGACGGATAAAGCAATGGACAGAAGGACGGACAGAAGGACGAACAGAAGGACGGACGAACGGAGCGACGGACGGACGGACAGACGGACAGAATGACGGACGGACGGAACGAAGGACGGAACGACGGACAGAAGGACGGGCAGAAAGACGTGAAGAACGACAAGCAGAAGGACGGGCAGAAAGACGGGCAGAACGACGAACGGATGGAACGATGGATGGAGAGAAAGACGAACAAAAGGACGGACGGACGGAACGAGGTATAGAGAGACGGGTAGAACGACGGACAAAAAAGACGAACAGAAAAGACGGACATACTTGCACGACTTGTACAAATATATTCAAAACCAAAGGATTTCATTTTTCCCTAAATAAATCGATATCAATGTAAATGTCTTCTTGAAAGCCAAGCATTAAAAACCAAAGGAGTTTATCCTTCTCTCTGTTAATTGATATCAATGTCATCGTCTGCTTGAAAGCCCAATAAAGTCGTCTGCCGGTTATATGACGCCCTGACGACGCTAATGTTTGGTAACAACCCAAATAACGAGTGTGAACACGTTCTAAATGGCAACGCAAATTTAATTGCGATTCATCTGCAATAAAACAACACTGGCTTCAGGCTTCAACCTTCTGATCGGTATTTCTGAGTTCAAATCCTATTAAGACCAGAATCAGCCGTTTCGATTGTTGAATATCAGATATTCACAAAACGACGTAAATATTCATGTGTATCCAAACGATACATTACAACCACTAAGATATGAAAATCGATTACTCTATAAATCGAAGAAGATAATATGATTTAAGCATTGCTTACCTTTTGCCGTAAAGATTCACGAACAAGAGCTACTGTTGAGTTTACGATTCAATGTATCCAACTATGTTTCCAATAACTACATTTGTATTTGAATTCACTCAAGATCTGCCTAAACACTGCCCGTGAATCGTTCGACTGAATAAAAATCTCCACTACAATTAACTTCCTCTTACGTTTTCAACGTAATTAAGATGAGCTTTACCTCATGTTTCGCGTGTGTAGATTTTAAAGGTCTATCTAACAGATTGAGACTAAAATCTTTTTAGAATTAAATGTCTTCTACGAGAAGGATTGCATCACAGCTCTATCAATTTACAGATAGTTGGATTATTGATACATTCATCCCCATGACTTTTTATAAACATGTAGTGGAGTTATACAGCACATTATTGTTACAAATTAGGCAAACCGCTTAGCCCATTACTAAACAATAAAGTCGTTTACCGACTTTGTTGCAGACGACTCTTGAAAACATTGTTTGAAAATCAGAAGTTGCCCGTGATGAGCATATTCTCCTTTGCCCACAATGTTTTCTTTCCTATCAGCAGACTATTTTTCAATTTCATCACATTTTGAACTGTCGTCTGCAAACTCTATTTTAATTTGGGACAGTCGAAAAGTTTGCGTTTTGTAAAGGGTTAAGCTGTTAGTTGTCTTGTACACCACGAATATACAGTATGAACCTATGGTCGTTTTAAACACGATTGACTTTGTCTCTTTATCTATAAAGCGGTTTTATACTAAGTCTTACGTTCTCTCCTTTGGGACAGTCAAAAATTTGACGTTTGGTAAAGGGTTATGGGTTTATGTTTTATGCCGGACTGTAATATGCTGTAAATGGGTAAGCGTATCTTAGCCCCAGTTTATGTTATGGGTGCTTACTCTAAACACATAACGCTAGCAAGGCGCAACCTATTCCTTTATATAAACCAACGTTTTAACCCTTTACCAAACACCAAATTTCCGACTGTCCCAAACTGAAAGAGTATGCAGACGACACTACAAAATGTGATGAAATTGGAAAATAGTCTTCGGATAAAGCATAAAACATTGTGGGAAAAGGAAAAAATTGCTCGTTATGAGCAATTTCTCATTTTCCCACAACGTTTTCCAGAGTCGGCTGCAACTAAATGGTTAAATGTCGTAATTGATTGGAAATGGCTTAATAAAAGCACTGAAGGCAGTTTGACAATTATTCAAGGAAAACACCGACTTTCCACATCCTTAAAATGTAAATATTGAAAATTGTCATTTTTTAGTGGCGACGATTGCTTCTTTGGTTAAATATAAAGTTGAACATATTATCAGAGGGTCTAAGGGTGTTTTATCGAATAAGTATGTGAACGAATTATATATTGTGGCGGCTATGCTCTAACCCGTTGCACATTTAAAAGCAACAGCAGACGACAAATAAGATGGACAAATATAAATCGTATATATGGTAGAAGGTTAAACAATAAATTGTAAGAGAAAGGCTAATATGCTCTCCAGAAGTACTTGTCCTTTTGAAACAATTATTTCTGCAGTTTCCTCCAGCATATACGAAACACCAAGTTGTTATGGAGTAAGGAGAATATCAACACGTCAATTAACAAAGCGTCTTGTCCTTACAAATTTTAACCCTATACTACAATCTGAACACATCGGGTTTAACAAATGAAATCATTTGAAATGATAGGGATGACGCCATATTAGTTCCCGCGGAATGGCGTCACTTCAATTTCGTTTTCAAAAATATATATATGTCACAACTTATTATTTCGCAATTTCGTATGAGTTACCAATAGAAAATGATTTAAAAAGGATATCCAACACTTCCATGTACATTGAACTACTTGTACTCTTAGAAAAGGTGTTAATCGCCGCGGCCGATTTACCCGAAAAATTATAACCCTACACTTATATCCGAGATGTATTTCACAGCTCACGGAAATACCCGAGTAGTTCCGATTGCCTATACTATGCACGACATAATGGATGAGTGGTTCGACTCCTTGACTTACGATCCCTTAACACCTCTCCGCATGGGTTCAACTCCCGACTAACAATTATTCGGAGTTTTATGAAAGTTACATAGGGATGTCTAGCTACTTATATAGCAAATTTTCACATCTTCTTCTTTGTCTCGGATTCTTATAAATGTTGTATTATGATCGTGTTTATCAAATATATACAAGCCCATCATCGAATCCCAATCCTCGTCCTAAATCCACATATTCGGATATCTTTGTGTGTTACATTATGATGTCCACTGGTTACAAAAAGTAAATAATCGGGTCTTCTTTTGGGAACTAGATGTACATATTCGGATTTCTATAACTGCTGTATTGTAATGTTCACCCACAGAAAGCCAGATATATCCGATTGATATTATGGGATATTTGGAAACTTCTTTGGCGGTTACATTTGCCCATCTAATGTACATGCTATATTAATGAAACACACATTTGTTCAATCGTTGGCTCGCTTTCAAATCCATATCATATTTATCTTTATAGTAATTCGACAGACATACCAGGTATAAATAACTGCGAAATTAGCCAACATTGCTCTCCAAGACGTCAATCGCACGGAAAATTAACATGTTTCATACTTGATTATATTCGTGCGGTTGTAGAAAACGACATCAACATGATTGTTAGATACGCACTGTAGGAATATCATGTTAACCCTTTACTTAACGACAAATTTTCGAATGACCCAAATTGAAAGAGTTTGCAGACGACATCACAAAATGTGATGAAATTAGAAAATAATCTTCCGATAGGGCAGAAAACATTGTGGGGGCAAAGGAGAAATTGCTCATTGCGAGCAATTTCTCTTTTTCCCACAAAGTTTTCAAGAGTCGTCTGCAACAAAGTAGTCAACTGTCATTATTGTTTGGCAAAGGGTTAAACGTGCCAGGGAAATAGGAAGAAGGAACGTAAGAATTAGTATAGAACCGCTTTAAAGATAAAGAGATAAAGTCAATCGTGTTTAAAACGACTTTAGGGTCATACTGTATATAGCGTAGACAAATAGCAGCTTAACCCTTTACAAAACGCCAAATTTTCGTATGTCCCAAATTGAAAAACTTTACAGACGACATTTCAAAATAGGGTGAAATTGGAAAAATAATCTTCTCATAGGGCAGAAAACATTGTGGGGAAAAGAAGAAATTGCTCGTAACGAGCAATTTCTCCTTTCCCACCACGTTTTCCAGAGCCATGTGGAACAAAGTGGTTAAATGTTGTTATTGTTTGGTAATGGGTTAATACGGACGTCAGCCATTCAGAAAGCTTCAGAAGGACTGACTAAAGGAACGTTCTTCCCGGCTTGATTAGCCCTTGTTGGCAATTAAGTTTGGTGTCGTCCATCTTTATTACGAGTCGGTATCGCAACATAGCTGTGAGAAGTAAAGTATTGATGCTGATGTATCAAGTTGCTCGCATAACTGGATTGTTCTTTCTATATCAATAAGTTCATCACATTAAAGCAAACAACAGGTGTATAGTTAGAAATGTTTATTTTATAAAAAAAAACCTGCAAAGTGCATAAGATTTAAGAAAGAGGTTGATATCTACAGAAGAATAATACCACAAAACATATTTCAAATGAGGAATGCATATGTTAGTTTAATGACAATAGGCTGATCAGCAACAAATTGGAAATTAAATCCATGTACAAAGAATAATTACTCATTCCGAGCAGTATCTCCATACTCTACAACGTTTTTTTTAATCTACTGCAAAGTCACATTCTGACAGAATAAGGTGTATGTTCTATGGCTGCATTCTGATCTTTTGAATTGAAATTATTGATGCTAACAAAAAGTCCAAGACCTTCAATGCTTGCATATTTTGATAACACCTACGGTAATTTCCCCATGAGCAACTTATGTAAAAAATAAAACAAAATGAAAAAGGTTTGAGAAAAGGAGAATTTCCGATCACAACCGATCACAAACAAAATATCAGTAGCAAATTGGAAATGAAATAAATGCAAAAAGAAAAATTACTCATTCCGAGCAGTACTCTTATCTCTTAGTCAACTAATTTGGCGCGATCGGGAAATATTGGAAAAATTTTGCCAATATCTCCCTTCACCCATCAGAAGTTAAAGGCAATCTTCACCTTGAAATTATTTTGACTGTCGTTTCTCCATACTCTAACAATAGGTGTTAAAGTCATGCAAGGGTTTCATTTTCTATGGATCTAGAGCTAAGGAGTTTTGTATAGCATTTAAAACAACTGTTATACGAGATTCATACTGATTAATCTAATTAGACAATGTGTAAACGGACCTAAATCTAAAGCGTATCAAATATACTCAACAATACAAAAACATAAACAACAGCAAACTAAGCTTCTAAACTACTTTTAAACTACTATTTCAACATATCCAATCAATGTATAAGCTAAGACAATTTCGGAAAATGTGTTAAAACAAACAGCAAGTCTCTGCACTCTAATTTCCCCACAACGTTTTCTATAGCACATAAGTTTCATCAAGGTAGGAGTTTTAAAAGCGTTTTCATATCTCTAGGGAATAAACATGAGAAAGGAAAGTAGACATGGTTTTCTCTACAAACACTTCCTTTCCGATATCATTTTTCATAAAAGACAGTTATCAAGGAACACTCAAACGGACTACGTTCTATGAGGGAAATGGTCACTTCAAAGTTCGTAACAGCTGGTCAACTAGTGGCTTGAGTCATGAATAATAATCATGTAATTGCAGGCAGAGTGAGTTTCAAAACCTGTTACACTTACTGTAGGCTTATCTGTCTGCAACATAGAAAAAAAAACAGAGAATGGACTTTTAGGAATATACTCTTCAATCCACCATTTATAAAATCTTTATATTCTTATCAAAATGACTAAATCATATATAGAAACTTAAAAAATGTATGTTGTAATTATATCTGTAGAAAACTTTTTTTTAGAAAGTTTAACTCCCAATCTGTGAGACAGTCCTTTTAAAAGCAAGTTCCTGTCACTATTCTTTGCATGAAGTATTTCAAAAGCATTTCCATCAACCCTTTATTGTGGGTACTCGTTAGAACTGTCTCAATGAAAAACACAGGTAAATTATTTTTTTAATAATTGTCACGTTTGTCCAAACCACAAAAAGCAGTGAATGCAATCCGATAAAGTCGTGTAAGAAAGGTTAAAATTCAAACATTTTCGTTCTCGGTCAGTTTTTGTTCATTTTACAATCAATACAGAAGAGTAATCGTCCACTATAATAGTCAATCCAGTCCATGGTAGTCAATGCTCGCATCGGACGTTTTCACCATCCACACAAGCACGGTGACCGCGAGTATGTCTATTTTGTCCAATACACGACCAGTTTCGTAGCAGTCTTGGCTTTCTCGCGTAATCCAACAGCTAGACGCCCGTCACTTTGTCGGTACGCTATAGATTCTGGAAGGTGTATTCCGTCTTTCTGTGTCAACAGTATCTTCTCCTTTCTGCCGTCATGCCGGATCATATGGACATTATGTGAGCTCCATCCACAAACTAATACGTTGTTATCATTGTCCACATACATCCCTGCCGGTCCCTTCAAGTGTGTGTCGGAGTACTCGTAGACGACATGTCCGTGTTGGTTCAGACATGTGACGGTGTCTGTTTTCCAGTCTGATATAAAAAGTCTACTTCCATTAGGGCTGACTCTAACAAAGCCAGGCCCTGTAAACATGTATTTACCATTATCCACACCCAGCCTCCTCAGTACCTGACCGTCCATGTTGAGTACGACGACTTCTCCATTACCGGGACAATCATGGCAAGTGACGTAGATCTCATCCCTATACACATCCACACCGGCACACGGTCTATCCATCTTCAGGGTTCTCACCACCTTCATATGCGGTAATACTCGGATACGCTTGAGTTGGTTGAGTTTACCCTGTGTTACAATGGTGTCCGTGTCGTCGATGGCAGACACGTCTACTGAAGGAACAGATAACTGAGATATAAAGTGGAAATCTTCATCAAACAACTTTAGTCCGTCATTTACACACGCGAGTACGAGGTGTCCGTCAGACATAAATGTACATCCCTGCACGTGGCATAATCCCACGTCTATCTCCTGTTTATCCACAACAGACTTGTCAAGTACAGATGTTGGGACGGGACTGGGGTACTTGGACGGTTTGTTGAAAACAACATTTCCCAGTGACGTCAGCTGTAGGAGTACGTCTGTAAAGACGTCATCAGGCTGAAAACGGACATCTATCTCATAGATTTGTTTTCTCAAATCAGCCAGAATATTCACAAAGTCGTCTGCCCGCGAGGAAACTTGATTCGCGCAAACGTAAATGACGTCATCATCCCGCGATTTTCTACTTTCTTTCAAAGGAACTTTCTGTTGTTCAATTTGCGTCATGACGTCATCAATTGTGGTCAGATGATCTGCAATCTGCGAAGCATGTTTCTGTTCGATGTCACAAAGTTCGGAAGATAACTTTTTCTCGAGGCTATCCATTGTGTCATTGATGGTTTTCCGTAATTGTTTCATCTCGTTATGGCAATTCAGGACTTCAGATTTCATGGCCGCTCTGTCAGCTTGCCTTGACTTTTTTAGATCGTCGAATTGAGTATTCAAATCGGCCAGACTTTTCTCCGCTGCCTCAAATGTTGTTTGTACATTTACATTGGACGTATATCGACGTAAATCCTCTGTGTCACATCCTTTATGGGAAGAAATTTTACATGTGTTACACACGGCTTTACCATGTGTCTTACAGAAGGTGTCAAAAATGTTTGTTTTATGAAATTCACAATACATGAATGATGGAGTTGGGGTTGCCTTTACGGATACAGAAGGAATCTGACTTCCTGTCAAAAGGGTGTGGTCCTTTGTGGCCCGGGACCCTCTGTGGGCCCTATCACATGACTTGCACAGATTCTCGCAACAAATGGGACAGTAGGAGACGGCCTCTGATGTCGTAGAATGTGACAGACAAACATCACAATCATGAAGGAATACTCCGTCTGATTCTTCGCAGAACGACTCTGAAGCGTTGGCCATGGCAAAAATATAAAACACGAATTCGTCTAAGCCTTCCTGGAATCAAAAGCAAGAAGATTAACAATTGTTCTTTCATTTTATTGTTTATTACATTTTAGGTATGTAGATCGCGTCAACGTTATTTCGGAAGTGTTGCGAGGTCCGAGTCAAAATGATTGAGGAAGACACGTACCTGACAGTCTATTTAAGGCCATGTCAAGCCGGGTAGATCAATTGACATTCCGTTAGTAAACCGGGACACTACGGACGGAACGACGGATGGACGGAACGACGGACGGAACGACGGACAGAAAGACGGGCAGATCGACGGACACAAAAGATGGACAGAAGGACGGACAGAAAGACGGACAGAACGCCGGAAAGAAGGACGGACAGAAGGACGGAGAAAGAGACGGACGGAACGACGGACGGATAGATCAAAGGACGGACAGAACGACAGACAGAACGACGGACAGAACTACGAACAGAACGACGGACAGAACGACGGATAAAACAATGGACAGAAGGACGGACAGAAGGACGGACAGAAGGACGGACAGAAGGACGAACAGAAGGACGGACGAACGGAACGACGGACGGACGGACAGAATGGCGGACGGACGGAACGACGGACAAAAGGACGGACAGAAGGACGGACAGAAGGACGGGAAGAACGACAAGCAGAAGGACGGGCAGAAAGACGGGCAGAACGACGAACGGACGGAACGATGGACGGAGAGAAAGACGAACAAAAGGACGGACGGACGGACGGAACGAGGTATAGAGAGACGGGTAGAACGACGGACAAAAAAGACGAACAGAAAAGACGGACATACTTGCACAACTTGTACAAATATATTCAAAACCAAAGGATTTCATTTTTCCCTAAATAAATCGATATCAATGTAAATGTCTTCTTGAAAGCCAAGCATTAAAAACCAAAGGAGTTTATCCTTCTCTCTGTTAATTGATATCAATGTCATCGTCTGCTTGAAAGCCCAATAAAGTCGTCTGCCGGTTATATGACGCCCTGACGACGCTTATGTTTGTTAACAACCCAAATAACGAGTGTGAACACGTTCTAAATGGCGACGCAAATTGAATTGCGATTCATCTGCAATAAAACAACACTGGCTTCAGGCTTCAACCTTCTGATCGGTTTTTCTGAGTTCGAATCCTATTAAGACCAGAATCAGCCGTTTCGATTGTTGAATATCCGATATTCACAAAACGACGTAAATATTCATATGTATCCAACAATACCTTACAACCACTAAGATATGAAAATCCATTACTCTATAAATCGAAGAAGATAATATGATTTAAGCATTGCTTACCTTTTGCTGTAAAGATTCACGAACAAGAGCTGCTGTTGAGTTTACGATTCAATGTATCCAACTATGTTTCCAATAACTACATTTGTATTTGAATTCACTCAAGACCTGCCTAAACACTGCCCGTGAATCGTTCGACTGAATAAAAATCTCCACTACAATTAACTTCCTCTTACGTTTTCAACGTAATTAAGATGAGCTTTACCTCATGTTTCGCGTGTGTAGATTTTAAAGGTCTATCTAACAGATTGAGACTGCAATCTTTTTAGAATTAAATGTCTTCTACGAGAAGGATTGCATCACAGCTCTATCAATTTACAGATAGTTGGAATATTGATACATTCATCCCCATGACTTTTTATAAACATGTAGTGAAGTTATACAGCACATTATTGTTACAAATTAGGCAAACCGCTTAGCCCATTACTAAACAAAAAAGTCGTTTACCCAATTTCTTGCAGACGACTCTTGAAAACATTGTTTGAAAAGCTGAAGTTGCCCGTGACGAGCATTTTCTCCTTTGCCCACAATGTTTTCTTTCCTATCAGCAGACTATTTTTCAATTTCATCACATTTTGAACTGTCGTCTGCAAACTCTTTTTAAATTTGGGACAGTCGAAAAGTTGGCGTTTTGTAAAGGGTTAAGCTGTTAGTTGTCTTGTACACCACGAATATACAGTATGAACCTATGGTCGTTTTAAACACGATTGACTTTGTCTCTTTATCTATAAAGCGGTTCTATACTAGGCCTTACGTTCTCTCCTTTGGGACAGTCAAAAATTTGACGTTTGGTAAAGGGTTATGGGTTTATGTTTTATGCCGGACTGTAATATAATGTAAATGGGTAAGCGTATCTTAGCCCCAGTTTATGTTATGGGTGCTCACTCTAAACACATGACGCTAGCAAGGCGCAACCAATTCCTTAATATAAACCAACGTTTTAACCCTTTACCAAACACCAAATTTCCGACTGTCCCAAACTGAAAGAGTATGCAGACGACACTACAAAATGTGATGAAATTGGAAAATAGTCTTCGGATAAAGCATAAAACATTGTGGGAAAAGGAAAAAATTGCTCGTTATGAGCAATTTCTCATTTTCCCACAACGTTTTCCAGAGTCGGCTGCAACTAAATGGTTAAATGTCGTAATTGATTGGAAATGGCTTAATAAAAGCACTGAAGGCAGTTTGACAATTATTCAAGGAAAACACCGACTTTCCACATCCTTAAAATGTAAATATTGAAAATTGTCGTTTTTTAGTGGCGACGATTGCTTCTTTGGTTAAATATAAAGTTGAACATATTAGCAGAGGGTCTAAGGGTGTTTTATCGAATAAGTATGTGAAAGAAATATATATTGTGGCGGCTATGCTCTAACCCGTTGCACATTTAAAAGCAACAGCAGACGACAAATAAGATGAAACAAATGAAAATCGTATATATGGTAGAAGGTTAAACAATAAATTGTAAGAGAAAGGCTAATATGCTCTCCAGAAGTACTTGTCCTTTTGAAACAATTATTTCTGCAGTTTTCTCCAGCATATACAAAACACCAAGTTGTTATGGAGTAAGGAGAATATCAACACGTCAATTAACAAAGCGTCTTGTCCTTACAAATTTTAACCCTATACTACAATTTGAACACATCGGGTTTAACAAATGAAATCATTTGAAATGATAGGGATGACGCCATATTAGTTCCCGCGGAATGGCGTCTCTTCAATTTCGTTTTCAAAAATATATATATGTCACAACTTATAATTTCGCAATTTCGTATGAGTTACCGATAGAAAATGATTTAAAAAGGATATCCAAGACTTCCATATACATTGAACTACTTGTACTCTTAGAAAAGGTGTTAATCGCCGCGGCCGATTTACCCGAAAAATTATAACCCTACACTTATATCCGAGATGTATTTCACAGCTCACGGAAATACCCGAGTAGTTCCGATTGCCTATACTATGCACGACATAATGGATGAGTGGTTCGACTCCTAGACTTACAATCCCTTAACACCTCTCCGCATGGGTTCAACTCCCGACTAACAACTATTCGGAGTTTTGTGAAAGTTACATAGGGATGTCTAGCTACTTATATAGCAAATTTTCACATCTTCTTCTTTGTCTCAGATTTCTATAAATGTTGTATTATGATCGTGTTTATCAAATATATACAAGCCCAACATCGAATCTCAATCCTCGTCCTAAATGCACATATTCGGATATCTTTGTGTGTTACATTATGATGTCCACTGGTTACAAAAAGTAAATAATCGGGTCTTCTTTTGGGAACTAGATGTACATATTCGGATTTCTATAACTGCTGTATTGTAATGTTCACCCACAGAAAGCCAGATATATCCGATTGATATTATGGGATATTTGGAAACTTCTTTGGCGGTTACACCTGCCGATCCAATGTACATGCTATATTAATGAAACACACATTTGTTCAATCGTTCGCTCGCTTTCAAATCCATATCATATTTATCATTATAGTAATTGGACAGACATACCAGGTAGAAATAACTGCGAAATTAGCCAACATTGCTCTCCAAGACGTCAATCGCACGGAAAATTAACATGTTTCATACTTGATTATATTCGTGCGGTTGTAGAAAACGTCATCAACATGATTGTTAGATACGCACTGTAGGAATATTACGTTAACCCTTTACTTAACGACACAAATTTTCGAATGTCCCAAATTGAAAGAGTTTGCAGACGACATCACAAAATGTGATGAAATTAGAAAATAATCTTCCGATAGGGCAGAAAACATTGTTGGGGCAAAGGAGAAATTGCTCATTGCGAGCAATTTCTTTTTTTCCCACAAAGTTTTCAAGAGTCGTCTGCAACAAAGTGGTCAACTGTCATTATTGTTTGGCAAAGGGTTAAACGTGCCAGGGAAATAGGAAGAAGGGAACGTAAGAATTAGTATAGAACCGCTTAAAAGATAAAGAGATGAAGTCAATCGTGTTTAAAACGACTTTAGGGCCATACTGTATATAGCGTAGACAAATAACAGCTTAACCCTGTACAAAACGCCAAATTTTCGTATGTCCCAAATTGAAAAACTTTACAGACGACATTTCAAAATAGGGTGAAATTGGAAAAATAATCTTCTCATAGGGCAGAAAACATTGTGGGGAAAAGAAGAAATTGCTCGTAACGAACGAGTCGTCTGGAACAAAGTGGTTAAATGTCGTTATTGTTTGGTAATGGGTAAATACGGACGTCAGCCATTCAGAAAAGCTTCAGAAGGACTGACTAAAGTGACTTTCTTCCCGACTTGATTAGCCCTTGTTGGCAGTTAAGTTTGATGTCGTCCTTCATTATTACGAGTCGATATCGCAACATAACTGAAAGAAGTAAAGTATTGATGCTGATGCATCAAGTTGCTCGCATAACGCCAAGTTCTCGACTGTCCGAAAGAGTTTACAGACGACATTTTAAAATGGGATGGCATTGGAAAAATAATCTTCTCATAGGGCAGAAAACATTGTGGGGAAAAGGAGAAAATGCTCGTATGAGCAATTTCTCCTTTTCCCACCACGTTTTCCAGAGTCGTCTGGAACAAAGTGGTTAAATGTTTTTATTGTTTGGTAATGGGTTAATACGGACGTCAGCCATTCAGAAAGCTTCAGAAGGACTGACTAAAAGAATGTTCTTCCCGGCTTGATTAGCCCTTGTTGGCAATTAAGTTTGGTGTCGTCCTTCATTATTATGAGTTTAAACTTATTTATTTTACATCGATTGTGACGGAAGCTTGAAGCTTATTTAATTCACTCTCGATGATTGCTTCCTGGATACTGCACCAGTACTCGCGCCGAGTTGTGGGATAGCCCCGGCAATTCTCACCTCGCCTAACGGGAATTCGAACCCGGGACCCTTGGTACAAGAGGCCGGTGCTCTACCACTGCACCACTGTCGCTCGTTAGTATGAGTCAAGTATCGCAACATAACTGTGAGAAGTAAAGTATTGATGCTGATGCATAAAGTCGCTCGCACAACTGGATTGTCCTTTCTATATCAATAAGTTCAACACATTAAAGCAAACAACAGGTGTATAGTTAGAAATGTTTATTTCATTAAAATAAAACCTGCACAGTGCATAAGATTTATAAAAGAGGTTGATATCTACAGAAGAATAATACCACAAAACATATTTCAAATGAGGAATGCATATTTTAGTTTAATGACAATAGGCTGATCAGCAACAAATTGGAAATGAAATCCATGTAAAAAGAATAATTACTCATTCCGAGCATTATCTCCATACTCTACAATGTTTTTTTGCAAAGTCACATTCTGACAGAATAAGGTGTATGTTCTATGGCTGCATTCTGATCTTTTAAATTGAAATTATTGATGCTAACAAAAAGTCCAAGACCTTCAATGCTTGCATACTTTGATAACACCTACGGTAATTCCCCAATGAGCAACTTATGTAAAAAATAAAACAAAATGAAAAAGGTTTGAGAAAAGGAGAATTTCCGATCACAAACAAAATATCAGAAGCAAATTGGAAATGAAATAAATGCAAAAAGAAAAAATACTCATTCCGAGCAGTACTCTTATCTCCTAGTCAAACTAATTTGGCGCGATCGGGAAATATTGGGAAAATTTTACCAATATCTCCCTTCACCCATCAGAAGTTAAAGGCAATCTTCACCTTGAAATTATTTTGACTGTCGTTTCTCCATACTCTAACAATAGGTGTTAAAGTCTTGCAATGGTTTCATTTTCTATGGATCTAGAGCTAAGGAGTTTTGTATAGCATTTAAAACAACTGTTATACGAGATTCATACTGATTAATCTAATTAGACAATGTGTAAACGGACCTAAATCTAAAGCGTATCAAATATACTCAACAATACAAAAACATAAACAACAGCAAACTAAGCTTCTAAACTACTTTTAAACTACTATTTCAACATATCCAATCAATGTATAAGCTAAGACAATTTCGGAAAATGTGTTAAAACAAACAGCAAGTCTCTGCACTCTAATTTCCCCACAACGTTTTCTATATCACATAAGTTTCATCAAGGTAGGAGTTTCAAAAGCGTTTTCATATATCTAGGGAATAAACATGAGAAAGGAAAGTAGACATGGTTTTCTCTACAAACACTTCCTTTCCGATATCATTTTTCATAAAAGACAGTTATCAAGGAACACTCAAACGGACTACGTTCTATGAGGGAAATGGTCACTTCAAAGTTCGTAACAGCTAGTCAACTATTGGCTTGAGTCATGAATAATAATCATGTAATTGCAGGCAGAGTGAGTTTCAAAACCAGTTACACTTACTGTAGGCTTATCTTTCTGCAACATAGAAAAAAAAACAGAGAATGGACTTTTAGGGATATACTCTTCAATCCACCATTTATAAAATCTTTATACTCTTATCAAAATGACTAAATCATATATAGAAACTTAAAAAATGTAAGTTTTAATTATATCTGTAGAAAACTTTTTTTAGAAAGTTTAACCCCCAATCTGTGAGACAGTCCTTTTAAAAGAAAGTTCCTGTCACTATTCTTTGCATGAAGTATTTCAAAAGCATTTCCATCAACCCTTTATTGTGAGTACTCGTTAGAACTGTCTCAATGAAAAACACAGGTAAATTATTCTTTTAACAATTGTCACGTTTGTCCAAACCACAAAAAGCAGTGAATGCAATCCGATAAAGTCGTGTAAGAAAGGTTAAAATTCAAACATTTTCGTCTTCGGTCAGTTTTTGTTCATTTTACAATCAATACAGAAGAGTAGCCGTTCACTATAATAATCAATCCAGTCCATGGTAGTCAATGCTCGCATCGGACGTTTTCACCATCCACACAAGCACGGTGACCGCGAGTATGTCTATTTTGTCCTATACACGACCAGTTTCGTAGCAGTCTTGGCGTTCTCGTGTAATCCAACAGTTAGACGCCCGTCACTTTGTCGGTACGCTACAGATAATGGATGTTGTATTCCGTCTTTCTCTGTCAACAGTATCTTCTCCTTTCTGCCGACTTGCCGGATCATATGAATATTGTCAGAGTTAACCCCGCATACTAATACGTTGTTATCATTGTCCACATACATCCCTGTCGGTCCCTTCAAGTGTGTGTCGGAGTACTGGTAGACGACATGTCCGTGTTGGTTCAGACATGTGACGGTGTTTGTGTCCCAGTCTGATATAAAAAGTCTACTCCCATTAGGGCTGACTCTAACAAAGCCAGGCCATGTAAACATGTATTTACCATTATCCACACCCAGCCTCCTCAGTACCTGACCGTCCATATTGAGTACGACGACTTCTCCATTACCGGGACTATCATGACACGTGATGTAGATCTCATCCCTATACACATCCACACCGATACACCGTCTATCCGTCTTCAGGGTTCTCACCACTTTCATATCCGGTAATACCCGGACACGCTTGAGTTGGTTGAGGTCACCCTGTGAAATAATGATATCCGTGTCGTCGATGGCAGACACGTCTACCGAAGGAACAGATAACTGAGATATAAAGTGGAAATCTTTATCAAACAACTTTAGTACGTCACCACTACATGCGAGTACGAGGTGTCCGTCAGACATAATTGTACTTCCATAGACGCTGCATGATTCCACATCTATCACCTGTTTTTCTACAACAGACTTGTCAAGTACAGATGTCTGGACGGGACTGGGGTACTTGGGCTGTTTGTTGATAACAACAGTTCCCAGTGACGTCAGCTGTAGGAGTACGTCTGTAATGACGTCATCAGGCTGAAAACGGACATCTATCTCATAGATTTGTTTTCTCAAATCGGCAAGAATATTCACAAAGTCGTCTGCCCGCGAGGAGACTTGATTCGTGCAAACGTAAATGACGTCTTCATCCTGCGATTTTCTACTTTCGTTCAAGGGATTTTTCTGTCGTTCAATTTGCTTCATGACGTCATCAATTGTGGTCAGATGATCTGCAATCTGCGAAGCATGTTTCTGTTCGATGTCACAAAGTTCGGAATATAACTTTTTCTCGAGGCTATCCATTGTGTCATTGATGGTTTTCCGTAATTGTTTCATCTCGTTAAGGCAATTCAGGACTTCAGATTTCATGGCCGCTCTGTCAGCTTGCCTTGACTTTTTTAGATCGTCGAATTGAGTATTCAAATCGGCCAGACTTTTCTCCACTGCCTCAAATGTTGTTTGTACATTTACATTGGACGTATAGCGACGTAAATCCTCTGTGTCACATCCTTTATGGGAAGAAATTTTACATGTGTTACACACGGCTTTACCATGTGTCTTACAGAAGGTGTCAACAATGTTTGTTTTATGAGATTCACAATACATGAATGATGGAGTTGGGGTTGCCTTTACGGATCCAGAAGGAATCTGACTTCCTGTAAAAAGGGTGTGGTCCTTGGTGGCCCAGGACCCTCTGTGGGCCCTATCACATGACTTGCACAGATTTTCGCAACAAATGGGACAGTAGGAGACGGCCTCTGATGTCGTAGAATGTGACAGACAAACATCACAATCATGAAGGAATAAACTGTCTGATTCTTCGCAGAACGACTCTGAAGCGTTGGCCATGGCAAAAATATAAAACACGAACTCGTCTAAGCCTTCCTGGAATCAAAAGCAAGAAGATTAATAATTGTTCTTTCATTTAACTCATTCATTTATGCATATATGAATAAATGTTTATTACATTTTTGGTATTTAGATCGCGTCAACGTTATTTCGGAAGTGTTGCGAGGTCCGAGTCAACATGATTGAGGAAGACACGTACCTGACAGTCTATATAAGGCCAGGTCAAGCCGGGTAGATCAATTGGCATTCCGTTAGTAAACCGGGAAACTGCGGACGGAACGACGGATGGACGGAATGACGGACGGAACGACGGACAGAAAGATGGGCAGAACGACGGACACAAAAGATGGACAGAAGGACGGACAGAAAGACGGACAGAACGCCGGAAAGAAGGACGGACAGACGGACGGAGAAAGAGACGAACGGAACGACGGACGGATAGAACAACGTACGGAAGGAAAGACGGGCAGAACGACAGACAGAACGACGGACAGAACTACGGACAGAACGACGGATAAAGCAATGGACAGAAGGACGGACAGAAGGACGAACAGAAGGACGGACGAACAGAACGACGGACGGACGGACAGAATGACGGACGGACGGAACGAAGGACGGAACGACGGACAGAAGGACGGACAGAAAGACGGGAAGAACGACAAGCAGAAGGACGGGCAGAAAAACGGGCAGAACGACGAATGGACGGAACGATGGACGGAGAGAAAGACGAACAAAAGGACGGACGGACGGACGGAACGAGGTATAGAGAGACGGGTAGAACGACGGACAAAAAAGACGAACAGAAAAGACGGACATACTTGTACGACTTGTACAAATATATTCAAAACCAAAGGATTTCATTTTTCCTTAAATAAATCGATATCAATGTAAATGTCTTCTTGAAAGCCAAGCATTAAAAACCAAAGGAGTTTATCCTTCTCTCTGTTAATTGATATCAATGTCATCGTCTGCTTGAAAGCCCAACAAAGTCGTCTGCCGGTTATATGACGCCCTGACGACGCTAATGTTTGTTAACAACCCAAATAACGAGTGTGAACACGTTGTAAATGGCATTGCAAATTGAATTGCGATTCATCTGCAATAAAACAACACTGGCTTCAGGCTTCAACCTTCTGATCGGTTTTTCTGAGTTCGAATCCTATTAAGACCAGAATCAGCCGTTTCGATTGTTGAATATCAGATATTCACAAAACGACGTAAATATTCATGTGTATCCAAACGATACATTACAACCACTAAGATATGAAAATCGATTACTCTATAAATCGAAGAAGATAATATGATTTAAGCATTGCTTACCTTTTGCCGTTAAGATTCACGAACAAGAGCTGCTGTTGAGTTTACGATTCAATGTATCAAACTATGTTTCCAATAACTACATTTGTATTTGAATTCACTCAAGACCTGCCTAAACACTGCCCGTGAATCGTTCGACTGAATAAAAATCTCCAATACAATTAACTTCCTCCTACGTTTTCAACGTAATTAAGATGAGCTTTACCTCATATTTCGCGTGTGTAGATTTAAAAGGTCTATCTAACAGATTGAGACTAAACACTTTTTAGAATGAAATGTCTTCTACGAGAAGGATTGAATCACAGCTCTATCAATTTACAGATAGTTGGATTATTGATACATTCATCCCCATGACTTTTTATAAATATGTAGTGGAGTTATACAGCACATTATTGTTACAAATTAGGCAAACCGCTTAGCCCATTACTAAACAAAAAAGTCGTTTACCGACTTTCTTGCAGACGACTCTTAAAAACATTGTTTGAAAAGCTGAAGTTGCCCGTGACGAGCATTTTCTCCTTTGCCCACAATGTTTTCTTTTCTATCAGCAGACTATTTTTCAATTTCATCACATTTTGAACTGTCGTCTGCAAACTCTTTTTTAATTTGGGACAGTCGAAAAGTTGGCGTTTTGTAAAGGGTTAAGCTGTTAGTTGTCTTGTACACCACGAATATACAGTATGAACCTATGGTCGTTTTAAACACGATTGACTTTGTCTCTTTATCTATAAAGCGGTTCTATACTAGGCCTTACGTTCTCTCCTTTGGGACAGTCAAAAATTTGACGTTTGGTAAAGGGTTATGTGTTTATGTTTTATGCCGGACTGTAATATACTGTAAATGGGTAAGCGTATCTTAGCCCCAGTTTATGTTATGGGTGCTTACTCTAAACACATAACGCTAGCAAGGCGCAACCTATTCCTTCATATAAACCAACGTTTTGAACCCTTTACCAAACACCCAATTTCCGACTGTCCCAAACTGAAAGAGTATGCAGACGACACTACAAAATGTGATGAAATTGGAAAATAGTCTTCGGATAAAGCATAAAACATTGTGGGAAAAGGAAAAAATTGCTCGTTATGAGCAATTTCTCATTTTCCCACAACGTTTTCCAGAGTCGGCTGCAACTAAATGGTTAAATGTCGTAATTGATTGGAAATGGCTTAATAAAAGCACTGAAGGCAGTTTGACAATTATTCAAGGAAAACACCGACTTTCCACATCCTTAAAATGTAAATATTGAAAATTGTCATTTTTTAGTGGCGACGATTGCTTCTTTGGTTAAATATAAAGTTGAATATACTAGCAGAGGGTCTAAGGGTGTTTCATCGAATAAGTATGTGAAAGAAATATATATTGTGGCGGCTATGCTCTAACCCGTTGCACATTTAAAAGCAACAGCAGACGACAAATAAGATGAAACAAATATAAATCGTATATATGGTAGAAGGTTAAACAATAAATTGTAAGAGAAAGGCTAATATGCTTTCCAGAAGTACTTGTCCTTTTGAAACAATTATTTCTGCAGTTTTCTCCAGCATATACGAAACACCAAGTTGTTATTGAGTAAGGAGAATATCAACACGTCAATTATCAAAGCGTCTTGTCCTTACAAATTTTAACCCTATACTACAATTTGAACACATCGGGTTTAACAAATGAAATCATTTGAAATGATGGGGATGACGCCATATTAGTTCCCGCGGAATGGCGTCACTTCAATTTCGTTTTCAAAAATATATATATGTCACAACTTATAATTTCGCAATTTTGTATGAGTTACCAATAGAAAATGATTTAAAAAGGATATCCAACACTTCCATATACATTGAACTACTTGTACTCTTAGATAAGGTGTTAATCGCCGCGGCCGATTTACCCGAAAAATTATAACCCTACACTTATATCCGAGATGTATTTCACAGCTCACGGAAATACCCGAGTAGTTCCGATTGCCTATACTATGCACGACATAATGGATGAGTGGTTCGACTCCTAGACTTACAATCCCTTAACACCTCTCCGCATGGGTTCAACTCCCGACTAACAACTATTCGGAGTTTTGTGAAAGTTACATAGGGATGTCTAGCTACTTATATAGCAAATTTTCACATCTTCTTCTTTGTCTCAGATTTCTATAAATGTTGTATTATGATCGTGTTTATCAAATATATACAAGCCCAACATCGAATCTCAATCCTCGTCCTAAATGCACATATTCGGATATCTTTGTGTGTTACATTATGATGTCCACTGGTTACAAAAAGTAAATAATCGGGTCTTCTTTTGGGAACTAGATGTACATATTCGGATTTCTATAACTGCTGTATTGTAATGTTCACCCACAGAAAGCCAGATATATCCGATTGATATTATGGGATATTTGGAAACTTCTTTGGCTGTTACACTTGCCGATCCAATGTACATGCTATATTAATGAAACACACATTTGTTCAATCGTTGGCTCGCTTTCAAATCCATATCATATTTATCTTTATAGTAATTGGACAGACATACCAGGTAGAAATAACTGCGAAATTAGCCAACATTGCTCTCCAAGACGTCAATCGCACGGAAAATTAACATGTTTCATACTTGATTATATTCGTGCGGTTGTAGAAAACGTCATCAACATGATTGTTAGATACGCACTGTAGGAATATCATGTTAACCCTTTACTTAACGACAAATTTTCGAATGTCCCAAATTGAAAGAGTTTGCAGACGACATCACAAAATGTGATGAAATTAGAAAAAAATCTTCCGATAGGGCAGAAAACATTGTGGGGAAAAGGCGAAATGGCTCGTTACGAGCCATTTCTCTTTTTTCCCACAAAGTTTTCAAGAGTCGTCTGCAACAAAGTGGTCAACTGTCGTCATTGTTTGGTAAAGGGTTAAACGTGCCAGGGAAATAGGAAGGAAAGAACGTAAGATTTAGTATAGAACCGCTTCATAGATAAAGAGATAAAATCAATCGTGTTTAAAACGACTTTAGGTTCATACTGTATATAGTGTAGACAAATAGCAGCTTAGCCCTTTACAAAACGCCAAATTTTCGTATGTCCCAAATTGAAAGACTTTACAGACGACATTTCAAAATAGGGTGAAATTGGAAAAATTAATCTTCTCATAGGGCAGAAAACATTGTGGGGAAAAGGTGAAATTGCTCGTCACGAGCAATTTCTCCTTTTCCCACCACGTTTTCCAGAGCCATGTGGAACAAAGTGGTTAAATGTTGTTATTGTTTGGTAATGGGTTAATACGGACGTCAGCCATTCAGAAAGCTTCAGAAGGACTGACTAAAAGAATGTTCTTCCCGGCTTGATTAGCCCTTGTTGGCAATTAAGTTTGGTGTCGTCCTTCATTATTATGAGTTTAAACTTATTTATTTTACATCGATTGTGACGGAAGCTTGAAGCTTATTTAATTCACTCTCGATGAGTGCTTCCTGGATACTGCACCAGTACTCGTGCCGAGTTGTGGGATAGCCCCGGCAATTCTCACCTCGCCTAACGGGAATCCGAACCCGGGACCCTTGGTACAAGAGGCCGGCGCTCTACCACTGCACCACTGTCGCTCGTTAGTATGAGTCAAGTATCGCAACATAACTGTGAGAAGTAAAGTATTGATGCTGATGCATAAAGTCGCCCGCACAACTGGATTGTCCTTTCTATATCAATAAGTTCAACACATTAAAGCAAACAGCAGGTGAATAGTTAGAAATGTTTATTTTATTAAAATAAAACCTGCACAGTGCATAAGATTTATAAAAGAGGTTGACATTTACAGAAGAATAATACCACAAAACATATTTCAAATGAGGAATGCATATTTAAGTGTAATGACAATAGGCTGATCAGCAACAAATTGGAAATGAAATCCATGTACAAAGAATAATTACTCATTCCGAGCATTATCTCCATACTCTACAATGTTTTTTTGCAAAGTCACATTCTGACAGAATAAGGTGTATGTTCTATGGCTGCATTCTGATCTTTTGAATTGAAATTATTGATGCTAACAAAAAGTCCAAGACCTTCAATGCTTGCATATTTTGATAACACCTACGGTCATTCCCCAATGAGCAACTTATGTAAAAAATAAAACAAAATGAAAAAAGTTTGAGAAAAGGAGAATTTCCAATCACAAACAAAATATCAGTAGCAAATTGGAAATGAAATAAATGCAAAAAGAAAAATTACTCATTCCGAGCAGTACTCTTATCTCCTAGTTAAACTAATTTGGCGCGATCGGGAAATATTGGGAAAATTTTGCCAATATATCCCTTCACCCATCAGAAGTTAAAGGCAATCTTCACCTTGAAATTATTTTGACTGTCGTTTCTCCATACTCTAACAATAGGTGTTAAAGTCTTGCAAGGGTTTCATTTTCTATGGATCTAGAGCTAAGGGGTTTTGTATAGCATTTAAAAAAAATGTTATACGAGATTCATACTGATTAATCTAATTAGACAATGTGTAAACGGACCTTAATCTAAAGCGTATCAAATATACTCAACAATACAAAAACATAAACAACAGCAAACTAAGCTTCTAAACTACTTTTAAACTACTATTTCAACATATCCAATCAATGTATAAGCTAAGACAATTTCGGAAAATGT
Organism: Cerastoderma edule; assembly: GCA_947846245.1. NCBI lineage: Eukaryota > Metazoa > Mollusca > Bivalvia > Cardiida > Cardiidae > Cerastoderma > Cerastoderma edule. Next base: position 6,118,816 of record OX401404.1, read on the forward strand.
GTTAAAACAAACAGCAAGTCTCTGCACTCTAATTTCCCCACAACGTTTTCTATAGCACATAAGTTTCATCATGGTAGGAGTTTCAAAAGCGTTTTCATATCTCTAGGGAATAAACATGAGAAAGGAAAGTATACATGGTTTTCTCTACAAACACTTCCTTTCCGATATCATTTTTCATAAAAGACAGTTATCAAGGAACACTCAAACGGACTACGTTCTATGAGGGAAATGGTCAATTCAAAGTTCGTAACAGCTGGTCAACTAGTGGCTTGAGTCATGAATAATAATCATGTAATTGCAGGCAGAGTGAGTTTCAAAACCAGTTACACTTACTGTAGGCTTATCTTTCTGCAACAAAGAAAAAAAAACAGAGAATGGACTTTTAGGAATATACTCTTCAATCCACCATTTATAAAATCTTTATACTCTTATCAAAATGACTAAATCATATATAGAAACTTAAAAAATGTATGTTGTAATTATATCTGTAGAAAACTTTTTTTTAGAAAGTTTAACTCCAAATCTGTGAGACAGTCCTTTTAAAAGAAAGTTCCTGTCACTATTCTTTGCATGAAGTATTTCAAAAGCATTTCCATCAACCCTTTATTGTGGGTACTCGTTAGAACTGTCTCAATGAAAAACACAACACAGGTAAATTATTTTTTTAATAATTGTCACGTTTGTCCAAATCACAAAAAGCAGCGAATGCAATCCGATAAAGTCGTGTAAGAAAGGTTAAAATTCAAACATTTTCGTTCTCGGTCAGTTTTTGTTCATTTAACTATCAATACAGAAGAGTAGTCGTTCACTATAATAGTCAATCCAGTTCATGGTAGTCAATGCTCGCATCGGACGTTTTCACCATCCACACAAGCACGGTGACCGCGAGTATGTCTATTTTGTCCTATACACGACCAGTTTCTTATCAGTCTGAGCATCCTTGTATAATCCAACAGCTAGACGCCCGTCACTTTGTCGGTACGCTACAGAGAATGGGATCTGTATTTCGTCTTTCTGTGTCAACAGTATCTTCTCCTTTCTGCCGTCATGCCGGATCATATGGACATTATTAGAGTCCGCTCCACAAACTAATACGTTGTTATCATTGTCCACATACATCCCTGCCGGACTCCTCAAGTGTGTGTCGGAGTACTGGTAGACGACATGTCCGTGTTGGTTCAGACATGTGACGGTGTGTGTGTCCCAGTCTGATATATAAAGTCTACTTCCATTAGGGCTTACTTTAACAAAGTCAGGCCTTGTAAACATGTATTTACCATTATCCACACCCAGCCTCCTCAGTACCTGACCGTCCATGTTGAGTACGACTACTTCTCCATTACCGGGACTATCATGACACGTGATGTAGATCTGATCCCTATACACATCCACACCTTCACACGGTCTATCCATCTTCAGGGTTCTCACCACCTCCATATCCGGTAATACCCGGACACGCTGGAGTTGGTTGAGGTTACCCTGTGTGACAATGGTGTCCGTGTCGTCGATGGCAGAAATGTCTACTGAAGGAATAGATAACTGAGATATAAACTGGAAATCTTTATCAAACAACTTTAGTCCGTCCTTATCACACGCGAGTACGAGGTGTCCGTCAGGCGTAAATGTACATCCATAGACGCTGCATGATCCCACATCTATCTCCTGTTTATCCACAACAGACTTGTTAAGTACAGATGTCTGGACGGGACTGGGGTACTTGGGCTGTTTGTTGACAACACCAGTTCCCAGTGACGTCAGCTGTAGGAGTACGTCTGTAATGACGTCATCAGGCTGAAAACGGACATCTATCTCATAGATTTGTTTTCTCAAATCGGCAAGAATATTCACAAAGTCGTCTGCCCGCGAGAAGACTTGATTCGTGCAAACGTAAATGACGTCTTCATCCTGCGATTTTCTACTTTCTTTCAAGGGATTTTTCTGTCGTTCAATTTGCTTCATGACGTCATCAATTGTGGTCAGATGATCTGCAATCTGCGAAGCATGTTTCTGTTCGATGTCACAAAGTTCGGAATATAACTTTTTCTCGAGGCTATCCATTGTGTCATTGATGGTTTTCCGTAATTGTTTCATCTCGTTAAGGCAATTCAGGACTTCAGATTTCATGGCCGCTCTGTCAGATTCCCTTGACTTTTTTAGATCGTCGAATTGAGTATTCAAATCGGCCAGACTTTTCTCCGCTGCCTCAAATGTTGTTTGTACATTTACATTAGACGTATATCGACGTAAATCCTCTGTGTCACATCCTTTATGGGAAGAAATTTTACATGTGTTACACACGGCTTTACCATGTGTCTTACAGAAGGTGTCAAAAATGTTTGTTTTATGAAATTCACAATACATGAATGATGGAGTTGGGGTTGCCTTTACGGATCCAGAAGGAATCTGACTTCCTGTCAAAAGGGTGTGGTCCTTGGTGGCCCAGGACCCTCTGTGGGCCCTATCACATGACTGGCATAGGTTCTCGCAACAAATGGGACAGTAGGAGACGGCCTCTGATGTCGTAGAATGTGACAGACAAACATCACAATCATGAAGGAATAAACCGTCTGATTCTTCGCAGAACGACTGTGAAGCGTTGGCCATGGCAAAAATATAAAACACGAACTCGTCTAAGCCTTCCTGGAATCAAAAGCAAAAAGATTAACAATTGTTCTTTCATTTAACTCATTCATTTATGCATATATGAATAAATGTTTATTATTACATTTTAGGTATGTAGATCGCGTCAACGTTATTTCGGAAGTGTTGCGAGGTCCGAGTCAAAATGATTGAGGAAGACACGTACCTGACAGTCTATATAAGGCCATGTCAAGCCGGGTAGATCAATTGGCATTCCGTTAGTAAACCGGGAAACTACGGACGGAACGACGGATGGACGGAACGACGGACGGAACGACGGACAGAAAGACGGGCAGAACGACGGACACAAAAGATGGACAGAAGGACGGACAGAAAGACGGACAGAACGCCGGAAAGAAGGACAGACAGACGGACGGAGAAAGAGACGAACGGAACGACGGACGGATAGAACAACGGACGGAAGGAAAGACGGGCAGAACGACAGACAGAACGACGGACAGAACTACGGACAGAACGACGGATAAAGCAATGGACAGAAGGACGGACAGAAGGACGGACAGAAGGACGGACGAACGGAACGACGGACGGACGGACAGACGGACAGAATGACGGACGGACGGAACGAAGGACGGAACGACGGACAGAAGGACGGACAGAAAGACGGGAAGAACGACAAGCAGAAGGACGGGCAGAAAGACGGGCAGAACGACGAACGGACGGAACGATGGACGGAGAGAAAGACGAACAAAAGGACGGACGGACGGACGGAACGAGGTAAAGAGAGACGGGTAGAACGACGGACAAAAAAGACGAACAGAAAAGACGGACATACTTGTACGACTTGTACAAATATATTCAAAACCAAAGGATTTCATTTTTCCCTAAATAAATCGATATCAATGTAAATGTCTTCTTGAAAGCCAAGCATTAAAAACCAAAGGAGTTTATCCTTCTCTCTGTTAATTGATATCAATGTCATCGTCTGCTTGAAAGCCCAATAAAGTCGTCTGCCGGTTATATGACGCCCTGACGACGCTAATGTTTGGTAACAACCCAAATAACGAGTGTGAACACGTTCTAAATGGCATTGCAAATTGAATTGCGATTCATCTGCAATAAAACAACACTGGCTTCAGGCTTCAACCTTCTGATCGGTATTTCTGAGTTCGAATCCTATTAAGACCAGAATCAGCCGTTTCGATTGTTGAATATCAGATATTCACAAAACGACGTAAATATTCATGTGTATCCAAACGATACATTACAACCAATAAGATATGAAAATCGATTACTCTATAAATCGAAGAAGATAATATGATTTAAGCATTGCTTACCTTTTGCCGTAAAGATTCACGAACAAGAGCTGCTGTTGAGTTTACGATTCAATGTATCCAACTATGTTTCCAATAACTACATTTGTATTTGAATTCACTCAAGACCTGCCTAAACACTGCCCGTGAATCGTTCGACTGAATAAAAATCTCCACTACAATTAACTTCCTCCTACGTTTTCAACGTAATTAAGATGAGCTTTACCTCATGTTTCGCGTGTGTAGATTTTAAAGGTCTATCAAACAGATTGAGACTAAACTCTTTTTAGAATGAAATAATTCCTACGAGAAGGATTACATCACAGCTCTATCAATTTACAGATAGTTTGATTATTGATACATTCATCCCCATGACTTTTTATAAACATGTAGTGGAGTTATACAGCACATAATTGTTACAAATTAGGCAAACCGCTTAGTCCATTACTAAACAAAAAAGTCGTTTACCGACTTTGTTGCAGACTACTCTTGAAATTTTTTTTTGAAAATCAGAAGTTGCCCGTGACGAGCATTTTCTCCTTTGCCAACAATGTTTTCTTTCCTATCAGCAGACTATTTTTCAATTTCATCACATTTTGAACTGTCGTCTGCAAACTCTTTTTTAATTTGGGACAGTCGAAAAGTTGGCGTTTTGTAAAGGGTTTAGCTGTTAGCTATACTAAGTCTTACGTTCTCTCCTTTGGGACAGTCAAAAATTTGACGTTTGGTAAAGGGTTATGGGTTTATGTTTTATGCCGGACTGTAATATACTGTAAATGGGTAAGCGTATCTTAGCCCCAGTTTATGTTATGGGTGCTTACTCTAAACACATAACGCTAGCAAGGCGCAACCTATTCCTTCATATAAACCAAGGTTTTAACCCTTTACCAAACACCCAATTTCCGACTGTCCCAAACTGAAAGAGTATGCAGACGACACTACAAAATGTGATGAAACTGGAAAATAGTCTTCGGATAAAGCATAAAACATTGTGGGAAAAGGAAAAATTTCTCGTTATGAGCAATTTCTCCTTTTCCCACAACGTTTTCCAGAGTAGACTGCAACTAATTGGTTAACTTTCGTTATTGATTGGAAATGGCTTAATAAAAGCACTGAAGGCAGTAATGCTCGTTTGACAATTATTCAAGGAAAACACTGACTTTCCACATCCTTAAAATGTAAATATTGAAAATTGCCATTTTTTAGTGGTGACGATTGTTTCTTTGGTAAAATATAAAGTTGAACATATTAGCAGAGGGTCTAAGGGTGTTTAATCGAATAAGTATGTGAAGGAAATGTTTACTGTGGCGGCTATGCTCTAACCCGTTGCACATTTAAAAACAACAGCAGACGACAAATAAGATGGACAAATATAAATCATATATATGGCAGAAGGTTAAAAAATCTATTGTAAGAGGCTAAGGCTAATATGCTCTCCGGAAGTACTTGTCTTTTGAAACAATTATTTCTGCAGTTTTCTCCAGCATATACAAAACACCGAGGTGTTATGGAGTAAGGAGAATATCAATATGTCATTTAACAAAGCGGCGTGTCCTTACAAATGGTAACCCTATACTACAATCTGAACACATCGGGTTTAATAAATGAAAACATTTGAAATGATAGGGATGACGCCATATTAGTTCCCGCGGAATGGCGTCACTTCACTTTCGTTTTCAAAAATAGATCTCCGAGATATATAGATAGATCAGTTGTAAAAAGCATTGACGGATATCCTTTTTAAATCATTTTCTATCGGTAACTCATACGAAATTGCGAAATTATAAGTTGTGACATATATACTGTATATATGTCACAACTTATAATTTCGCTGTATTTATGTCACAACTTATAATTTCGCAATTTCGTATGAGTTACCGATAGAAAATGATTTAAAAAGGATATCCAACACTTCCATATACATTGAACTACTTGTACTCTTAGATAAGGTGTTAATCGCCGCGGCCGATCTACCCGAAAAATTATAATCCTACACTTATATCCGAGATGTATTTCACAGCTCACGGAAATACCCGAGTTGTTCCGATTGCCTATACTATGCACAACATAATGGATGAGTGGTTCGACTCCTAGATTTACAATCCCTTAACACCTCTCCGCATGGGTTCAACTCCCGACTAACAATTATTCGGAGTTTTATAAAAGTTACATAGGGATGTCTAGCTACTTATATAGCAAATTTTCACATCTTCTTCTTTGTCTCGGATTTCTATAAATGTTGTATTATGATCGTGTTTATCAAATATATACAAGCCCAACATCGAATCTCAATCCTCGTCCTAAATGCACATATTCGGATATCTTTGTGTGTTACATTATGATGTCCTCTGGTTACAAAAAGTAAATAATCGGGTCTTCTTTTGGGAACTAGATGTACATATTCGGATTTCTATAACTGCTGTATTGTAATGTTCACCCACAGAAAGCCAGATATATCCAATTGATATTATGGGATATTTGGAAACTTCTTTGGCGGTTACACTTGCCGATCCAATGTACATGCTATATTAATGAAACACGCATTTGTTCAATCGTTGGCTCACTTTCAAATCCATATCATATTTATCTTTATAGTAATTGGACAGACATACCAGGTAGACATAACTGCGGAATTAGCCAACATTGCTCTCCAAGACGTCAATCGCGCGGAAAATTAACATGTTTCATACTCGATTATATTCGTGCGGTTATAGAAAACGTCATCAACATGATTGTTAGATACGCACTGTAGGAATATCATGTTAATCCTTTACTTAACGACAAATTTTCGAATGTCCCAAATTGAAAGAGTTTGCAGACGACATCACAAAATGTGATGAAATTAGCAAATAATCTTCCGATAGGGCAGAAAACATTGTGGGGGCAAAGGAGAAATTGCTCATTGCGAGCAATTTCTCTTTTTCCCACAAAGTTTTCAAGAGTCGTCTGCAACAAAGTGGTCAACTGTCGTTATTGTTTGGCAAAGGGTTAAACGTGCCAGGAAAATAGGAAGAAGGGAACGTAAGAATTAGGATAGAACCGCTTTAAAGATAAAGAGATTAAGTCAATCGTGTTTAAAACGACTTTAGGGTCATACTGTATATAGCGTAGACAAAAAGCAGCTTAACCCTTTACAAAACGCCAAATTTTCGTATGTCCAAAATTGAAAAACTTTACAGACGACATTTCGTAACGAGCAATTTCTCCTTTCCCACCACGTTTTCCAGAGCCATGTGGAACAAAGTGGTTAAATGTTGTTATTGTTTGGTAATGGGTTAATACGGACGTCAGCCATTCAGAAAGCTTCAGAAGGACTGACTAAAGGAACGTTCTTCCCGGCTTGATTAGCCCTTGTTGGCAATTAAGTTTGGTGTCGTCCATCTTTATTACGAGTCGGTATCGCAACATAACTGCGAGAAGTAAAGTATTGATGCTGATGTATCAAGTTGCTCGCATAACTGGATTGTTCTTTCTATATCAATAAGTTCATCACATTAAAGCAAACAACAGGTGTATAGTTAGAAATGTTTTTTTTATAAAAAAAAACCTGCAAAGTGCATAAGATTTATAAAAGAGGTTGATATCTACAGAAGAATAATACCACAAAACATATTTCAAATGAGGAATGCATATGTTAGTTTAATGACAATAGGCTAATAAGCAACAAATTGGAAATGAAATCCATGTACAAAGAATAATAACTCATTCCGAGCAGTATCTCCATACTCTACAACGTTTTTTTAATCTACTGCAAAGTCACATTCTGACAGAATAAGGTGTATGTTCTATGGCTGCATTCTGATCTTTTAAATTGAAATTATTGATGCTAACAAAAAGTCCAAGACCTTCAATGCTTGCATATTTTGATAACACCTACGGTAATTCCCCCATGAGCAACTTATGTAAAAAATAAAACAAAATGAAAAGGTTTGAGAAAAGGAGAATTTCGGATCACAAACAAAATATCAGTAGCAAATTGGAAATGAAATAAATGCAAAAAGAAAAATTACTCATTCCGAGCAGTACTCTTATCTCCTAGTCAACTAATTTGGCGCGATCGGGAAATATTGGGAAAATTTTGGATATCATTTTTCATAAAAGACAGTTATCAAGGAACACTCAAACGGACTACGTTCTATGAGGGAAATGGTCACTTCAAAGTTCGTAACAGCTTGTCAACTAGTGGCTTGAGTCATGAATAATAATCATGTAATTGCAGGCAGAGTGAGTTTCAAAACCAGTTACACTTACTGTAGGCTTATCTGTCCTCAACATAGAAAAAAAACAGAGAATGGACTTTTAGGGATATACTCTTCAATCCACCATTTATAAAATCTTTATACTCTTATCAAAATGACTAAATCATATATAGAAACTTAAAAAATGTAAGTTGTAATCATATCTGTAGAAAACTTTTTTTAGAAAGTTTAACTCCCAATCTGTGAGACAGTCCTTTAAAAAGAAAGTTCCTGTCACTATTCTTTGCATGAAGTATTTCAAAAGCATTTCCATCAACCCTTTATTGTGGGTACTCGTTAGAACTGTCTCAATGAAAAACACAGGTAAATTATCCTTTTAATAATTGTCACGTTTGTCCAAACCACAAAAAGCAGTGAATGCAATCCGATAAAGTCGTGTAAGAAAGGTTAAAATTCAAACATTTTCGTTCTCGGTCAGTTTTTGTTCGTTTTACAATCAATACAGAAGAGAAGTCGTTCACTATAATAGTCAATCCAGTCCATGGTAGTCAATGCTCGCATCGAACGTTTTCTCAATTTACACACCCACAGTGACGGCGAGTATGTCTATTTTGTCCTATACACGACCAGTTTCGTAGCAGTCTTGGCTTTCTCGTGTAATCCAACAGCTAGACGCCCGTCACTTTGTCGGTACGCTACAGAGAATGGGAGGTGTATTCCGTCTTTCTGTGTCAACAGTATCTTCTCCTTTCTGCCGACTTGCCGGATCATATGGATGTTGTCAGAGTCGAATCCACAAACTAATACGTTGTTATCATTGTCCACATACATCCCTGCCGGTCCCTTCAAGTGTGTGTCGGAGTACTGGTAGACGACATGTCCGTGTTGGTTAAGACATGTGACAGTGTTCGTGTTCCAGTCTGATATAAAAAGTCTACTCCCATTAGGGCTTACTCTAACAAAGCCAGGCCCTGTAAACATGTATTTACCATTATCCACACCCAGCCTCCTCAGTACCTGACCGTCCATGTTGAGTACGACGACTTCTCCATTACCGGGAACATCATGACATGTGACGTAGATCTCATCCCTATACACATCCACACCGACACACGGCCTATCCATCTTCAGGGTTCTCACCACCTTCATATCCGGTAATACCCGGACACGCTGGAGTTTGTTTCGGTTACCCTGTGTGGAAATGATATCCGTGTTGTCGATGGCAGACACGTCTACCGAAGGATCAGATAACTGAGATATAAAGTGGAAATCTTTATCAAACAACTTTAGTCCGTCCTTATAACACGCGAGTACGAGGTGTCCGTCAGACATAAATGTACATCCCCGCACGTTGCTTGGTCCCACGTCTTTCTTCTGTTTATCCACAACAAACTTGTTAAGTACAGATGTCGGGACGGGACTGGGGTACTTGGACTGCTTGTTAACAACAACAATCCCCAGTGACGTCAGCTGTAGGAGTACGTCTGTAATGACGTCATCAGGCTGAAAGTGGACATCTATCTCATAGATTTGTTTTCTCAAATCGACCAGAATATTCACAAAGTCGTCTGCCCGCGAGGAAACTTGATTCGTGCAAACGAAAATGACGTCATCATCCCGCGATTTTCTACTTTCTTTCAAGGGCATTTTCTGTCGTTCAATTTGCTTCATGACGTCATCAATTGTGGTCAGATGATCTACAATCTGCGAAGCATGTTTCTGTTCGATGTCACAGAGTTCGGAAGATAATTCTTTCTCGAGACTATCCATTGTGTCATTGATCGTTTTCCGTAGTTGTTTCATCTCGTTAAGGCATTTCAGGACTTCAGATTTCATGGCCGCTCTGTCAGCTTGCCTTGACTTTTTTAGATCGTCGAACTGAGTATTCAAATCGGTCAGACTTTTCTCCACTGCCTCAAATGTTGTTTGTACATTTACATTGGACGTATAGCGATGTAAATCATCTGTGTCACATCCTTTATGGGAAGAAATTCTACACGTATTACACACGGCTTTACCATGTGACTTACAGAAGGTGTCAAAAATGTTTGTTTTATGAAATTCACAATACATGAATGATGGAGTTGGGGTTGCCTTTACGGATCCTGAAGGAATCTGACTTCCTGTCAAAAGGGCGTGGTCCTTTGTTGCCCGGGACCCTCTGTGGGCCCTATCACATGACTGGCACAGGTTCTCGCAACAAATGGGACAGTAGGAGACGGCGTCTGATGTCGTAGAATATGACAGACAAACATCACAATCATATGGGAATAAACCGTCTGATTCTTCGTAAAACGACTCTGAACCGTTGGCCATGGCAAAAATATAAAACACGAACTCGTCAAAGCCTTCCTGAAATCAAAAGCAAGAACATTTACAATTGTTCTTTCATTTAACTCATTCATTTATGCATATATGAATGAATGTTTATTACATTTCAGGTATGTAGATCGCGTCAACGTTATTTCAGAAGTGTTGCGAGGTCCGAGTCAAAATGTTAGAGGAAGACACGTACCTGACAGCCTATATAAGGGCATGTCAAGCCGGGTAGATTATTCGGCATTCCGTTAGTAAACCGGGACACTACGGACGGACGGAACGACGGACGGACGGAACGACGGACAGAAAAACGGGCAGAACGACGGACAGAAAAGATGGACAGAAGGACGGACAGAAAGATGGATAGAACGCCGGACAGAAGGACAGATAGAAGGACGAAGAAAGAGGCGGACGGAACGATGGATGGAGAGAAAGACGAACAGAAGGACGGACGGACGGAACGACGTACAGAGAGACGGGCAGAACGACGGACAAAAAAGACGAACATAAAAGACGGACATGCAATGTCTTTTAAATCATGAGTATGACTTGTACACATATATTCAAAACCAAAGGATTTCATTTTTCCTTAAATAAATCGATGTCAATGTAAATGTCTTCTTGAAAGCCAAGCATTAAAAACCAAATAAGTTTATCCTTCTCTCTGTAAATTCACACGGGCGGAGCTTGTTACAGCGAAAGTGGAATACCGACGAAAACTGATACGGTTTTCACGACGAAAACTTGAAAACTTTTGCGCGTGTATTGAGGGTTGAATCACTTTCTATTTATAAAAGCGCAGGTTCAGAGCAAGACTTACATCCACACTCACCCGCGGTCATTTGGAGAGGTAACAGGGTAGTACACTCGAATTCTCGCTATTTTTAATTCCGTGTGTATTCCATAAACCCCGGATTTTCTAAACTTATTGCTTAAAATATTGAATAGATCGTTATTCAAGTAGCATTTCGGCTTTATCTACGTGTTAACAATTTGAAACTTGTCTCTAAATGATGTAACAATGGATGCTTTTGAATGTATAACAATACTGATGCAGTGTTTTCAAGTTTCCGTCTGCTTAATTGTGTTGAATACAGAGGTTCATATTTCGTGACAGCGGCGTCGCATGTTACGGTTTCCACGACGACAATTATATATTAATACGGTTTTCAGACGAAAATTTTAACGTTTTTAGACAAAAAGAAATGCGATGGAAGAGGTCAGTTTTGTTGAGACGTCGAGTGTGATCGACAAAACTGACCTTTCGATAAACATATCAATCGGAGGGAACGAGGATGAGACAGATTTAGTCCTTCAACCTGGCTCTCCCGTTGCAAGGACATCTACTCAACACTCTAAACAAAGCTTATCATGTAACAATTGTATTTACTCCACGACGTCCAAGGGAAACATGCATCGACACAAAATGTCCGTCCATATGAAAGTAAAGCACACCTGCGACACATGCGAGAGTGAATATAGCTCCAAATAGGATCTTCTCGAGCATATCTGTTCAATCCACCGCAATGCCTAGCTCTTGTGTGAAAGTTACTCTATGCCGGTCAACAGCAGAAAATCATTGAGTCATCACAAAAAGTCTGCTCATGACAAAAGCGAAAATTTTAAGTGCCAAAACCTTCAGTAGAAAGGAACAATATCATGGTCACATAAATTCCCACGCGAATACCTGGATCCTAACATGCGACCTCATGGCGCTTCTTCTCTTCAGTAAGGATCTTTATGTCCGGACAAACAAAGTGTTTTTTTTTATAATGTTTCATTTAATACATTCCTCTACACTCAACTTTATCACAACAATTATCAACATATGCTTGCATAGACATTTCTGTTGCCTATCAAATAACCCAGCTGGAGTATGAATTACTTAAATTGTTTGTTTAACAAAACAGTTACTTATCTTCCTGCTTCCTTGTTAATTGTCGTTAGAAATGCAATTAAGTTCAACCTTAAAATGTATGAAAGTTAAAACATTTTGCTGTCAATTCTTTTTAGCTACCTTACCATATCACACCAAAACCTTTTGATAAAGCTTTTGCAAAACTATAGGTCATGAATTGTAATTTAAGTAAATTTACTTTTTTCAAATTAATTATCTTTGTATATTCCATTTTCAAAAACCACTGCATCTCGAGAAACATTAAACCAGTCTAAACAAAATTAAAAAAAATAATCCGTTTTTCGATCACGATACATTTCTACATGAACAACTTAATGAGGAATCACTGGCTGGTGTCCATCTAAAAATCGTCCAATGAAATCATTTGGCTTTTCAATATATGAGGGTTTGAAGTAGGCGGCAACATGACAATTCTGTTTCCAAACGTGCTTTACTTCATCCAAACGATACCTTACACCTACTTAGATATGAAACTCGATTACTCTATAAATCGAAGAAGATAATATGATTTAAGCATTGCTTACCTTTTCACGATTCACGAACAAGAGCTACTGTTGAGTTTGACGATTCAATGTATCCAACTATGTTTCCAATAACTACATTTGTATTTGAATTCACCCAAGACCTGTTCAAACACTGCCCGTGAATCGACCGACTGAATAAAAATCTCAACTACAAAAAACTTCCTCTTACGTTTTCAACGTAATTTAGATGAGCTTTACATCATGTTTCGCGAGTGTAGATTTTAAAGGTCTATCGAACAGATTGAGACTAAACTGTTTTTAGAATGAAACAACTTCTACGAGAAGGATTGCATCACAGCTCTATTAATTTACAGAAAGTTGGATTATTGATACATCCATCCCGATGACTTTTTATAAACATGAAGTGGAGTTATATAGCACATTTATGTTACAAATTAGGCAAACCGCTTAGCCCAAACTTAGCAGACTATTTTTCCAATTTCACCCTTTTTTGAAATGTCGTCTGAAAAGTCTTTCAATTTGGGACAGTCGAAAATTTGGCGTTTTGTAAAGGGTTAAGCTGCTAGTTGTCTTGTACAGTGCGAATATACAGTATGAACCTATTTAAAGTCGTTTTAAACACGATTGACTTTATCTCTTTATCTTTTAAGCGGTTCCATATTAATTCTTACGTTCTCTCCTTCCTATTTCTCTGACACGTTTAACCCTTTACCAAACAATAACGACAGTTGACCACTTTGTTGCAGACGACTTTAGAAAACATTTTGGGAAAAGGAGAAATTGCCCGTGACCAGCATTTTCTCCTTTGCCAACAATCGTTTCTTTCCTATCAGCAGACTTTTTATTTCAATTTTATCACATTTTGAAATGTCGTCTGCAAAATCTGTCAATTTGGGACAGTCGACAAGTTGGCGTTTTGAAAAGGGTTAAGCTGTTAGTCGTCTTGTACGAATCCCGGAATAAACCCCCGCCGGAATAAACCCCCACCCTAAAAAACGGCATAGCGGGGGTTTATTCCGTACACCGTCTTGTACACCACGAATATACAGTATGAACCTATGGTCGTTTTCAACACGATTGACTTTGTCTCTTTATCTTTAAAGCGGTTCTGTACCAAGTCTTACGTTCTCTCCTTTGGGACAGTCAAAAATTTGACGTTTGGTAAAGGGTTATGGGGTTATGTTTTATGCCGGAATGAAATATAATGTAAATGTAAATGGGTAAGCGTATCTTAGCCCCAGTTTATGTTATGGGTGCTCACTCTAAACACATGACGCTAGCAAGGCGCAACCTATTCCTTTATATAAACCAACGTTTTAACCCTTAACCAAACACCAAATTTCCGACTGTCCCAAACTGAAAGAGTATGCAGAGGACACTACAAAATGTGATGAAATTGGAAAATAGTCTTCGGATAAAGCATAAAACAATGTGGGAAAAGGAAAAATTGCTCGTTATGAGCAATTTCTCCTTTTCCCACAACGTTTTCCAGAGTCGGCTGCAACTAAATTGTTAAATGTCGTAATTGATTGGAAATGGCTTAATAAAAGCACTGAAGGCAGTAATGCTCGTTTGACAATTATTCAAGGAAAACACCGACTTTCCACATCCTTAAAATGTAAATATTGAAAATTGTCATTTTTTAGTGGCGACGATTGCTTCTTTGGTTAAATATAAAGTTGAATATACTAGCAGAGCGTCTAAGGGTGTTTCATCGAATAAGTATGTGAAAGAAATATATATTGTGGCGGCTATGCTCTAACCCGTTGCACATTTAAAAGCAACAGCAGACGACAAATAAGATGAAACAAATATAAATCGTATATATGGTAGAAGGTTAAACAATAAATTGTAAGAGAAAGGCTAATATGCTCTCCAGAAGTACTTGTCCTTTTGAAACAATTATTTCTGCAGTTTTCTCCAGCATATACGAAACACCAAGTTGTTATGGAGTAAGGAGAATATCAACACGTCAATTAACAAAGCGTCTTGTCCTTACAAATTTTAACCCTATACTACAATTTGAACACATCGGGTTTAACAAATGAAATCATTTGAAATGATAGGGATGACGCCATGTTAGTTCCCGGGGAATGGCGTCACTTCAATTTCGTTTTCAAAAATATATATATGTCACAACTTATAATTTCGCAATTTCGTATGAGTTACCGATAGAAAATGATTTAAAAAGGATACCCAACACTTCCATATACATTGAACTACTTGTACTCTTAGAAAAGGTGTTAATCGCCGCGGCCGATTTACCCGAAAAATTATAACCCTACACTTATCTTATATCCGAGATGTATTTCACAGCTCACGGAAATACCCGAGTAGTTCCGATTGCCTATACTATGCACGACATAATGGATGAGTGGTTCGACTCCTAGACTTACAATCCCTTAACACCTCTCCGCATGGGTTCAACTCCCGACTAACAATTATTCGGAGTTTTGTGAAAGTTACATAGGGATGTCTAGCTACTTATATAGCAAATTTTCACATCTTCTTCTTTGTCTCGGATTTCTATAAATGTTGTATTATGATCGTGTTTATCAAATGTATACAAGCCCAACATCGAATCTCAATCCTCGTCCTAAATGCACATATTCGAATATCTTTGTGTGTTACATTATGATGTCCACTGGTTACAAAAAGTAAATAATCGGGTCTTCTTTTGGGAACTAGATGTACATATTCGGATTTCTATAACTGCTGTATTGTAATGTTCACCCACAGAAAGCCAGATATATCCGATTGATATTATGGGATATTTGGAAACTTCTTTGGCGGTTACATTTGCCGATCTAATGTACATGCTATATTAATGAAACACACATTTGTTCAATCGTTGGCTCGTTTTCAAATCCATATCATATTTATCTTTATAGTAATTGGACAGACATGTATACCAGGTATCAATAACTGCGAAATTAGCCAACATTGCTCTCCAAGACTTCAATCGCGCGGAAAATTAACATGTTTCATACTTGAATTATTCGTGCGGTTGTAGAAAACGACATCAACATGATTGTTAGATACGCACTGTAGGAATATCATGTTAACCCTTTACTTAACGACAAATTTTCGAATGTCCCAAATTGAAAGAGTTTGCAGTCGACATCACAAAATGTGATGAAATTAGAACATAATCTTCCGATAGGGCAGAAAACATTGTGGGGGCAGAGGAGAAATTGCTCATTGCGAGCAATTTCTCTTTTTCCCACAAAGTTTTCAAGAGTCGTCTGCAACAAAGTGGTCAACTGTCATTATTGTTTGGCAAAGGGTTAAACGTGCCAGGGAAATAGGAAGAAGGGAACGTAAGAATTAGTATAGAACCGCTTTAAAGATAAAGAGATAAAGTCAATCGTGTTTAAAACGACTTTAGAGTCATACTGTATATAGCGTAGACAAATAGCAGCTTAACCCTTTACAAAACGCCAAATTTTCGTATGTCCCAAATTGAAAAACTTTACAGACGACATTTCAAAATAGGGTGAAATTGGAAAAATAATCTTCTCATAGGGCAGAAAACATTGTGGGGAAAAGGGGAAATTGCTCGTAACGAGCAATTTCTCCTTTTCCCACCACGTTTTCCAGAGCCATGTGGAACAAAGTGGTTAAATGTTGTTATTGTTTGGTAATGGGTTAATACGGACGTCAGCCATTCAGAAAAGCTTCAGAAGGACTGACTAAAGGAACGTTCTTCCTGGCTTGATTAGCCCTTGTTGGCAATTAAGTTTGGTGTCGTCCTTCTTTATTACGAGTCGGTATCGCAACATAACTGTGAGAAGTAAAGTATTGATGCTGATGTATCAAGTCGCTCGCATAACTGGATTGTTCTTTCTATATCAATAAGTTCATCACATTAAAGCAAACAACAGTTGTATAGTTAGAAATGTTTATTTTATAAAAAAAAACCTGCACAGTGCATAAGATTTATAAAAGAGGTTGATATCTACAGAAGAATAATACCACAAAACATATTTCAAATGAGGAATGCATATGTTAGTTTAATGACAATAGGCTGATCAGCAACAAATTGAAAATGAAATCCATGTAAAAAGAATAATTACTCATTCCGAGCAGTATCTCCATACTCTACAACGTTTTTTTAATCTACTGCAAAGTCAAATTCTGACAGAATAAGGTGTATGTTCTTAGCTGCATTCTGATCTTTTGAATTGAAATTATTGATGCTAACAAAAAGTCCAAGACCTTCAATGCTTGCATATTTTGATAACACCTACGGTAATTCCCCCATGAGCAACTTATGTAAAAAATAAAACAAAATGAAAAAGGTTTGAGAAAAGGAGAATTTCGGATCACAAACAAAATATCAGTAGCAAATTGGAAATGAAATAAATGCAAAAAGAAAAATTACTCATTCCGAGCAGTACTCTTATCTCCTAGTCAAACTAATTTGGCGCGATCGGGAAATATTGGGAAAATTTTGCCAATATCTCCCTTCACCCATCAGAAGTTAAAGGCAATCTTCACCTTGAAATTATTTTGACTGTCGTTTCTCCATACTCTAACAATAGGTGTTAAAGTCTTGCAAGGGTTTCATTTTCTATGGATCTAGAGCTAAGGAGTTCTGTATAGCATTTAAAACAACTGTTATACGAGATTCAGACTGATTAATCTAATTAGACAATGTGTAAACGGACCTAAATCTAAAGCGCATCAAATATACTCAACAATACAAAAACATAAACAACAGCAAACTAAGCTTCTAAACTACTTTTAAACTACTATTTCAACATATCCAATCAATGTATAAGCTAAGACAATTTCGGAAAATGTGTTAAAACAAACAGCAAGTCTCTGCACTCTAATTTCCCCACAACGTTTTCTATAGCACATAAGTTTTATCAAGGTAGGAGTTTCAAAAGCGTTTTCATTTCTCTAGGGAATAAACATGAGAAAGGAAAGTAGACATGGTTTTCTCTACAAACACTTCCTTTCCGATATCATTTTTCATAAAAGACAGTTATCAAGGAACACTCAAACGGACTACGTTCTATGAGGGAAATGGTCACTTCAAAGTTCGTAACAGCTAGTCAACTATTGGCTTGAGTCATGAATAATAATCATGTAATTGCAGGCAGAGTGAGTTTCAAAACCAGTTACACTTACTGTAGGCTTATCTTTCTGCAACATAGAAAAGAAAAAAACAGAGAATGGACTTTTAGGAACATACTCTTCAATCCACCATTTATAAAATCTTTATACTCTTATCAAAATGACTAAATCATATATAGAAACTTAAAAAATGTATCTTGTAATTATATCTGTAGAAAACTTTTTTTAGAAAGTTTAACTCCCAATCTGTGAGACAGTCCTTTTAAAAGAAAGTTCCTGTCACTATTCTTTGCATGAAGTATTTCAAAAGCATTTCCATCAACCCTTTATTGTGGGTACTCGTTAGAACTGTCTCAATGAAAAACACAGGTAAATTATTTTTTTTAATAATTGTCACGTTTGTCCAAACCACAAAAAGCAGTGAATGCAATCCGATAAAGTCGTGTAAGAAAGGTTAAAATTCAAACATTTTCGTTCTCGGTCAGTTTTTGTTCATTTTACAATCAATACAGAAGAGTAGTCGTCCACTATAATAGTCAATCCAGTCCATGGTAGTCAATGCTCGCATCGGACGTTTTCACCATCCACACAAGCACGGTGACCGCGAGTATGTCTATTTTGTCCTATACACGACCAGTTTCGTAGCAGTCTTGGCGTGTAATCCAACGGATAGACGCCCGTCACTTTGTCGGTACGCTACATATGCTGGAAGGTGTATTCCGTCTTTCTGTGTCAACCAAATCTTCTCCTTTCTGCCGTCATGCCGGATCATATGGACATTATTAGACCCCGCTCCACAAACTAATACGTTGTTATCATTGTCCACATACATCCCTGCCGGTCCCTTCAAGTGTGTGTCGGAGTACTGGTAGACGACATGTCCGTGTTGGTTCAGACATGTGACGGTGTGTGTGTCCCAGTCTGATATAAAAAGTCTACTTCCATTACGGCTTACTCTAACAAAGCCAGGCGTTGTAAACATGTATTTACCATTATCCACACCAAGCCTCCTCAGTACCTGACCGTCCATGTTGAGTACGACGACTTCTCCATTACCGGGGTAATCATGACACGTGACGTAGATCTCATCCCTATACACATACACACCGACACACATCCTATCCATCTTCAGGGTTCTCACCACCTTCATATCCGGTAATACTCGGACACGCTGGAGTTGGTTGAGGTTACCCTGTGTGACAATGGTGTCCGTGTCGTCGATGGCAGAAATGTCTACTGAAGGAATAGATAACTGAGATATAAACTGGAAATCTTCATCAAACAACTTTAAGCCGTCAACTAAACACGCGAGTACGAGGTGTCCGTCAGGCATAAATGTACATCCACGTACTTTGCATGGTCCCACATCTATCTCCTGCTTATCCACAACAGACTTGTTAAGTACAGATGTCTGGACGGGACTGGGGTACTTGGGCTGTTTGTTTACAACACCAGTTCCCAGTGACGTCAGCTGTAGGAGTACGTCTGTAATGACGTCATCAGGCTGAAAACGGACATCTATCTCATAGATTTGTTTTCTCAAATCGGCAAGAATATTCACAAAGTCGTCTGCCCGCGAGGAGACTTGATTCGTGCAAACGTAAATGACGTCTTCATCCTGCGATTTTCTACTTTCTTTCAAGGGATTTTTCTGTCGTTCAATTTGCTTCATGACGTCATCAATTGTGGTCAGATGATCTGCAATCTGCGAAGCATGTTTCTGTTCGATGTCACAAAGTTCGGAAGATAACTTTTTCTCGAGGCTATCCATTGTGTCATTGATGGTTTTCCGTAATTGTTTCATCTCGTTAAGGCAATTCAGGACTTCAGATTTCATGGCCGCTCTGTCAGCTTGCCTTGACTTTTTTAGATCGTCGAATTGAGTATTCAAATCGGCCAGACTTTTCTCCGCTGCCTCAAATGTTGTTTGTACATTTACATTGGACGTATATCGACGTAAATCCTCTGTGTCACATCCTTTATGGGAAGAAACTTTACATGTGTTACACACGGCTTTACCATGTGTCTTACAGAAGGTGTCAAAAATGTTTGTTTTATGAAATTCACAATACATGAATGATGGAGTTGGGGTTGCCTTTACGGATCCAGAAGGAATCTGACTTCCTGTCAAAAGGGTGTGGTCCTTTGTGGCCCAGGACCCTCTGTGGGCCCTATCACATGACTGGCACAGGTTCTCGCA
This sequence comes from Cerastoderma edule, assembly GCA_947846245.1. Taxonomy (NCBI): domain Eukaryota; kingdom Metazoa; phylum Mollusca; class Bivalvia; order Cardiida; family Cardiidae; genus Cerastoderma; species Cerastoderma edule. The sequence goes on from OX401404.1 coordinate 6,138,933, forward strand.
ACAAATGGGACAGTAGGAAACGGCCTCTGATGTCGTAGAATGTGACAGACAAACATCACAATCATGAAGGAATAAACCGTCTGATTCTTCGCAGAACGACTCTGAAGCGTTGGCCATGGCAAAAATATAAAACACGAATTCATCTAAGCCTTCCTGGAATCAAAAGCAAGAAGGTTAACAATTGTTCTTTCATTTAGCTCATTCATTTATGCATATATGAATAAATGTTTATTACATTTTAGGTATGTAGATCGCGTCAACGTCATTTCGGAAGTGTTGCGAGGTCCGAGTCAAAATGATTGAGGAAGACACGTACCTGACAGTCTATATAAGGCCATGTCAAGCCGGGTAGATCAATTGGCATTCCGTTAGTAAACCGGGAAACTACGGACGGAACGACGGATGGACGGAACGACGGACGGAACGACGGACAGAAAGACGGGTAGAATGACTGACACAAAAAATGGACAGAAGGACGGACAGATAGACGGACAGAACGCCGGAAAGAAGGACGGACAGACGGACGGAGAAAGAGACGGACGGAACGACGGACAGATAGAACAACGGACGTAAGGAAAGACGGGCAGAACGACAGACAGAACGACGGACAGAACTACGGACAGAACGACGGACAGAATTACGGATAAAACGATGGACAGAAGGACGGACAGAAGGACGAACAGAAGGACGGACGAACGGAACGACGGACGGACGGACAGAATGACGGACGGACGGAACGAAGGACGGAACGACGGACAGAAGGACGGACAGAAAGACGGGAAGAACGACAAGCAGATGGACGGGCAGAAAGACGGACAGAACGACGAACGGACGGAACGACGGATGGAGAGGAAGACGAACAGAAGGACGGACGGACGGACGGACGGACGGAACGACGTACCAGAGAGACGGGCACAACGTAGGACAAAAAAGACGAACAGAAAGGACGGACCGACAATGTCTTTTAAATTATATGACTTGTACAAATATATTCAAAACCAAAGGATTTCATTTTTCCTTAAATAAATCGATATCAATGTAAATGTCTTCTTGAAAGCCAAGCATTAAAAACCGAAGGAGTTTATCCTTCTCTCTGTAAATTGATATCAATGTAATCGTCTGCTTGAAAGCCCAACTAAGTCGTATGCCGGCTATATGACGCCCTGACAACGCCCATGTTTGGTAACAACCCAAACAACGAGTGTGAACATGTTCTAAATGGCGGCGCGAATCGAATTGCGATTCATCTGCAATAAGACAACACAGGCTTCAGGCTTCAACCTTTAGATCGATATTTCTGAGTTCGAATCCTATTTTGACCAGAATCAGCCGTTTCGATTGTTGAATATCCGATATTCACAAAACGACGTAAATATTCATATGTATCCAACAATACCTTGCAACCACATATAGGTTAGAGGCTAGATAGTGAAATTTAAACGATATAGAAACCCCAAGGAAGGAGCGATAGCGACTGACGGGGTTTCTATGTCGTTTAAATTTTACTATATAGCCTCTAAACAATTTAGTGTTTAACCTACATTTCCATAGAGCGCTCTATTTGACGCTGGCTAACCACGCCTCTACGGGTATGATCTGCGAATGGCATAAAACTGCTGCTCAGTATTTTGAAATTCGACATAAACCACGCCTTCCGCGGCTGTCAATTGCATGCCAAGAATCTGCCATACCATATTTGGAAGAAGAAAACTGCACTACCCAGTGATGTAGATTGCAATGTAGTTTTGAGTTTAACCCGTTACTCCATAATTTATTCCTCACCTACAGCAGAAAACTTGAGAAGCCCTTGTGACAAAAGAAGAAATTGTCTTCTTTTGTCTGTTGATGCTTTCAATTTGTACCCGTCACATTATTCCTAATGGGGTAAAAGGTTAATATAGTTCAGTTTCTTTTTTTCTCAACGATGTTAGGATACCCAGTTAATTGTAATTCCTTTTTATTTATTTCTGTGTTTATTTCTCCCCGCGACGTCACAGCGATCTTTCAATCGCTTCCGTAGGCTAGGCTTACACGTGTCATTGATTTGGAGGTGGAGCCTAAAACTACACATTTATGCGCATGCGTGATACCAGAGTAATAGTCTCATAGAGCCCAGATAGAACGCTCGAATAGTAGTTTATGGGAAATAAACCAACAAAAAATTCAAATTGACGCATTCTCATTGGATGAAAATGTAGGTTAAACACTAATAAGATATTAAACTCGATTACTCTATAAATCGAAGAAGATAATATGATTTAAGCATTGCTTACCTTTTGCTGTAAAGATTCACGAACAAGAGCTGCTATTGAGTTTGACGATTCAATGTATCCAACTATGTTTCCAATAACTACATTTGTATTTGAATTCACTCAAGACCTGCCCAACCACTGCCCGTGAATCGTTCGACTGAATAAAATTCCCCGCTACAAATAACTTCCTCTTACGTTTTCAACGTAATTTAGATGAGCTTTACATCATGTTTCGCGAGTGTAGATTTTAAAGGTCTATCGAACAGATTGAGACTAAACTGTTTTTAGAATGAAACAACTTCTACGAGAAGGATTGCATCACAGCTCTATCAATTTACAGAAAGTTGGATTATTGATACATCCATCCCCATGACTTTTTATAAACATGTAGTGGAGTTATACAGCACATTTTTGTTACAAATTAGGCAAACCGCTTAGCCCATTACTAAACAAATAAATCGTTTACCGACTTTGTTGCAGACGACTCTTGAAAACATTGTTTGAAAATCAGAAGTTGCCGTGATGAGCATATTCTCCTTTACCCACAATGTTTTCTTTCCTACCAGCAGACTATTTTTCAATTTCATCACATTTTGAACTGTCGTCTGCAAACTCTTTTTAAATTTTGGACAGTCGAAAAGTTGGCGTATTGTAAAGGGTTAAGCTGTTAGTTGTCTTGTACACCACGAATATATAGTATGAACCTATGGTCATTTTAAACACGATTGACTTTGTCTCTTTATCTTTAAAGCGGTTCTGTACTAAGTCTTACGTTCTCTCCTTTGGGACAGTCAAAAATTTGACATTTGGTAAAGGGTTATGGGTTTATGTTTTATGCCGGACTGTAATATAATGTAAATGGGTAGGCGTATCTTAGCCCCAGTTTATGTTACGGGTGCTAACTCTAAACACATGACGCTAGCAAGGCGCAACCAATTCCTTTATATAAACCAACGTTTTAACCCTTTACCAAACACCAAATTTCCGACTGTCCCAAACTGAAAGAGTATGCAGACGACACTACAAAATGTGATGAAATTAGAAAATAGTCTTCGGATAAAGCATTAAACATTGTGGGAAAATGAGAAATTGCTCTTTATGAGCAATTTCTCCATTTTCCCACAACGTTTTTCAGAGTCGGCTGCAACTAAATGGTTAAATGCCGTTATTGTTTGGAAATGGTTTAATCAAAGCACTGAAGGCAGTAATGCTCGTTTGACAATTATTCAAGGAAAACACCGACTTTCCACATCCTTAAAATGTAAATATTGAAAATTGTCATTTTTTAGTGGCGACGATTGCTTCTTTGGTTAAATATAAAGTTGAATATACTAGCAGAGGGTCTAAGGGTGTTTCATCGAATAAGTATGTGAAAGAAATATATATTGTGGCGGCTATGCTCTAACCCGTTGCACATTTAAAAGCAACAGCAGACGACAAATAAGTTGGACAAATATAAATCGTATATATGGTAGAAGGTTAAACAATAAATTTTAAGAGAAAGGCTAATATGCTCTCCAGAAGTACTTGTCCTTTTGAATTATTTCTGCAGTTTTCTCCAGCATATACGAAACACCAAGTTGTTATGGAGTAAGGAAAATATCAACACGTCAATTAACAAAGCGTCTTGTCCTTACGAATTTTAACCCTATAATACAATTTGAACACATCGGGTTTAACAAATGAAATCATTTGAAATGATAGGGATGACGCCATATTAGTTCCCGCGGAATGGCGTCACTTCGATTTTGTTTTCAAAAATATATATATGTCACAACTTATAATTTCGCAATTTCGTATGAGTTACCGATAGAAAATGATTTAAAAAGGATATCCAACACTTCCATACACATTGAACTACTTGTACTCTTAGAAAAGGTGTTACTCGCCGCGGCCGATTTACCCGAAAAATTATAACCCTACACTTATATCCGAGATGTATTTCACAGCTCACGGAAATACCCGAGTAGTTCCGATTGCCTATACTATGCACGACATAATGGATGAGTGGTTCGACTCCTAGACTTACAATCCCTTAACATCTCTCCGCATGGGTTCAACTCCCGACTAACAATTATTCGGAGTTTTATGAAAGTTACATAGGGATGTCTAGCTACTTATATAGCAAATTTTCACATCTTCTTCTTTGTCTCGGATTCTTATAAATGTTGTATTATGATCGTGTTTATCAAATGTATACAAGCCCAACATCGAATCTCAATCCTCGTCCTAAATTCACATATTCGGATATCTTTGTGTGTTACATTATGATGTCCACTGGTTACAAAAAGTAAATAATCGGGTCTTCTTTTGGGAACTAGATGTACATATTCGGATTTCTATAACTGCTGTTTTGTAATGTTCACCCACAGAAAACCAGATATATCCGATTGATATTATGGGATATTTGGAAACTTCTTTGACGGTTACATTTGCCGATCTAATGTACATGCTATATTAATGAAACACACATTTGTTCAATCGTTATCATATCTATCTTTATAGAAGTTGGACAGACATACCAGGTAGAAATAACTGCGGAATTAGCCAACATTGCTCTCCAAGACGTGAATCGCACGGAAAATTAACATGTTTCATACTTGATTATATTCATACGGTTGTAGAAAACGTCATCAACATATTTGTAAGATACGCATTGCAGGAATATCATGTTAACCCTTTCCTTAACGACAAATTTTCGACTTTCCCAAATTGAAAGAGTTTGCAGACGACATCACAAAATGTAATGAAATTAGAAAATAATCTTCCGATAGGGCATTTCCCTTTTTTCCCACAAAGTTTTCAAGAGTCGTCTGCAACAAAGTGGTCAACTGTCGTCATTGTTTGGTAAAGGGTTAAACGTGCCAGGGAAATAGGAAGGAAAGAACGTAAGACTTAGTATAGAACCGCTTCATAGATAAAGAGATAAAATCAATCTTGTTTAAAACGACTTTAGGTTCATACTGTATATTCGTGGTGTGCAAGACAACTGACATCTTAACCCATTACAAAACGGCAAGTTCTCGACTGTCCGAAAGAGTTTACAGACGACATTTTAAAATGGGATGGCATTGGAAAAATAATCTTCTGATAGGGCAGAAAACATTGTGGGGAAAAGGAGAAAATGCTCGTATGAGCAATTTCTCCTTTTCCCACCACGTTTTCCACAGTCGTCTGGAACAAAGTGGTAAAATGTCGTTATTGTTTGGTAATGGGTTAATACGGACGTCAGCCATTCAGAAAGGTCCAGTAGGACTGACTAATAGAATGTTCTTCCCGGCTTGATTAGCCCTTGTTGGCAATTAAGTTTTGTGTCGTCCTTCATTATTATGAGTTTAAACTTATTTATTTTACATCGATTGTGACGGAAGCTTGAAGCTTATTTAATTCACTCTCGATGCCTGCTTCCTGGAAACTGCACCAGTACTCGTGCCGAGTTGTGGGATAGCCCCGGCAATTCTTACCTCGCCTAACGGGAATTCGAACCCGGGACCCTTGGTACAAGAGGCCGGCGCTCTACCACTGTACCACTGTCGCTCGTTAGTATGAGTCAAGTATCGCAACATAACTGTGAGAAGTAAAGTATTGATGCTGATGCATAAAGTCGCCCGCACACCTGGATTGTCCTTTCTATATCAATAAGTTCAACACATTAAAGCAAACAACAGGTGTATAGTTAGAAATGTTTATTTTATTAAAATAAAACCTGCACAGTGCATAAGATTTATAAAAGAGGTTGATATCTACAGAAGAATAATACCACAAAACATATTTCAAATGAGGAATGCATATTTTAGTTTAATGACAATAGGCTGATCAGCAGCAAATTGGAAATGAAATCCATGTAAAAAGAATAATTACATATTCCGAGCATTATCTCCATACTCTACAATGTTTTTTTGCAAAGTCACATTCTGACAGAATAAGGTGTATGTTCTATGGCTGCATTCTGATCTTTTAAATTGAAATCATTGATGCTAACAAAAAGTCCAAGACCTTCAATGCTTGCATACTTTGATAACACATACGGTAATTCCCCAATGAGCAACTTATGTAAAAAATGAAACAAAATGAAAAAGGTTTGAGAAAAGGAGAATTTCCGATCACAAACAAAATATCAGAAGCAAATTGGAAATGAAATAAATGCAAAAAGAAAAATTACTCATTCCGAGCAGTACTCTTATCTCCTAGTCAAACTAATTTGGCGCGATCGGGAAATATTGGGAAAATTTTACCAATATCTCCCTTCACCCATCAGAAGTTAAAGGCAATCTTCACCTTGAAATTATTTTGACTGTCGTTTCTCCATACTCTAACAATAGGTGTTAAAGTCTTGCAAGGGTTTCATTTTCTATGGATCTAGAGCTAAGGAGTTTTGTATAGCATTTAAAACAACTGTTATACGAGATTCATACTGATTAATCTAATTAGACAATGTGTAAACGGACCTAAATCTAAAGCGTATCAAATATACTCAACAATACAAAAACATAAACAACAGCAAACTAAGCTTCTAAACTACTTTTAAACTACTATTTCAACATATCCAATCAATGTATAAGCTAAGACCATTTCGGAAAATGTGTTAAAACAAACAGCAAGTCTCTGCACTCTATTTCCCCACAACGTTTTCTATAGCACATAAGTTTCATCAAGGTAGGAGTTTCAAAAGCGTTTTAATATCTCTAGGGAATAAACATGAGAAAGGAAAGTATACATGGTTTTCTCTACAAACACTTCCTTTCCGATATCATTTTTCATAAAAGACAGTTATCAAGGAACACTCAAACGGACTACGTTCTATGAGGGAAATGGTCACTTCAAAGTTCGTAACAGCTGGTCAACTAGTGGCTTGAGTCATGAATAATAATCATGTAATTGCAGGCAGAGTGAGTTTCAAAACCAGTTACACTTACTGTAGGCTTATCTTTCTGCAACATAGAAAAAAAAACAGAGAATGGACTTTTAGGGATATACTCTTCAATCCACCATTTATAAAATCTTTATACTCTTATCAAAATGACTAAATCATATATAGAAACTTAAAAAATGTAAGTTTTAATTATATCTGTAGAAAACTTTTTTTAGAAAGTTTAACCCCCAATCTGTGAGACAGTCCTTTTAAAAGAAAGTTCCTGTCACTATTCTTTGCATGAAGTATTTCAAAAGCATTTCCATCAACCCTTTATTGTGAGTACTCGTTAGAACTGTCTCAATGAAAAACACAGGTAAATTATTCTTTTAACAATTGTCACGTTTGTCCAAACCACAAAAAGCAGTGAATGCAATCCGATAAAGTCGTGTAAGAAAGGTTAAAATTCAAACATTTTCGTCTTCGGTCAGTTTTTGTTCATTTTACAATCAATACAGAAGAGTAGCCGTTCACTATAATAGTCAATCCAGTCCATGGTAGTCAATGCTCGCATCGGACGTTTTCACCATCCACACAAGCACGGTGACCGCGAGTATGTCTATTTTGTCCTATACACGACCAGTTTCGTAGCAGTCTTGGCGTTCTCGTGTAATCCAACAGTTAGACGCCCGTCACTTTGTCGGTACGCTACAGATAATGGATGTTGTATTCCGTCTTTCTTTGTCAACAGTATCTTCTCCTTTCTGCCGACTTGCCGGATCATATGAATATTGTCAGAGTTAACCCCGCATACTAATACGTTGTTATCATTGTCCACATACATCCCTGTCGGTCCCTCCAAGTATGTGTCGGAGTACTGGTAGACGACATGTCCGTGTTGGTTCAGACATGTGACGGTGTTTGTGTCCCAGTCTGATATAAAAAGTCTACTCCCATTAGGGCTGACTCTAACAAAGCCAGGCCATGTAAACATGTATTTACCATTATCCACACCCAGCCTCCTCAGTACCTGACCGTCCATATTGAGTACGACGACTTCTCCATTACCGGGACTATCATGACACGTGATGTAGATCTCATCCCTATACACATCCACACCGATACACCGTCTATCCGTCTTCAGGGTTCTCACCACTTTCATATCCGGTAATACCCGGACACGCTTGAGTTGGTTGAGGTCACCCTGTGAAATAATGATATCCGTGTCGTCGATGGCAGACACGTCTACCGAAGGAACAGATAACTGAGATATAAAGTGGAAATCTTTATCAAACAACTTTAGTACGTCACCACTACATGCGAGTACGAGGTGTCCGTCAGACATAATTGTACTTCCATAGACGCTGCATGATTCCACATCTATCTCCTGTTTTTCTACAACAGACTTGTCAAGTACAGATGTCTGGACGGGACTGGGGTACTTGGGCTGTTTGTTGATAACAACAGTTCCCAGTGACGTCAGCTGTAGGAGTACGTCTGTAATGACGTCATCAGGCTGAAAACGGACATCTATCTCATAGATTTGTTTTCTCAAATCGGCAAGAATATTCACAAAGTCGTCTGCCCGCGAGGAGACTTGATTCGTGCAAACGTAAATGACGTCTTCATCCTGCGATTTTCTACTTTCTTTCAAGGGATTTTTCTGTCGTTCAATTTGCTTCATGACGTCATCAATTGTGGTCAGATGATCTGCAATCTGCGAAGCATGTTTCTGTTCGATGTCACAAAGTTCGGAAGATAACTTTTTCTCGAGGCTATCCATTGTGTCATTGATGGTTTTCCGTAATTGTTTCATCTCGTTAAGGCAATTCAGGACTTCAGATTTCATGGCCGCTCTGTCAGCTTGCCTTGACTTTTTTAGATCGTCGAATTGAGTATTCAAATCGGCCAGACTTTTCTCCACTGCCTCAAATGTTGTTTGTACATTTACATTGGACGTATAGCGACGTAAATCCTCTGTGTCACATCCTTTATGGGAAGAAATTTTACATGTGTTACACACGGCTTTACCATGTGTCTTACAGAAGGTGTCAACAATGTTTGTTTTATGAGATTCACAATACATGAATGATGGAGTTGGGGTTGCCTTTACGGATCCAGAAGGAATCTGACTTCCTGTAAAAAGGGTGTGGTCCTTGGTGGCCCAGGACCCTCTGTGAGCCCTATCACATGACTTGCACAGATTTTCGCAACAAATGGGACAGTAGGAGACGGCCTCTGATGTCGTAGAATGTGACAGACAAACATCACAATCATGAAGGAATAAACCGTCTGATTCTTCGCAGAACGACTCTGAAGCGTTGGCCATGGCAAAAATATAAAACACGAACTCGTCTAAGCCTTCCTGGAATCAAAAGCAAGAAGATTAACAATTGTTCTTTCATTTAACTCAATTTATGCATATATGAATAAATGTTTATTACATTTTAGGTATGTAGATCGCGTCAACGTTATTTCGGAAGTGTTGCGAGGTCCGAGTCAAAATGATTGAGGAAGACACGTACCTGACAGTCTATATAAGGCCATGTCAAGCCGGGTGATCAATTGGCATTCCGTTAGTAAACCGGGAAACTGCGGACGGAACGACGGATGGACGGAATGACGGACGGAACGACGGACAGAAAGATGGGCAGAACGACGGACACAAAAGATGGACAGAAGGACGGACAGAAAGACGGACAGAACGCCGGAAAGAAGGACGGACAGACGGACGGAGAAAGAGACGAACGGAACGACGGACGGATAGAACAACGGACGGAAGGAAAGACGGGCAGAACGACAGACAGAACGACGGACAGAACGACGGATAAAGCAATGGACAGAAGGACGGACAGAAGGACGAACAGAAGGACGGACGAACAGAACGACGGACAGAATGACGGACAGAATGACGGACGGACGGAACGAAGGACGGAACGACGGACAGAAGGACGGACAGAAAGACGGGAAGAACGACAAGCAGAAGGACGGGCAGAAAAACGGGCAGAACGACGAATGGACGGAACGATGGACGGAGAGAAAGACGAACAAAAGGACGGACGGACGGACGGAACGAGGTATAGAGAGACGGGTAGAACGACGGACAAAAAAGACGAACAGAAAAGACGGACATACTTGTACGACTTGTACAAATATATTCAAAACCAAAGGATTTCATTTTTCCCTAAATAAATCGATATCAATGTAAATGTCTTCTTGAAAGCCAAGCATTAAAACCCGAAGGAGTTTATCCTTCTCTCTGTTAATTGATATCAATGTCATCGTCTGCTTGAAAGCCCAACAAAGTCGTCTGCCGGTTATATGACGCCCTGACGACGCTAATGTTTGTTAACAACCCAAATAACGAGTGTGAACACGTTCTAAATGGCGACGCAAATTGAATTGCGATTCATCTGCAATAAAACAACACTGGCTTCAGGCTTCAACCTTCTGATCGGTTTTTCTGAGTTCGAATCCTATTAAGACCAGAATCAGCCGTTTCGATTGTTGAATATCAGATATTCACAAAACGACGTAAATATTCATGTGTATCCAAACGATACATTACAACCACTAAGATATGAAAATCGATTACTCTATAAATCGAAGAAGATAATATGATTTAAGCATTGCTTACCTTTTGCCGTAAAGATTCACGAACAAGAGCTGCTGTTGAGTTTACGATTCAATGTATCCAACTATGTTTCCAATAACTACATTTGTATTTGAATTCACTCAAGACCTGCCTAAACATTGCCCGTGAATCGTTCGACTGAATAAAAATCTCCACTACAATTAACTTCCGCTTATGTTTTCAACGTAATTAAGATGAGCTTTACCTCATATTTCGCGTGTGTAGATTTTAAAGGTCTATCTAACAGATTGAGACTAAACACTTTTTAGAATGAAATGTCTTCTACGAGAAGGATTGAATCACAGCTCTATCAATTTACAGAAAGTTGGATTATTGATACATTCATCCCCATGACTTTTTATAAATATGTAGTGGAGTTATACAGCACATTATTGTTACAAATTAGGCAAACCGCTTAGCCCATTACTAAACAAAAAAGTCGTTTACCGACTTTGTTGCAGACGACTCTTGAAATCATTGTTTGAAAAGCTGAAGTTACCCGTGACGAGCATTTTCTCCTTTGCCCACAATGTTTTCTTTCCTATCAGCAGACTATTTTTCAATTTCATCACATTTTGAACTGTCGTCTGCAAACTCTTTTTTAATTTGGGACAGTCGAAAAGTTGGCGTTTTGTAAAGGGTTAAGCTGTTAGTTGTCTTGTACACCACGAATATATAGTATGAACCTATGGTCGTTTTAAACACGATTGACTTTGTCTCTTTATCTATAAAGCGGTTCTATACTAGGCCTTACGTTCTCTCCTTTGGGACAGTCAAAAATTTGACGTTTGGTAAAGGGTTATGGGTTTATGTTTTATGCCGGACTGTAATATAATGTAAATGGGTAAGCGAATCTTAGCCCCAGTTTATGTTACGGGTGCTAACTCTAAACACATGACGCTAGCAAGGCGCAACCTATTCCTTCATATAAACCAACGTTTTAACCCTTTACCAAACACCCAATTTCCGACTGTCCCAAACTGAAAGAGTATGCAGACGACACTACAAAATGTGATGAAACTGGAAAATAGTCTTCGGATAAAGCATAAAACATTGTGGGAAAAGGAAAAATTGCTCGTTATGAGCAATTTCTCCTTTTCCCACAACGTTTTCCAGAGTCGACTGCAACTAATTGGTTAACTTTCGTTATTGATTGGAAATAGATTAATCAAAGCACTGAAGGTAGTAATGCTCGTTTGACAATTATTCAAGGAAAACACCGACTTTCCACATCCTTAAAATGTAAATATTGAAAATTGTCATTTTTTAGTGGCGACGATTGCTTCTTTGGTTAAATATAAAGTTGAACATATTAGCAGAGGGTCTAAGGGTGTTTTATCGAATAAGTATGTGAACGAAATATATATTGTGGCGGCTATGCTCTAACCCGTTGCATATTTAAAAGCAACATCAGACTACAAATAAGATGGACAAATATAAAATATATTTATGGCAGAAGGTTAAAAAATGCTAAGGCTAATATGCTCTCCGGAATTACTTGTCCTTTTAACATAATGGTTTCTGTAGTTTTCTCCAGCATATACGGAACACTGAGGTGTTATGGAGTAAGGAGAATATCAACACGTCAGTTAACAAAGCGTCTTGTCCTACCAAATTTTAACCCTATACTACAATCTGAACACACCAGGTTTATCAAATGAAAACACCCCTAAAATGATAGGGATGACGCCATATTGGTTCCCGCGGAATGGCGTCACTTCAATTTCGTTTTCAAAATATATTTAAATGTGAAATCTTAAAAGTTATGGAGTAAGGAGAATATCAATACGTCAATTAACAAAGCGTCTTACCCTTACAAATGGTAACCCTATACTATACATGACATTATGGATGAGTGGTTCGACTCCTAGACTAACAATCCCTTAACACCTCTCCGCATGGGTTCAACTCCCGACTAACAATTATTCGGAGTTTTATGAAAGTTACATAGGGATGTCTAGCGACTGATATAGCAAATTTTCAGACCTTCTTCTTTGTCTTAGATACACATATTCGGATATCCTTGTTTGTATGGTGTTTAACGCCGTATCAACAATAACTTTTCATTTATGTAACGGCTTTACTTGATCAACTTTTGGGATATATCCATGTAAAAATGCTGCATTGTAGTGTATTTGCATTTTTAATGCGAACCTTCGGGTATTGCACATATTCAGATTTCTATAAATGTTGTATTATGATCGTGTTAATCAAATATATACAAGCCCAACATCGAATCTCAATCCTCGTCCTAAATGCACATATTCGGATATCTTTGTGTGTTACATTATGATGTCCACTGGTTACAAAAGGTAAATAATCGGGTCTTCTTTTGGGAACTAGATGTACATATTCGGATTTCTATAAATGCTGTATTGTAATGTTATCCTGGGGTCTTGGTCCAACATTAGGTGTGGGGTAAACGCACATACCAGCACCCCTGGCTATTGTAGTGTCAACATATGTTATTAGTACCTTACCACATAACCGTCCATGGTGGGCACATTAACCACACTCTTACTTGGACCATTATGACATGTCACGTAAAGCTAGTCACTTCACACAGTCACTTTACAACGACTTCTGGAAGTAATTCCTGAATGGTGTCCAACCAAAATGAAATTGAAACCTCACGACATACCTCCGATTCAAATACCATGTATTTTTAAGTTTGCATTCATTATCCTGATCAAGGCGTAAGCCGAAACGTTGAAATAATACTATAATGTTTTGACTTATAACGTGTTGTTGTTGAATTCTATCCAACAAAATTGAGTTTCTACGCAAATTTTAAGCGAAACGAAACAATTTGCAAGCGTTTCTACCAACATTTCAGAGAGCTCTGCATGTCGAATCAAACTACCCGGTTTCGCTAAAATTGGGCGTGGAACCTTCTAATTCCAAGCGAAAGGAAGTTCTCACAACAACCACTCTCGTTCATTCAAAAAGCAATGAGTATTCACCAAATTACAATGTTCAATCTGGAAACATCTTGTTATCTCTGAAAATTACCATTTTCGCTCCTTTAAGACTGACCTGGGAGTAAAAGGGTAGTGAATTTCTCCAAAAAAGGTATATTTTTCCATAAATCTTTTTCAAATTTTTACACGATTTCTTTTTAACAAATACTAATTAAGTACCAAGACACACATAACTGATTAAAATCTTTACATTCATAAGCTTTTAATGAGTAGACAAACTTGTGGGAGAAATTGCAGGGTCCTTACTTTTATACATCTAGAGATATTTGTTTTGCACTGGTTTATCTAGGTGGTATACCGGTAACTTTTGGCCCTTCTTCATTCTATATAATAACAGCCATTTTTACCCCTTCATAGTTCTGTCTTTGACATGATTCATAGTAAATCCGTGTTGTTTCACTACTCCACACTCCGTACCCTATCATAATTGCACGAACAAACATGCCGAAGATCAGCTACTTTTTTCGCTATCGGCGATCTCTTTTCACTCTCTGAAATCGCAGCCAAAAATGCTGGGGTCAGCGAAGGGCGTCTTCCTTATCGCTTCGCCTTCCTCGAACGTAGTTCTGGAAAAACATGTTTAAAACATGGCCAACACCGACAAAAGATACAAAACAGTCAAAAAGGCCCCTTTTTGTATCCTAAAAGCATATAATAAACACAAAAAGTAACATTCTAAATTTTCATGAACTACATTTTACTGTACAACGACCTCCGGTCGTAAATCCTGAGTGGTCGCCCACCAAATATTGGTCTCTTTACTCCTGTATCGGCACGCAACCATCTATTGGCCATTTTACAACTGTAGCAGCCCTCATGTCATCTAACCAAGACAATATGTGCACATATACTGGTTCCCCCAAAATGCCTTTGAAATCGGAACTCACGGAATGCAAAAGTATTCAAAATTACCACGGGAGAGTCCCTTAATTACTTTGCGATACAATCATTACCAATTATGGAAGAACTGTGTCGTGAATAAAAGAACAAAGCGTTTCTAAAAAAATATAAGGACCACTCCCGTTTTTAAGCGATTTCAACAAGACAGCATCAATGCATTGTGAAAAAAGTGTAAAACCACATCTGAAAATCTGCACAACAATTTCTTAACGCAAAAAACTATTATTGAAAGTTTATTCACACATTATTTTATTATCCTCTCAATTTTCAATAGAGTTAACACCGATTAACGGTTACCTCGAAGCCAAATGCACCGAGGCGGTGTTTCGTAAATATTACAATAAGCGAATTTCACCAGAATCAAAGTACTCTCAGTGTATCAGTGTTTCTGTCCTACGCAGACCTATAAGTGTAGTAGCCAAATTTATCGTATATAGTCTGCTTGACAAATAACGTGTATTGTTACAAACTGAGCCAAAACACCTATCAAAGACGTTATTATGTCAGATCAGTGAAAACATGGTTGTCCGCTGATCGGTTGTCTTGTCGATGAATATAAAAAAAATGTCCAGAAGTTGGTTCAGATAACCAATCAGATAACAAAGACATGGTCATTTTACTGTAATAGAGAAGTATCAAATACGCTTGACATCTCTAGTGGCAACAGATTAACAGGTGCCCATTTTCCTTATCTCGAAGTTTCCTCGCGGCACGTGAGAGTTTGGCGATAATTCGGGAGTTGCCAATCTCTGTTACAATCGTATCTACTCGGCAATCCCCGTCACAAGTTGGTAGATACACCTCGTAAGCAGTACATGAATACACCAGAAATCCTGGGGTAATTCGGCTGTTTTCCGGCGGATAACTCACATCATTACAACATGCACACAGACACTATATATGTATTTAGATACACACAGATTAGTTATATATCACAATTGAATGTTTTTTTTTTGTAATGTTTTCATAAAACATTATGATATCAACACATCTTTGTTTCATATGTTCTCAATCGTATATTCTCGGTAATCCCCGGCTTGTGTCGGGGATTGCCGAGTAGATACGATTGCAAACGGACATGCCTTCGTCAATGACCTACTTTCAAAATGGCTCCCCATTACCTCCGAGGTTTTTTTAAGAAATGGCCGAGGTGTTCCGAATGTCTCTGTTATATATGTCTCTGACATAACCAACGACTTTCTACTTGTTTGCTACTTTCTAACGGAAACTAACATACACCTGAAAGGTACTATCTCACAGAGTGTGAGTAGCAAATGTCAGAAATGTACGTTAAACATTCTCATCACTAAATGAATGACCATTTTCATATCTATATTTCGAAGATGATAGAAACCTGTGTTTTCTTTGAATGATTGTAAAACGGATCATCGATGTTTTTTTTTATTGAAAACTTGGTTTATTAATAGTAACGGGTTGCTCTTGGACGCACCTTGCTGGCGTCACGTGGGTAGAAAATCTGAGCACATCCGGTTTATCCAATACAAAACACCTCTGAGATGATAGGGATGCCGCCATATTGTTTCTGGCAATACTTACGTCATTGTACTTTCGTTTCAAAATATAGTTCTTAGAATTAAAATTTGAATAGTCATTTATTTCGATGAAGGAAACAGTTATATGTCTCAAAACTTATAATGTACCTATTATGTATGGGTTACCGAAAAAATATTAGTAAAAATGATGTCCAACACTTCAATATGTATAGAACTACTTAACGTGGACGCTTATAGGACTGTGTCTTAAGCCGGGGACGATATATTGTAACCCTAAACTTAAACCCGATGTGTATTTCTCAGCTCACGGAAATACCCGAGTAGTTCCGATTGGGGATTAGAATGTCGACACATTTATTCATCTTCGTCCCAGACACCATAACCAATTTCATTTATTTCGCAGGACGGAATTAAATAAAAAAAAAATACAAAATAAATCGTTTCAACGTTTAAATTAATTAATTAATTAACGTTTAATTAATCTACAACACGAATGTACCACATTTCAACTACACGTTTACCAAATGAGATAATAAGTATATCGATAATCTACTATCCTGTACTCAATAAATCTATAGTGGCATTTTATATGTTGAAACCACTTCGTTTTAAAATAGGTAAAAATCTAAATCGGTGATATATTCCTTTTAATCGTCATTTTTGGTGTTGTGCTCAGTCCATTGTAATTACTACAAAAAAGGGAGGTCTCAGACAGAAAGCGTGTGGGGTATCGTATTACTTAATATACTACTCAAACGTTAACACCTCCAATGTCTGGTGTATAATACAATGGCATACCTTTCAAAAGCGTAAATCACTACGTTATCTTTTCATCAAATTAAAATGAATCCACAGTCGTGGAAAAAAGAAGAGTGGGGCTCATGTTTAAAGACACCGTTTGAAAAAAGAAACTTGCTGTAAGGCATATAACACGAGTTGACAGTTCCTGTCGCGAATTTGATTTTGCGTCGTTGCGTACGACGGCGAACAATGTCACAGGCCATGATGTCGTCTCTTTTAGGAAAAGAGCCTCGTTTGCCAAAATTTTAGTGTACTTAACTTAAACCGGAAAAAATGCTGGGTAATTTTCTGAAAAGACGTTTTTGTGTCGCCCGCCTTTCAAAACCATAAACATCTGCTTAATTCTGATGTGGAAATGTACTCAGAGTAGCAAACATGTTAGATCACAGGCCAGCCGCCAATTTACTTGGCGGCTGGCCTGGATCTAACCTGTTTGCATAAGCATGAGGTAGGTTCAAGCACTATCATATAATACTTGAGTAACCAAGCCCCTATCCGGCTGCGTTCAAATCGCAGTGGATATAGAATTGATTTTTCAATTGAAATAGTCTGGCGGCTGCCTAACGGACCGCTGATCGTTCTTCCCCGCTCGATCGGTCATTATGGGCAGTTGAGTTTGGGGCCTTCCCGCGTCAATGATAAGCCTAGAATCGCAGTATGACTGTACATTGTTGACGCGATATATCAAACCCCAACAAAATAACAAACTTTTAAACAATTCCCTCATATAGAAATTTATGACGTTTCCGAGCAAATGCAACGATAGACGATCAAGATTATCATTTGAATTGTTTTTCTTTGATTTATTCGGTATGAATATTTTCTACACAAACGGAAATGTACCCTCCAGGAGCAGTACAGTATATGTTTTATCAATCAATTTTATTAAAAAAAAAAACACAAACCAACACACCTTCCCTTAGGATCAAAGAACGTCAACCCAACTGACATTCATTTTGAAATGATTGGTGGTGAAATGAATGTTTGGAAATGATAATTAATAAAATATAAGGATGTTGTCGTGATTAGATTAAAAGAATACAAAATTTCTGAACTTTCAGACGATCAGCATAAGAAAGAACAGCAGACGTCACTTACTAAAATGATACCGTCTAAAGATTTATAAATAGAAAGTATTGTGACGCAATGGATCATTTCTCACTCTAACCTTTTTCATAATGGTTTATTAGTATTTTATTATGAATGTGTGATAACCGGGAACAACAAATGATATAATTAAAAATGTGAATTTTATCTTTTTTCTCTATAATAAGATCCATTTTTACCAAAGGAGTACAATAAAAATAAATATTCGGAATTCAATGTCGTTTTAGTATTGGACGACATTAAAACGCTACCGTTTACACTTCATATCATATCTCAGACATAAATTACGATTTGGGCCATTTGGGGTGTATGTTTCACATTTCGACATGGGTTTTGTGGAAGTATTAGTACATAAAGAAGAATAAAATTTGATTAGAAATATATCAGTTTTTTCTTCTATCGTGAACAGTTTTATTTCTGTTTTGCCCTGTACCATAAGAAACATGCATGGTAGCATTTAGATTAATCCTGCGAATTAATGTAACAAGTATAGATACTCGACATTGAAAGTTCTTTCAGAAAAAGGCATAGAGGTCCATGGGTAGAGCGTCGGCTTCTGAACACGAGGGTCGTGGGTTCGAATCCCGTGAGAAGCAGGATCTGCCTTGCCAACTATCATTAATCCACATTCGGCGCGAGTACTGGTTATGTATCCAGGAAGCAGAATCGAGAGTGATTAATCTAAGAAGTATGGGCTTGTTTCACAATCGATGTAAAATTAAAAAGTTTAAACTAATCTACAATCCATGAGTTCGAAGCCCGGCTTAGAGAGCGTGGATTTCTTGATATCAAATTACACCGACAAAAGAATGTCAGAAGCTTGTACAGAGACAATAGGCTGTTGTAATATAGCTGAAATTATATTCATGAACGATTAAAATTTCAATCTGTGCGACCTTGGTTTTAATTCTTTCAACAATATCAATTTTTTATATGGGTTTTACATCACATCAACATTATTTCAGTTATGTAGCGATGCCCGACTCTTAATGGTGGAGGAAGACCCCAAACTCAACTGCTCATAAGGGCTGGTCAAGGCGGGTAAAACCATCGGCATCCCGTAAGTCAGTCGGAAGACTGACTCTCGTGAAAATCCATATCCCTCTCAGGATTTGAACCCACGCGGAGAAGGGCCATGTGATTTCAAGTTCTGTACTCTAACCACTAGGCCATGGAGGCCCCCAACAGTATCAATCAATCAAATATCCGATCGAATGAGACAGCTTAAATATCTATCCAATTTTCATTTGTTATAAAATGAATGATAAATAAATGAGTGAATACTGAGTATTTGAATCATTGTAAGAGGGAAATGTATTTTTTGTTAAATAATTTATAATTATGAAATGAAACGGTAATATGTAATGTAGCCACTATAAAGCTTTCTAACAATATCAATCAACCAAACGTCCGATCGAATGAGACTGGTAAATATCTATCCAATTTTCATTTATCATAAAATGAACGATAAATGAATGAATACTAAGTATTTGAATCATTGTGTGTGGGAAATGCATTTTTGCTAAATGATATATAATTCTGAAATGAATCGGTTATATATAATATAGTCACTTAAAAAATTTCTAACAATATCAATCAACCAAACATACGATCGAATTGAACTTTGTAAGTAGTTAACATTGCCATATACTATATACTATATACATATACATATCAACATGCATTTGAATCCTTGAGAGAGGATGAAGCAATCAATGTCCAATGGATTTGTATTCTAAGATAAATAAAATAGCAATATGTAATATAGTCACTTTGAAACTCATCTAAAGTGATAAAGAAATGCAATTAATGTTCAGTGGCATTCTATTTTAAAAAGGAATTAGATATAAACATGTTATATAGTCACCTTAAAGGTTATCTAAAGTGAGAGTTGATTAATATTATTTTTCAAATCATATTTCATTCTGAATTGATTGACACATCAGTATGTAATACAGACACATAAAACGTTATTTTAAGTAGTAACCTAAAAGTGAGCAGGAAATGTAATCAACGTTGAATGAAAAATGTATTCTAAAATAATTTAAATACCAATCTGTAATATAGTTACTTTAAAACGTGTCTAAAGTGAGAAGATATACGCAATCAACGTTCAAGATTTTTTTTTCCTAATGATCAAAATATCAATCTGTAATACGGTTACCCGAATGCTTATTAAAGTAAAAATTAAATGCAATCAGTGTCGAATGAATTATTGTTTTTAAAAGGATTCGAATAGACAGCAGTAAAACAGACATTTTAAAGCTAATCTAAATTGAGAGGTAATTGCAGTCAATGTGCTATCGGTCATCATTTTGTGATCCGATTGTGGGTGTCTAGGTGTCTAGGGTTCGATCCTCGATCGTGCCAAATCATTTGAATACGGAGTGTTCATGGGCATGGCCCAGTTTTTTAACCGTGCACTGATATATTACTTAGGATTCATAACGGTGACCATGCTGTGAGCGCAAAATATCGAACACAATGTTAAACTATATTTTATCTTTATTCAAAACGCATAAAACACAAACAGTGTTTTTGGCAGAATCTATAAATAAAAATGGTTGCAAAGGTTCAACCCTAGTCTTATAAAGTATACAAAGACCTTTCTGGTTGAGAAGGAAAAAATATGAGAGAATGTGGCAATGAGAACGTGTAAATATGAAACAGATGTCACCCAAGATGTGAAAATTATCTTTTCTCATATATATTTTTATAAATGCTATATCCCTTTGGATGTCTTTCCGCGAATGAAAGGGAAATGAGTCAATAAAGATGTCTGGCCCGTATCCCTTGAATAATATAACGTTCTCACAATTACCCGCGAAATTCCGTAATATCTGCACGATAACTATTACATTGCAATATCGTACACCCAATTTGTCCCCCAATATATCACACTTCAAGCACTTGCATTCCAATCCACCCGCTTTCAACTCCTCCTGACCCGAAAATGACTTTTAAAACGACTTCCTTTTCACTCGATCTTCGCACATTTCGTTTTTTTTTTCTTTTCGGATAATCTGATCTTTCGAAATCTGAAGCAACGAGAGATGACAACTAACAGATTTAAATAAAAATGAATGGAAAACATCTTATTTTAAGAGACTTTTTCGATAGAACCGTTAGCTATGACCTGTTTATTTCTATTTTTGTAATTCACTGTGAGCATTTTGGCAATTAAATTACAAGTAAAGTGACTTATAATTGAAAAAAAACCTTTGTGTTCTGTGGTGTTGATCAAAGAAATTGGAATTTAAAATAAATTGTGATTCCTTACACATTTTAAGTAGACATTTATCAATATAATTATCTCATTACAAACTTATTAGTTAATAACACACATCCATTACAAACTATGTATTTACTATCACTATTTTTTACAAATTTTATATCTTCTATCATTCATTCATTACAAATTCTTATTTATTTTTCTTTAATCAAATACATTTTAACCTATAAGTAATTTAGTATTCATATATCCACATCATCATAATGCTTGCTAAATGACCTTTGTTGTTGATGCGCCTTAAAACACCATTAATTCATTCATTCTGTGGTGTTGAGTTGAAACCACCTTTACAAAATGCTCGCTGAGAGGGTCTATTCTCCCACTAATGCTGCAATAAACTACACAAACCATTTTCTCCATAAGCACCTGTTGAATGCACCTTTAACAGAACGGTAGAGAAGTACTTGTAACAAAAAGTGAACTAATAGTAAGTTATTTTCCTTTTGTCACAGTTCTTCTTCACCCAATTTGCAAACGGAAATGTTAACTTTAGAAGTTTGTTTTAATTTCGCCTGCGATTGCTTTCAACCTCGATTAGGATGCACTAGGGCTTATCTATATATGATAGAGAACGATAACAAAATTTCAGAAAGAAGATTTGACTTTAAGTTCATGTAGTTTAATGATGTCCCCATATATGTAGGCATGTTTTAGCTTTTGATGCCAAAGCTCATAAGCTCAGTTGGTAAAGATTCCTGACTCATTTAAATATAAGTATATCAGTATCATTTACTCATTACAAACTATTTATCAATTAAATATCACACATCCATTACAAATAATTTATCTACAATCATTATTTTTTACAAATTTTCTATCTACTATTATTATTTCATGAAAAATTCTTATCATTTTTTCTCTTAACAAATACATTTTAACCTGTTAATAGTTTTGATATACATTTATCCACATCATCATAATGCGCGCTAAATGACCTTAGCTGTCGATGCGCCTTAAAACACCATTCATTCAATTATTCAGTTGGTAAATCTTCAGACTTGAAATACACGGCTCCTTCGCGACATGGCCAAAATACACTTCGATATTTAATGAACACAATGCGATATGATTTCTTCGTATGTCACCACTGGCCTATTATGTTCATATGAGAAAGCAGTCCGTAGCGAGTATATGGAAAGGTTTCTGAGCAGTAATGATGGGAATATATGAGGAGAATTGCTAGGGCCGCTGACAAACGCGATATATCCTGTAAACATAAGGTCAACAGAGAGAAAGGCAAAGTAAAGAGATTGAAAAATGAAAAATAGAAGGCACACATACCAACAGATGCTCTGTATTACTTCATGGTCATTATTATGAGAAAACGTAGACATTATTCGATACGGGCTGTTCCCCTTTTATCAAAGTGCTGTTTTCCTTTTCGAGTAGACTGCTTCAGATATGTTTAACCCTTTACCAAACAATAACGACATTTGACCACATTGTTGGAGACGACTCTGGAAAACATTTTTTTTTCTTTTTTTTAAGTTGATGTTTTCATTAGTTTGTGAATGAATCGACATTGGTCACGCATACTTTATCAATTTTAAGATGACGCTGTGTAAAACTTTTTTTTTTTTACAAAATGAGATTATATCTCTTTTTCCCACAAAGTTTTCTGCTCTATCAGAAGATTATTCTTCTATTTCTTCAAATTTTGAAATGTCTTTCAATTCAGGACAGCCGAAAGTTTGGTGTTTGGTAATGGGTTAAACGAGTTTACACTAAACAAATATGTCAGGCAATGAATCCCAGTCTACGAATTGGGGGAAAGGGTGCTGAGGAACTGCTTGCGAGTCAAAAACAACGGATCTCAAACATTAAGGGGTTATTTACAGAGATAGCCTATTGTCAATAATGCCAGGTGTTATATGAAAAGGGACGGGTCGCAGGTAAATGGCGACATCGGGTCATGTTTGTAGGAACAATACACATTTTGGAAATCGGTGATATTCTAGTTGGGTCACCCCAGCATGGCAGTTTAGCAAGAGCCTCTATGGGAATTGAGAGTATTAAGGGTAAAGAGCGTTGTTTTGATCTCAATTTAATTAAAAACCTGGAATTAATTTTAAGGTGCCAAGTTTGCGTAATCAATCTATATAGATAAAAAGACAATCAAATGAAGGATGGAAACGAAGCATTTTGGATGTATCCTATGTTGAAAGAATTCATTAGAATCGTCACGAAGAGGCGATTGTAACGAATGCTAACAACATTCGATACAGGGCAGTGGAAACATCAAGTTCGAAAGCTATGTCTTACAATATACTTCGATTGGTATATCATTCAACCAGCCCATGCGGGCATATAAACATTTGGCTGTCTTCCCATTGATGCTTCACAAAAAAAAACTGAAACGAACCTGACGCGAAAACCCATAACAACAAACGAATGATCGATTCTGAAAAGCAGCTGGTTCCCCTTTTCACGTGAACTCGTCGCGTACAGAATAGGGAGCCCCCTTGAGCCCGGATACACAAACTTTTGACACGAACGGCGTTTGTATAGGGCGCCGTAGAGCAAACCCCCCCTTTGAAATAGTCAACAGCCCTTGTCACGTCTCGCTCTCGTATGGGTAAACATACTTGAGATCCCCTCCGTCACACAGGTGTTACTTTCATAGCCGAGTATATCTATAGATACATGGGAATGGGAGGGGGAACCAGATATATGTATACATCGGAACAAGGGGGAACCTAGTCCGAATGATCCAGACGTAGATATTTCATTCTTACAGATTGGATCATCCGAGTTAGGGGGAACCAGATATATCTATACATCGGAACAAGGGGGAACCAGGTATATCTATACATCGGAACAAGGGGGAACCAAGAATATCTATACAACGGAACAAGGGGGAACCTATCTCGGATGATCCAAGCTGTAACTGTTGAATGAAATATCTACGTCTGGATCATTCGGACTAGGGGAACCAGGTTTATATATAAATACATGGGAACGAGAGGGGAACCAGGTTTATATATAAATACATGGGAACGAGAGGGGAACCAGGTTTATATATAGATACATGGGAACGAGAGAGAAACCAGGTATATCTATATACATGGGAACGGGAGGGGGAGCCAGGTATAGCTTTACATGGGGACGGAAAGGGGAACCAGGTATATCTTTACGTTGGAAGGGGAGGGTAACCAGGTATATCTATACATGGGAACGGGAGGGGAACCAGGTATATATTAACACGTTTGTACATTGGAACGGGAGGGACACTAGGTATATCTATACATAGGAACGAGGGGGGAACCAGGTATATATTTACATGTATGTTCATTGGAACGAAAGGGGAACCAGGTATATATTTACATGTATGTACATTGGAACGGGGGAAACCAGGTATATCTAAACATGGGAACGAGGGGGAACCAGGTATATATCTACATGTATGTACATTGGAACGAAAGGGGAACCATGTATATATTTACATGCATGTACATTGGAACGAAAGGGGAACCAGGTATATATTTACATGTATGTACATTGGAACGGGGGGAACCAGGTATATCTAAACATGGGAACGAGGGGGAACCAGGTATATATTTACATGTATGTACATTGGAACGAAAGGGGAACCAGGTATATATTTACATGTATGAACCAGGTATATCTAAACGTGGGATTCACTTCAGAAAGACCTATTGTTGGATTTATAGTGTACATATTTCTATGTTAAGCAGCCAACCTGTTTAAAACAGTCAATTTTCTCAGTTCCATAGGCTGGCCTCTAAACACAAGTTTGACTGTATATATACATGTATATACATGTTGCACATGGGAACAAGAGAGGAACCAGTAATATCTATAAATTGGAACGAGGGGGACCAGGTAAATATATACATGTATGTCCATGGGAACGGGAGGGTGAACCAGGTATATATATTTACATGTATGTTCATGGGAACGGGAAGGGGAACCAGGCGAAAGTGTTTTAGGACCCCAATTCTTAAAAATGTGGACGTCTTACTTGACTTAAATATTTTAGTTAAACTTAAAATCTTACTTATTCTTAAGTACTGTAAAAACGTTCTATGAGTAAGAAAGATGAGCCGTGTTTTGGACGTCGTCTTTTAAGCTTTCATCACAACATTTGAGACAACATTAAAGTTGACTCAAAAATCATTGCTTTAACTATATTTAATTGCTTTAATAAGCTTGAGCAAAACAGTTGAGTACGAACTCATTTCTGGATTACCACTTTACTTATATGCTTATACTTAAACTCAAAGATAAGCGAGAACTTCGAATTTAACCCTTACCCAAACGCCGTATTTTCGACTGTCCGAAATTGAAAGAGCTTGCAGATGGCATTTCAAAATGTGATATAATTGATGAATAATCTGATAGGGCAGAGAACATTGTGGGAAAGTAGAAATGTTTTTCAGAGTCGTCGGCAACAAACTGGTTCAATGTCGTCTGAAATATCCAAATGCCATACTGAAGTATGTTTCGAGAATACTGGACCTGAGTTATGGAAACCTTTGGTTGGTCGTTTGGTCAATTGATTGGAGGATTTGGTTTTATCGCTCTTTCAACAGTATTTCAGCCTTATCGCGACAGTCAGCCTAACCATCCATTCTACTAATACTTTCCTCACAAGGGCCATGTAGTATATTACTTAACTACAAAAGACTGTCTGCTTTCCCACTTTAAAATCTTTAGAAAGCTTTGAGAGACGTACGTTCTAATGCACTGACTTCATAAAACGTTGGAAGGAATAACGACCCAGCCGAGTCTCGAACACTTGATCGATGTCTGTGGACTCGGCAATCGGAACAACTCGGGTATTTCCGTGAGCTGAGAAATACACCTAGGATATACTCGTAGGGTTACTATTTTCGGGTAAATCGTCCCCGGCATATAACACATTTCCTCTAAGCGTCCACGTTAAGTAGTTCAATGTATATGGAAGTGTTAGACATCATTTTAAATCATTTTTAAGTTTTGACGTATATATTTGTCTTCTTATTCGAATTAAAACACTTTTTAGATTTCACATTTAAGATCTATTTTTGAAAACTAAAGTAAAGTGACGTCAGTCTCACGGGAAACAATTTGGCGGCATCCATATTATGTCAGAAGCGTTTTCATTGGATAAACCCGATGTGTTCCGATTGTGGATTTGGGGGACGTTGAGTTCGAACTCTAACCACGCTGGTGTTTCTTTCCGAAATGTTTTCTATCTATGACTGGTGTTATTCAAACTTATCTATCTTTCATCGGTTATGACGGAAGGTTAAAGCTTATCAAAATTATTCGTGATAATTACTTCCTGGATACATGACCAGTGCTCGCACCGATTTATGGGCTTCGTTGCTGCTTTAACAACCGATGGATGTGAACATGTGACATACATATTTATAAATAGCTCTCCTATACACTTTTTTTATTATTTTTTTTTAATTCTTTATTATCCACGTTCATAGGTATGTGAAGGTCGTGGCCAACTTTCTCCACACCGTACAAAAATCGCTTAACTACTTAACTTGTTATACTAGTATAAATGAACGAAATGTTACTCTCCCGCATCTCTGTACTTTACTTTGAAGTTGGAAATAAGAGCTGCACTGCTAAGATTGATTAAGGCCGCTATTTTTTAACATCAGATACATGTATTCTGGTGTTGCTGGTTTAGATTTTGCTTAGAGGCTCATTGTAACCATTGTTCATCAAAGGGAGAGTGGAAAAAAACATACACAAAGGAACTACAAAATGAGAGTTTATAGAAAGAAAGCAAAAAAAGAATGGCTGTATACAGAAGAAAATACAAAAAGGTGCATGATGTGCATAGAAATGTAGGTTAATTGTCGGCAATTATGGCTGGCTCTGTATCATATATCTTACAGCTGTCCAGTTTTCATTTTTTAGATCCTCTATACAGTTTGCAAAATGAAAGACACAGTTGCAACCTTTGTTTAACATGACATGCAAATAACTGAATGTTCACTAAAAGCTGGATACTATTCAAAAGTGTTAGGCCTTTTACGTTTGAATTTTTGATACCATGCATGTGTATGCTATTGTGTAATTCATTAAGAAACATAACATGTTAACATATGTCTTATAATTGTAAATGAGTGTTTTCCAAAGGTTTTTGAAATATACAATACATACAAATTACATGCAATATTAAAGGTACCAATATACTAGTAGTCTTAAGGTAGAATACCAATAATCCGCCATTTTAAAACTCATTCTTTCGTTGGATTACTTCGGTCTTTCTCGTTATACCTTTGCCTGAGTCGGAACTATTCGCATTGGACCGAGTGGGTCCGGACCCCGATCGAGGTTAACCGAGGAAAACCGAAGTAATCCGACGACAGAATGAGTTTCAAAATGGCGGATTACGGGTATTTTACTTCAAGTTGATATCCTTCAAAAGAAGTTAATAATTTTACGACCCTCGATATGAAGGGTGGAAGGTGTTGACGAAATAAAATACCAATTCATCGTTACATTTGCACTAACATTCACTCTCTCTTTATGGTGAAATGGAACGCGTCTCAGCTCTTTGAGTAAACACACTTGAAACCGTTTAACAGGTGTTAGTTTCGAGTATACGGGCCACGGCACCATACAAGGATATGTGATTTCTTAATATGGGCTTTAACGCTCTGTCAATAATTTTTCAGTTAAAGGCCCGTGAAAGGATGTGAGTACAAATGAATTACTGAAAAAAATATATGGAGTTCTTTTATAATGTTCATAAAAGTAATTACAATTAATTTATGAATGCTTTGGGACCCTATTTGATAAACTCCTTAAGCATAGGTTATTTTGTTCATTAAATATTGTTGTCTCCAATTCAATCATGTCTACCAACAATTTGTTTGTTTACATATTTCCAATAACAAATTCTGAATGGCCGGCAACTTTAACCTCTTTTGACAGCGATATTTTCAGTGATCATTGTTGTACCAATTCACAGGGACATGTTAATTGAGTTTTATACTTTATAAGACTTTTCGATCATGACATTAGACGTTGCCAGAATAAAGATGAACACACATTATTGAAGGGTTACAAGTATGTTGAGTCCAAATATCGGCATATTAACCCTTTACCACACAACAAACTTTCGACAGTCCCAATTTAAAAGAGTTTGCAGACGACATTTCAAAATGTGATGTAATTGGTAAATAATCTTCTAATAGGGCAGAAAACATTGTGGGAAAAGGAGAAATTGCTCGTCACGAGCAATTTCTCATTTTCCCACAATGTTTTCTAAAGTCGTCTGCAAGAAAGTGGTCAAATGGTGTTATTGTTTGGGAAAGGGTTAAGTCGTGTGACGCTTCTTCTGTACGGGATTTAAAATTTAACATCCACTTCACCTTTCTAACAAAAGAAGAAGTTGCAAGTTCCCTTTGTGTTTGGATTGGTTTTATCCCATACATCACATAATACAATATACATGATACAATCATAAGTATGGTTTTGTTTCCTGTTACATTCGATTAAGAAAATATTATTTTTTGTAATTTGGAACGGATAACTCTCATACTACAGCCTGAAGCTGGTCCAAATAAAAAGCAGCGGCAGAATAAAAATAAGTTTCTGTATGATACTCGGATGTAACCAATACTTTGTTTGTTAGAAAGAATCCAATCTTTTGGCACATCGCTTCCCAAAGACCCGAACAGCAGATGCGACAATGTGGGGTTATGAGCCGGGTGTGAAGGTGCTAACCATTAAAATAAACGCTTTTTGATGCACCCATACCACATGGCTTAATGTTGCTTTCAGTATGGAACAGTCACACATTTTGATATGGGGAATATGAGTTATCAATCGGCAATCTCCGGCACAAGCCGGTAGATATACCTCGTAGGTAGTTCATGAATGAATCAGAATTCCGGTGGAAATTCGGCTGTTTTCCGCCGGACATAACACTTGATTACATCATACACACAGGGACACATATTTATATAAATATACACAAATTGGTTAAATATCATATTCAATTGGGGTTCTTTTACTAATTTCATTAGAGATTATTACATCAACACATCTGTGTTTCACATTTTGAATTAATTTTCCAATCGTTTATACTCGGTATTCCCCGGCTTGTGCCGGGGATTGCCGAGAAAATACGATTGCAAACGGACACGCCGCCATGTTGCCGAACTACTTTCAAAATGGCTCCCCATTACCTTCAAGGTTATTTTAAGAAATGGCCGAGATGTTCCGAATGATGAGTTAAAAGATGTTAATGACATTTTCTACAGTTTTATAAGAAAATAATCCTTTCATAGAATTTTGTTATGTTATTTAAAATTTTGTTGTGAATTCAAAAATGAAAGTTAGTTTTTCTGTAAAATGACGGTTTCCGAGGTTACAATACTTGAAACATTTATAAAAACGACTAGAATAACTTTACATTTGAAAAATGGGAGCTTTGGGCTTAATATGCATGAGACATATATAATAATGTTAATAAACTTTTATCGTTTTATGGATAATATAATGTTTCTTTGAAAAAAAAATGCATACAGTAAATTGTATCCGAATGAAAACGTTTATCCGACCACTATGCAGTACCTCTTCGGTAACAGATTATTATCTCCCTTGGATGCGCAGAAAAAAACTACCGAGAACGTCCTTAAAACATCCCATTTCGATGAGGGGTCGTCTTTGGTTAAAGGGATACCACAGCTGTGAGGTGGGTGCGAGGTGGGGCTAGGTTTAACTAATCAATTAATTCCATATTGTCATTTAAGTGGCCCATTTCTTTTCCGAGTCACTGGTCCCAGCCTTCTCGCTTTGCACGTGAACCCTTGCCTCACTCGTATACAGACCTAACTCTCCACCAAACAATAACAGCAATTAACAACTTTGTTTGAAAAACATTTTGGGAAAAGGAGAAATTGCTCGTGACGGGCAATTTCTCCTTTTCCCACAATGTTTTCTGCACTACCAGGAAGATTATTTTACAATTTCATCACATTTTAAAAATGTCGTCTGCAAGCTCTTTCAATTTGGAACAGTCGAAAATATAGCGTTTGTTAAAGGGTTAAACGCTTGTAGTCGATCCCGCCATGATTTGTCAATTCACGCAAACAGGTGCACGCTGGGAATTATCGCTGTAGCCTGGGTTCTTGATCCATGCGTCTTGCCCGCGCTAGGCAAGCGCGGGGAAAAACGCACGGATTATGACCTTCGAGCTTAGGTTGCTGGCGAATTCGTCCATACACTTTTTGGATAATTCATATTTACGTGCAACCGTGTGATGTTGTTTTATACACAGTAAGGCAAATAAACAAAAAGAGACATGAAAGGTTCAACTAATGACCTGGTCAACTTCCAAATAGGTCGACTGATTCATCCATTGACCAATGAATAAATAGCTTAATTATCAGTACAACAAAATGCCTTGAAAGACATTGGTATTGGACTCATACACCATTTCATTAATGATAACATTTCTTTACTGAAAAAGAATGTGTTACCACCATAAACAATGACTCTTTCTTATAGAAAGTCAAACCATGTTCACGCATTATTGTTGAATTAGCTTTATATTCATGTGTATGTTTATGACTAGAAGCTGTATACCCTTAAGAAAACTCTTATCTAAAGCTGCTTCTTCTATTGCTTTTGGCTCATTCATACTTAATAATAACCTAGAGAAGCAAAATATTCTAAGTAAAAAATGTTGGTGTTTGTGGAGGAATTATCTTTGAATTTCCCCCACCAAGAATTGTATATGTGGATGATGTGTATGTGATCGTAATAGGGGTAGGAGGATCTTCACTTTGATAACAAAAACCTATCTAATTGTTTTTTTTTACGATAATCCATGATATGAAATGTGAACTATCCTTTGTTTTTGATAAATACGAGTACACCACAGTTTCTTGGGTACTGTTTTACTAAACAACTTAAGGAAAATATTTGCGTAAGTTATAACTGATACATATGAATAGTATCTTTCAATGAACGTACAATACTGCAATGTGACACGTCATTGGAAGCGTCTCGGAGAGACGATTCCAATGATGTGTTACTTTGCAGTATTGCTTCGCTTGCTTAATATTGAAATACGAAGAATGGTTGTTTTAGACTTACGCAAATCGTAGGCGTAAACTGTTTAGTAAAACGGTACCCTGGACCTTTTCGTAAGAGATCCACGAAATATCCGAAGAATGTTTAGGAGAAAGTGACATTAAGTTGGATAAGGGGTATCATAGATCGGAGGCTGTAGTGTCTCGATTTCACTGTAAACCTAGACGCGTGCACTTATTTGCAATAGAATGTTCAAAAGAGCCCCACCCCCACATCGATACGGGCAATCCACCCAAAAGCGCTCATTTTAAAATATAGAAAGCATAGGACTTGTTGCTTAAATGTGTGTTTTGTTACTAGTGTAAAATGAAATGCCCTTTCAATAGTTTAACAGTACATGTTGTAACGAGCCCCCGTTATAGAATAGCCTAAGCCTTCATAGTCCAGTGACAAAGACGTTATCTTTGACTTACAACAGACCCATGATCATCAATTGGGAGGTTTGAGACCAGCGCAAGGACCTTAGGGTGCGATGTTTGCCTCATTTCGGAATAGTTGCAGGTTCGGGACTGCACCGGTTCAAAATAGGAGACAATGATATTCATGGTTTCCGTCCATTAGTCGCGGTGTTTTAGAGATACTACAAACTCGGTTTTGACTAAAGCAGTAATCATTATTCTATGAAATGATACTCCACGCTTAAAGTCCACGCTCCTCGCCACCATTTCATTCCTTCCCACATAATCTTTGAAAGGTACATGTCCGTTGGATATATATATATATAAATGCTGAATTCCATGCCGAATTGGGTGAAAGTGAATGTATTTTGACTTTGAGCGAGTGTGCTCAATGTCGCAGCATAGCTTGAAAATGTTAAGACATCACATATCGACTAGTCAGTCAGTTGAAAGATATCAATTCAAGGTACACGAAGAGGATTATTGTTAAAAGTTCTGTGATTCCCAAGACATAACTAGAGAAGTGTTTAAAGCGTGGTTAACCCACCGAAACATTCAAACCTTGGTTTGACGAAGATGATAATTGAAAATCCATTCAGGAAATATTCTGTGTTTGCTATAATAATTCTCAAAGATGCATTACGTCCATGCTCAAAGAACATAAACTCATTGTCGAAAATTGAATTCCTTTACTTTTCTGGAACGAATACAACTGTAGTTATAAACAAAGAAAAACATGCCATTTGTGATATTGGGTAATTCAATGCGAGATAAGGAGAAGATGTATGCTTGTCAGAAGTAAATTTTCCTTTTTAACAGATGTTTCTTTTAAAAAGACTATTAAAACAAATATATACGTTTTACGACTGTTTAATCTCTAGTCAACGAAGCATTTAGCAAACACTTGATGACAAACTTTCTCCGCGATAAGTTTTAACGGATTCGACTGTTTTCAAACGTTTAAGTTCAACGTTCAGCATATTTACCTGCACAAACGGATCAACATCTTATATGCTAAAAACTAGAATTCACTGTCGCATATCTGATCCTGTGACTGGTCTGGAATGAAAACAACCGAGGCGACTGTTATAAATGAAGAATATCTTCCTCCATACAAGCCAATTTTCTGTGATTTTTTAAGCGGGTTCCCTTTAAAAAGACTACTACCGCTACTAGATTTCAGCACAAATATATGATTTTGTCGGCGGTTTAACCTCTAACGTATGAATCATTCAGCAAACACTAGATCAACCGAAGTGTAAATGGTGAAGTTCAACGTTTTAGCGCTGTATGTGCACAAACGGAACAATATCCCAGGTGTTAATTCGTTTGATATCATAACGTTAAACGAACAAACTCTGCGAATCAAAGGCAGGAAAGTACTTTCAATAATTAATAAATCATCTTTTATAATCGAATTACAAAAACCGCAACGTGTTGGCTGACTATATATAAGGAATAAAAAGGAGACAAAGAAAGAAACATGAAACCATAGCTTTGAACCTCAGCCTTCACGAAGAGACACTGTATATTAGATTTTCCGCCTCGGACGAGTTAGGTTGAAAGTTCGGGACAGATCCGACCCGGACCCAATTCCATGGTTATCTCGACAATTTGTAAAGCATTTGTTTCATTTTGAGATAACTGGTTTGGGTATAACCGAAACGACGCTAAACTTCGACCGTGAAAAACTTTGACAAGTCAAACAAAATTTGGATTGGATTTTCTACGTACTGAACACTTGGTTCTAACCATTAAATGTGGTTGCTTCAAAGTAACATTTATGGGGGTAACGATTTGTTAGCTGTTTGTTATCTCAAACATTAATTACAGCCACGATAGATAGACCTTTCGCTGGCGAAGATTACCTTTCAGTTATTAGTTAAGTACGAGCTCATAAACTATAAAGGGCTATATCAAAACCTTTCAATAGAAAGGATAGATTCACCTCTCTCAGAAAGTTTGAACATATTAATTACTTAGCGAAGGTGTTAAAGGTACCCCGCCTAGCCAGCTGCGTATATAACTAGCGGCGAGGAATTCGGGGCTTTATGGTGATTGATTTACGTGGAATCGTGACGTGAGAAAAACGACGCAACTCCTGCGTACGTTGCGCTATGCCATGCGCTTTGGTACGACCTTTTTGCTACAGGTAACATAAGAAATAACCACGATTTCATAATAAAAACAAAATCAGACGGCACACTGCCGTACATCGGTAATTTTGAAGTTCCGAAAGGCTGCGATTATAGCATTTTGCCGAAAACCGATCCCTCAAATAAAAAAACGTCGAATCTGCTGTGTCTTCACAATTAGCCTTTGATTTCGAACGTTATGTGTTAAATTAAAGGTCAAGTTATATTTTTCCTATCGTTTACGACAAGTTCCCAGTTCCGTATAATTTCCTTTTTATTTCAAGCTGGTGTACTAGCGTTATTGTATCTAGCGCCAACCTGGTGCTTCATACATGTATGTAGAACGTCCGCTACGCGTCTTGGCGATACCGTGTTCAAGACCTCAGCAAGGCCTCGCCAAAGACCGAATATCAAAAGAAAGAAGAACCTTTTTTGTTTCAAGTGAAGCATTTATAGTTTATGGTTGACAAAGAACAAATTAATGGAATTCATCTTCGCATATAATTGTAGGAACAGATAGTACTTTTTATTCACATGGCCCCTCTCCGCGTGGGTTCAAATCCTGAGAGGGATATGGATTTTCATGAGAGGCAGTCTCCCGACTGACTTACGGAATGCCGATGGTTCTACCCGCCTTGACCAGCCCTTATCGGCAGTTGAGTATGGGGTCTTCATCCATCTTTAATAGTCGGGCATCGCTACATAACTGAAAATATGTTGATGTGATGTAAAACCCATATAAAAAAATATATATATTTTTATTCAATAACGTTAACTTTACGATGAGATGTTCTTCTAAAATAATGATCTAATTCTATCAAATGTATACCATACATTATCTGTAAGGTCATATACAATGGAAATAAGCAGCTTCGATGACATTACCATGGACCATTTGGAGAATGAACACAAATATTAACTATTCAATGACTTGATTCAAATACACATTTTTGATGAAATAATTCAGCAATAAATGCATGTATATAACATTGTATGTTTTTTTTTTGATAATTATGCCAGTGAAACTACCTTTATTGTATATTACATCACCCATTGGTATAAATTAGAAGCGTATGAAGTTTAAAATTTAGACCACTTGTTAGTGTAATAATTTGTTGGATGGGGGTTAAAACCCTTTTCAAGGATTTTTATAAAGTGTTTCCTGGATCGAAACCTATTCCACACGTACCTCCTTTTAATCCGAAACTGTCTCTCTTAGCATAATACCATCTCATATTCTGGCTACCGAAAGAGGAAATATATTGTACTGATATTTGGTCTTTGCTATGACAGACGGCAGGGCTCTTTGGTTCATTGGTCTAGAAGTGAGAATACAGAAATTGAAATCACATGGCGCCTCTCTCTGTTGGTTCAAACCATGGTAGTGGTTAGTCACGATGACCCAAACGTAGATAATCCATTCAACAAGTACATCTTGGATCATCTGAGTAAGGTAGCGTCAATTAGTATTTTCATTAGATACAGTCTCTCATTTCAAAAACATAATATGTCGATTGGTACTATTCAGCTTGAAAAAGGCTTGTTGGTAATGTAGTTTGGGGTCTTAAACAAAAAAAGCCGAGGGTGTGTGCGTGAAAGCCGAATTTAACAAACAAGTTGCTCTCTTAAAACCATCCCAAGACCCACGTGTTAAATTTGCATTTCGTTTTTGTGCAGATGGTAATGGTCATAAACAAAGTTGTTTGCGTCAAATGAAGAATTTAAATTATTAATCTCTTAAATCAATTTTCTTATATTTTTCACTTCCCAGATCACAAGGCAGATAACGTTAACGGACCAGCACATTCAGTTGAGAAATGATAACTTTTTAAGAAGCCTAGTTGGCTCAGTTCGTACCGTTTCCGACTTGGTATACAAGGATTCTGAGTTTAAGATTCAAAATTTCTTAGAAAAGGTTCCATTATCCCCAATCGTTAGATCGCCCAAAGTATACTCAACTACAAAGTAATAGCAGTTGGGTATATCAACCGATTAGTTCATTAACCCTTACCAAACGCCACGTTTTCGACTGTCCCAAATTGAACGAGTTTACAGACGACACTTAATAAGAAAAATAATCTTCATATAGGACAAAAACATTGTGGGAAAAGGAGAAATTGCTCATTAAGAGCAATTTCTCCTTTTCCCACAATGTTTTCCAAAGTCGTCTGCAACATACTGGTCAAATGTCGCTATTGTTTGATGATTGCTTAAGAGAAGCGCACACCGCTTAGAGACCAAGGCAAGTATTTAGTGTTAACAAGCATGAGACGGAAAAGAACGCATTTTCCCGATCGCCATAGTCATACAAATTCGATCGCGTTGCCTTAAAGGTGTTTGTCCACATAAGAGAAAATTCGAAAGCCTGAATAAAATGACAATAAAACAATACAGATGTTGTATTATTATTTGATATACAATCGAAACGTAGCTATTGCAAGCATAATTCGTTCAGGAAGCGCCAATTTATTCAATTCAATATGCGCAGAATATATGCGGTAGATCTCAAAAGCCTTGTTACGCTTTTGGGTCAAGAAACATGTCTTTTCAATATATGCACAATTTTTAGAATTAAAAGCGATATAACTTTGCATCGAATGATTACTTTTCAATATGTGCCGTATAACAGCATAGCTGTTGTGCAATTTTTTTTTTTAAAATTATTTCTAAGTTCCAATTTTCCTCACATCTGTGAAAGGTGTCTTAACTGAGCCTAGCCCAAGTCTAACACCCTCGTGGCGGGCAATTAAATCAGAACGAACCATAAAACATCAAGACGTTTGATAACTTTATCTCACGAAAATATATAATTTACGTGGATGAAGCACGTGATCTGAACGTTCGAGATTTTAAAGGTCCTTGTCTATAGATTTGAGAAAGTTTGATGTTAGAATTTTATTTTCTTAAAAACTGTATAACAGTTGATTGTGGTACGAGATGTACTTAAGAATGGCCATTGGTAGAAAAATAAGTTCGTTTTTTAAGTTTATAACCTGTAGAAAATGACTAAATATGTAATCAGATCAAAAAAGCAATATAATGGGTTTGAAATCATTGCTTACCGACTGTTCATACATAGACATCTTGAAATATTCTGAGTACATATTTTGTTCAGTAGCTATTTTTCATTTAGTAGTATACCGACTTATAAAAAAACGAACTGTCTTAAACGACATTTCATTTTGACTTGAACATTATCGCATGTGTGAACAAGCACCTTTAATCGCCTAAACACCTGCACACTGCCTTCCATGTATACAAACACGTGCATGTTCAATAATGCATCACTCGTTAATGAAAGTCAAAGGACAGATCACGTTTGAATTATTCCTTCTGTCGAACCGATGTTCTTTGCACATGAATTCATAACGGACAGACAGGCTACTGTCAATGTCAACGGACATGAAAGAAACCGCATGGAAGACAAATAGAAATGGCTTGACAATTAACATCTTGTGTGTTTTTTTCGCCATGTTTTATTTTCAAATATGATTTAGAATCTTTCGCTTGTTACAATCTTTAAATAAATCGTCTTATAGCTTTGAATGAGTTAAATCATCAAACAGTGTCGATCGATTGAACTGGGTAGTTGTGTAGGTAGATTAAGTGATGCCAGAGAACTCATTAATCCGGAAAGAGGTCTCCGTGGCCAAGTGCTTAGAGTAAAAACATGATATGACGATACCATTCTCCCGATGGATTGAAATCATTTAGAAAATGGTCCGACAACTGATGTTTCATTCATCAGTCCTGCTAATCAAATATATCGCAAGGTTAAGATGCTCATGGCACATGCATAACATAGACGTAATAATATTAACTTATAGAAAAGGCTTAATTTGTCTTTTGTATCTCGACCTTTCATTAACCCATATTCGGTGCAAGTACTGGTTATATCTCCTGAAAGCAGAATCTAAAGGGATTAATCTAATTTGTAAGAGCTTGATTCACTATCAATTTTAGATAAATAAGTTTAAACTAGTTGTTCTACAAATAGAGGAAGAGAATCATGCATTTTTCACATGTCGAAGATTCGACAGAGAAATATGTATTCATAATTGTATGTGTATCTTTAAAGTTTGTACTCTGATAATGATATACAGTTTTATTAGAAAACTGGCAACTGGTGTATCGAGAGCTATAGAAAGAAAGATGGAAATTAAGCATTTGGGTGATTTCATGTACTTAAAATTGGAAATCATAGTTATTACCGTATGGTCCCAATTTTCCGACTCCATATCATATATATATACATGCATCTGTAATAATGTATGCGTTTGTTTACAAGTGCAAGTCCTGGGTACCTTTTTACTAATCAGTTCACTCTTAAGATTTGCGTAAGTCTAAAACAACAATTCCTCTTACTTCAATATTGAGCGAAGCAATGTTGCAAAGTAACACGTCATTGGAATTGTTTCCCCGAGACGCCTCCAATGACGTGTCACAATGCAATATTTAACATTCATTTGAAGATACTATCCATGTTTATCAGTTATGACTTACGCAAATATTTTCCTTAAGTTGTTTAGTAAAACGGTACCCAGTATCCTGCATTATCCTGTCACTAATGCAATTTTGGGACCGATAACTAGGTGCCGTATAACATTTGTGATATCCGGCACTAACCATATAACACATGCATAAGAACGCCATGAGGTCATGTCTACATCATTCTCTACTTATTTTTCCCTTTTTACTCGTGTTTTATTTTCATCTTGTTTGTTTGAAATAATCTACAAAGGTAACAGGATAAATAGAAAAGAAAGTGAATGTCTTCGAATGGGAAAAGTTATCGGGCTCGGCTTCGGCTCACCGGATGATATTACCAAGCCTTGCCCGATAACATTTCAGATTCACGACACCAACCATCTACAATGTATTCATTTTTTTCCCTTAGTCTTTTAGTTTTCTTGTTCACTTGTTCATTGTTGAGGATCTTATGGAAGATTGTCAGTCTAAATTGTCACATAGGTTTCCTCATTAAACAATTTCTTTGTCATTATTACTATCATTTCGATAACCTGTGTTCTGTACTCGTTGCAGGTTTTATTCCGGGCGTTACGAGATAGCGAGTGCAAGGTGAAGTGTAAGAGCAGAAAGTCCCGGGTGATGTGCGGCTCGGACGGGGTGTCCTACCTGTCCAAGTGCGAACTCAAGCGGGCCAGACGATGCGAAGGCAAACGCATCACCATCAAACGGAAGGGCAAATGTTCGGGTGAGTTGATCCATATCCCTGTGTCGGAATCTGTATTCGAGTCCAAATTGAAAGTTGGGTTTCAGATCGTTTATTGCTTTGTAGGTTTTCTTACGGCCCATACGCAAAATGCAACATATTTACAAGTTAATTCATTTTGAAAAGAATTAGCAGACTGTCCAATAGAAAAAAAAATGCTTTGAAGTATCTAGAAATAAAAATTGTTTAATGGAAATGTTAAGCTGTGCCGAAATGAAAAAGACGACAAGCAAGAGTCAATACAATGTATTTGTGATACTAAGTTGAAAGCAGCGAGCTAAGAGAAACTATTTTCTTTTCGTTAAAAGATTATCAGAATGATTTGCCATAGTCTGATGAAGTTTCCAAATAAATCATATTATAAACTAAACAATTTGATGGATCCACGTGCTTGCTGCAATTGCACCTTAACGGGTCATAATAAAATGAGGGCAAATTGATCTGTATGAGCAATTTAATTTTCGATATAGTGGCGTTTTTTAAATGTCTTTTGCCGACAATTTTGTAAAATGAGTTAACATGGAGAAAGTTCTTAAGCAATTTAGTTTTGCGAGAGATGTCATTCGACTGATGAACCGAACGCGAACGGTTCAAACCGTTGTGGTCGGCCCTAAAGGGTAGGTTAGTAAGACGTATTCATCTTTAATAAGCTGGCAATCGCAACATAATTGAAGCATGGGTAATGCAATGTAAAAAAAAAAAATGAAAAAGAAAATGGAACAGAATAAAACGACACCCAAATAAAAAAGAAGAAACAGTATACTTGCCACGTATTCAGGATAAGTCGATGGGTCTATCTGGGCTTTTTTGTGGGTTGGGTGGGGGAGAGCAGGACTCGCCGATACTCTAAGCATTTCCTTCTTTCATTTTGTGTCTAGTTTTGAGATTTGATCAATTATAAAGCATCTACATACAGCGATTTCCCCCCTTATGTCTAAATGTTGATGCAGTCTCTTTACACCATACATAAGCCTAACGAACAAATGATACTTTGTCGACATGTTAAGACAAAAATGAAATTCCATATCTTAGAAAATCTAGTCTGTTTCGAATATTCTTTTACGCTTAAAGGGATTGTTCCTCTCTCGATATTGCATTCTACCTTGAAAATGTAAGGGAATTAACTAAAAGAATTGTCGCCAAAAACTATTTTCTTTTCGTTTTTACCATATCAGAATGATTTGTCATAATTTCTTAGTAACGTCTGTTGAAGTTTCCAAGTTGATCCTATCATAAACTAAACAGTTTAATGGGTTCGCGTGTTTGCTGCAATTGCAGCTAAGCGTGTCATGATAGAATGTGAAGCGAATGCTTTCACTCTGTTCTATGTTATAGTGCAACGAGTTGAGTTCATCTGGTAAAAGAGTCAACGCTCTACTCGGACTTAACTCTATTTTCTAAAAAATGAAAAATAAACAAGATAATGAATCCAAGTGAAGTTCAAATTAATACTTGGTTTAAACATCGTCAATATTCATTTTTTGCATGTGTGAAATCCCTATTCATATCATTGATTCTTGCTTTTTATGAACAAGCATTGAGCAAATTGTTCTTATATCACCATTTTTTAAAAATTTGATCATCAGTTACGCACTTTTCTCTCGCAAATAGCATATCTTTCTAAGGTTAGTAAATGAATTTCCACATTATCTTTTATTTTGGACGATACTTACATTACTCGAAAACAGAGGGACATTCTAAAAACAAGTTCGCTAATTTCACGAAAACTTGGTGTAAAGGATGGGTTTCGACACCTATACCAGTGGGTAGACGAGAGAAGCCCCATAAAGCCCGGGTAGTAAATAACCAATAAACCAGGTGTTCCGCCGAAACCCGTATACACCCAGGATTAAAACAAGGTGTTATTGAATGCCGGATAATCCACTCGGATTACCCAACCGCTGTGATATAGTCAATTAATTATGAAGCACATTGCGTTGAAACTATGAACGATTTTGTTTTTCTTTGTTGAAATTGTTTTACTCCTTAGGTTATGAAGCACATTGTGTTGAAACTATGAAAGATCATTTTACTTTGTTGAAATTGTATTGCTCCTTAGAGTATGAAGCACATTGTGTTGAAACTATGAAAGATCATTTTACTTTGTTGAAATTGTATTGCTCCTTAGAGTATGAAGCACATTGTGTTGAAACTATGAAAGATCATTTTACTTTGTTGAAATTGTATTGCTCCTTAGATAAAATTTTTAGACTTTCGGGAGTGATTCGATTAGAACTCCCCCATCATTAAGGGTTGGGCATATCGACATAACTGAAATAATGCCGATGCGATCTAAAGTCCGTATAGAGAAATATTAATCGAATAAATTCCATGATTCAATTCTTTCTTTTCCTTAACAAATAAGGGTACAGATCGAATTGCAATGTCTTACTTTGTTGTAATAGAAAGTGTCTTGTTATTTTAATGGGTGGGTGTGGCTATAGGATAATACATGTTTACAAATGTTTCGTCGCAAATTATCTTATAATCATCATTTTCCTACGTCATTTTCCTACGAAAACGATACATATGCACTTATTATTATTCACTCTCCTTTTTTATCCGAAGGCTTTAAATACTGTATTTAATGACCTTGGTAAACCTTACACGTTTTTACGTGCAAGTAATAACAATATACTTTTATCTACATTATTATTACGCACACTTAATGACCATAGCTGTCGGTGCGCCTTAAGCCTTTACACAACGCCAAATGTTCGACTATGCCAAATTAAAAGAGATTGCAGACGAAATTTCAAAATGTGATGAAATCGTAAATTAAACTTCTGATAGAGTAGAAATAAATGTTGGAAAAGGAGAAATTGATCATCACGAGCAATTTCTTCCTTTCCCACAATATTTTCCAGAGTCGTTTGCAACAAAATGGTCAATGGTTTAAAAATGTTTGGTAATCGGTTAAAACCCTGTTTATTTATGCATTCAATAAATAAAATATAACCCGTCTTAAAACAACAATGTTGTGTATTAGTGATTTAGCAATAAGGGGATATTCTTAAAACTAAGGTAAAATATGTTCATCAACTGAAATGATTTATTTGGTTTTAAATATCTAAAATTCTAACACAAAACGCGGTCTTTATATAAGAACCCCTAATTTCCCCACTATTTGAAATGGTATTAAAGTCAGGTTTCTTATTGTATCACTCTTCAACGCATACCTTCCAACGGGAATGGGGCATTAAATATCATTTATCACCAACGCGTCTACGATTCGCTCTGAAATATTGCATACAATTGGCTGATACGTCAGAGATAATACCAGCGTAACTTTGATTTCTGTCATTAATAGTGCACCTTATTGTACGGGTGGCTGGATAATTGTCCTATAAATGTCATTGTCGTTTACCTGTACATCTTTTTATACTCTGCATAGGATTGGTTCATTCGTTACAACTCGGGAATTTCCGTAACCCGAGAATTATATGTTTTGATTGGATGAACGCGATGAGTTTGGATTGTGATTGGTTTAGATTGGATTCGATTGGATGCCATGGAAACCGTTGCACCCTTTTATGGCCAATGTTTTCCCAATTACAAAATGTGCATCCCAGAGTTCCGTTGCTTTTCAGACCAAATGCCCGTAAGTGAATTAAAAAGAAATGGAAAAAATGGAGAAATTTTGGAGTTTCCTAGTCCTTGATGTATAATATCAACTCTGAGCTTTCATATACCAGCGGTAGGGTACTTCTTGTGTCCTTATAGTTGCTTTGCAGGTTTGATACTACGTTGGATGATACATCCGTTGTTACAAAAAAAGACCAACAAACAATGGAAGAAATGGCTTCCTTCGCTGCAATCATATAGCTACTACCAGCAATATGACGAGAGAGCTACAGAGGTGTTATTGGCCCGAATCCACGAAATGTTGCAATATAACTGAAATATGTTGAAAGGAGAATTAATACATTTCTTAACAAGCTGCTACCTGCAAGCTTATTTGAATAGATATGAGAGTTTTGTCGAATTCTATCAAACGTGCAAAAAGGTACATGTATCAGATAGAATTACATTAAGGTGTCGAACCCGCTAGTTTTGCCTAAATTACAAGGTTTGATTTGTTAAAATGTGAAAAAATTTCCCACAATGTTTTCCAGGGTCGTCTGCAACAAACAGGTCAAATGACGTTATTGTTAGGTAATGTGATAAATCTGAAAATAATTTTCAGGAGAGTTTGTACGCGAGTTTTCCGCGATGTGTCATGTGTTGTAAAACTTTCCGGACAGCAGCCAGTTTTCTTAATTAACAAACTATTGTGCAGTACTTGTTAGAAAGAAACAGGAACAAGTAGTGTATCTTCTAGTTTAAATCTATTCTATTGCATTCAATGTAAACATTCAAAATACAAACTAGCACACAGCAAGACATACACATATGTAATGATATTCGGTATAACGGTAGCTTTACTGTAATGTTAAATACAAAACGATTGGACTACAAGTTATGACAACATTAGACAAAGTCCTCTCCTGATATGATTTTGTTTGACTATGCAATAGCATGATGTATGCCCCTTCGAACTTGATAAGACTAAAACAGTTGAAAACGTCATTCAACTTGCACATAATACGAAGCGGAGCGTTTGTAACGTAAGTTTTCAGCGATGAGTTAGGGGTTGTAATGCATCCGAGATAATAAAACATAATATCGCGCAAGTTATTGTATAACACCCCATCTCCTTGGTTAATAAACTGCGAGATTACTCCGCGTATCTAATATCGCCCCCATAATCTTTCCCATTTTGGTGACAAAATGCGTGGACTAACCCTTTTCAACAATTGGTATAAATCTCCATTGGATCTTCATGGCTTAGTGGTTAAGGTGGTGGATCCAGAACTCGGGGGTTCGAGCCCCACCGAGATCTTCATTCAACCTGCGTGTCCCCCACCACCGATCAATTATTAAATTTGTGGTACTAGTGTAGTATTCAGAAAGCAGTCATCGAGAATGAATATAATAACAGGGTGATGGACCCAGAACTCGGGGGTTCGAGCCCCACCGAGACCTCTGGCTCCGTGGGAATCGCGTTTGGACAGTCACTTCAGCGCCCCAGCCTTGTACTGGTGTATCAAGGAAAGCCGATACAAAACTGAAACATGCTGGTACGGCACTGACGAAGAGGACCCTCATGGGACCCGTGTCAGACGCTTACTATAAATACAATAAAAATATACTCCTAATATGATTGAACGTATTATGATTTTCTAGAGAACTAAGTAACATGGTTAGAGGGCTCCGGGGCCTAGTGGTTAGGGAATACAGCTTGGAATCACTTGACCGCTCTGGGCGTGGGTTGAAATTCCGCTGACGGAATTAGGATACTTATACTGACATACGGAGTGCCGTTGGTTCTACCCGGCTTAACC
Organism: Cerastoderma edule; assembly: GCA_947846245.1. Classification (NCBI taxonomy): domain Eukaryota; kingdom Metazoa; phylum Mollusca; class Bivalvia; order Cardiida; family Cardiidae; genus Cerastoderma; species Cerastoderma edule. The sequence goes on from OX401404.1 coordinate 6,183,493, forward strand.
AGCCCTGATGAGCAAAAAAGGTTGGGTCCTCTATCAATTAACCCTGTACCAAACAATAACGACGTTTGATGAGTTTGTCGCCGATGACGTTGGAAAACATAGTGGGAAAATGAGAAATTGCTCTTAACGAGCAATTTCTCCTTTTCCCACAATGTTTTAAACCTATCAGAAGATTGTTTTCAATTTCATCACATTTTGAGGGTCGTCTGCAACCTCTTTCAATTTGGGACAGTCGAAAATTTGGCGTTTGGTAAAGGGTGAAGAGACAGGAATTGTACGCAAAATAATCGACATACCGTTGACGCGCTGTAAAACCCATTAAATACACACATCATAGAATTTCGTGAAAAAAGATCTTAATTTACATCCTTATTATAGCCAATGGATAAGTGTCTATCATTCCTTCTTTATATCACACCATTTGCTTTTGTTTTAGATGTCTCATGGTAATATCATCGTTTGTGCTTATGTGATCTTAGCGGCGGTGATATAGTTGGGTTATGAATACATGTAGGGGGCCTCCGTGGCCTAGTGGTTAGAGTACAGAACTTGAAATCACATGGCCCCCCCTTCGTGTGGGTTCAAATCGTGAGAGGGATATGGATTTTCATGAGAGGCAGTCTCCCGACTGACTTACGGAATGCCGATGGTTCTACCCACCTTGACCAGCCTTTATAGGCAGTTGAGTATGGGGTCTTCCTCCATCATTAATAGTCGGGCATCGCTAAATAACTGAAATAATGCTGATGTGATGTAAAACCCATATAAAAAATTAATACATGTATAATAAAACAAGGTATTGAGTGGTGGAACCAACAACAGAACACTGTCGGTCGTCAAAGTACTACACGTATCTGTCTCAGTAGAATACTGTTTTTACTTTGTTCAAATTAAGAAGAATACAAAATGTAAGTCGAACAGAGACATTCTTTTAAACAGTCGTTCTTTGTCAAATGTTGCGAATAACCGCTCTGGTTCGTCATTTATCTTCTCGAGAGGCGCTCTCGAATCCAGAAATAAATGAGTAAAAACTTTCAACATGCATATTTGCGCCGGTGATCGAGTGAGGGTCCCGCTTTGATGTACGAGCCCCGCTGCATTCCAGGTTGCGCTCTGCCATCCAAGTAAAATTGTTCGATAAAATCAGGGTGGACAATCCGGTGTATCGGCATTTAAGGAGCCTTTGATTCGGTGAATAGGATTATCCCGGGACCTCATACGGTGTTTCGTGTAGCTGCTTTAAGTTATTAATAATATGGAGATAATTATTTAATCTATTTATACGCCATTTTGGTACGGTATTTTGTAACTGTTTCAAATCTAAAGCAAGAAAATGGGATTTTTTTCAAACAATATGGAGAGTTTCGTAAGTGACATTTGGTAGAAACAGGTTCGAAAAAAGGGAAATACTCGTGAATTTCGTAAATTGCCACATCAATAATTAAAGCATTTTAGCCACACATTTCAGCAGCTTATTGGTATCGTGTTAATAAAGGAATATAAGGGGCCTATGAAGCTATCGGTTACATGTTATTTAGAAACAAAATGTAAGTCACAGAGACGATCGGATTAATGTACTGTTGCTGTTATCAACCTCTCGTTAATCTATCTCATAAAATCATGACAGGAAAATATTTCGGGTGCACAAAGAAAAGCTTCCATTGACAGCACGTTAAACCCTTTCCCAAACAGCAAATTTTGGACTGTCCCAAATTGAAAGAGTTTGCAGACGACATTTCAAAATGTGATGAAATTGAAAAATATTCTTCAGATAGAGCAGAAAACCTCGTTACGGGCAATTTCTCCTTTTCCCACATTGTTTTCTAAAGTGGTCTGCAACAGAGTAGTCAAATGTCGTTATTGTTTGGGAAAGGGTTTAAAGTAGGTGTTGTCTCAATAATAAGATTGCAATGTCCATTTGCCCTTACATCTTTGGTCAAGCCGCCTTTAGACACTTTTTGTTAAATAGTTTGTACATAAGCGGATAACTTACCTTTTTCTATGTACGTATTTCTTGATGTTTTATTACCACAAATGCTTTTAAAACCATTGCCTTGTGGTACATGTGTACCATCTAAAATCGTTCCCGGGTTCTGAATGGTCCAGTGGTTACGTTCGCGGACATGTTACACGGGGGTTCCGTCTTCGAGTGCCGCTGGTTCCATGGCAATACCCTTACCACTTGGTTATGCATGGTAAGGTGATTATCTTGGTGGATTTGTTACTCGGGGATCCCAGGTTCGACACTCATGAGCGCTAATGGTTTTGTGCGAGTGTCCTTTGGCAAGACACTTCAGATCAATAGCCTATTACTAGTTCAATTTGATTAATCTAATTCAATTTATTCATTTTTTTAAACCTCTTGACGATATATACACTCATATGTTATATTCACACATCATAAGCGATAATAGTGAATAGAATGAGGGGCGTATTACAGTCGAAGAATTATTGACAAGACGTTAAATCCCACTCAAAACAACAGAATATAACATAACTTATATAACCTAACACGCAATTGGTACGTAGTCACATTAAACATAATTTGTACATCTTAAATCATGTGGTTTATAAGGAATGTAATAATGTTTACGAGATTTGATATTCCTTTTTCTTTCTTGCATCAACTACTATCAATGTCTCGTTATGCTCTTGATGGAGAAAAAACATAAAAACAATATTATTAAAAAAACAACACTATAAATCTCGTCCGTAAAAAGCAGGCTAAATCTTAATTTTTCCACAATGGTAACGAAATAATTGACGACTGCACCTATTCCCATGTCAATGCATGGTTCCTATGCAAAACATGAGGATAATACTTGACGCTTAAGTGGCACATACATCAAACTCTTTCGACATTTCTCATGCATTAACGGAAAAGTTTCATAGAAAGTACACATGTATTTGATCAATGTGAATATTTAAAAGACTGCATGTGTAAATATTAAGATGAAGTAGAAATATTGCAAGAAAAGGAAAAGCTGCCCACATTGGTCAAAATCGATTTTTTACACAATGGTTTCACACCATTATTTCTATTTTCATTTGCATTCTTCTCTTTTCAAAAGGCTCTTTAAGCAAAAGTGCACTTCATATGTACTGCTTTTAAAGCACAATCACCATATAATTGAGAAGAAATCTTCGACAAAAAGAAACGTTTTTCATTTAAAGCATCTCCTTCTTTTAGTTACATCAGTTCTGACTCAGTTCTAGCCAGATATCGCACGTTGCATACTTTCAAGATAGTGTCTGCTCTATCTTTGAATAGAACATCGAGAATACAGCAAGTGAGGGAAAGGTGCAAGGAATGTCATGCATTTTAGCGGTGGATTATCTCAATAAAACTGGTCCATACAAAACAGTGCTGTTTGACATTTGTTTCAATGATAAAATGTGTCTCCCTTCTTTCCTATCGAAGTTGTTTGTTCACAGATGTGAGAAAAATTGGATATTCAAATTCTATATCTTCGAAACCTCTTAGCAGCTGTACGGTTGTATGGGACTTACTGGAGAATAACCATTAGAAATATACAGTGTAGTTAGTTCGTCGTTAAGTATTAAGAGCCTCGTACCAATGGGTAAATGTATAAACAGATCTAAAAGCGTTGCAATGGTTTTGAAACACATCGCACACCATTTGTACATACTTTTAAATTTAGACTCATTCTGGAGCAATCTTTCGTTCAGTAGATAATTTCTTCCTCAATTATACATGTACGTCGCAATACAAACATTGTATTGTTTCAACGTAATTAAAGTTAAACTTGGAAACTGTCGCATGCAAGAACATGCACCTTTAACTAAGAAGCAAAATTTTGCTTTAACCCTTTACCAAACAATAACGACATTTCACCAGTTTGTTGCAGACGACTCTGGAAAACATTGTGGGAAAAGAAGAAATTGCTCTAACGAGAAATTTCTCATTTTCCACAATGTTTTCTACCATATCAGAAGAATATTTTCTAATTTAATCACATTTTGAAATATCGTCTGCAAACTCTTTCAATTTGGGACGTTGGAAAATTTGGCGTTTGGTAATTGGTTAATTGAGGTGATGCCCTTTGCCATTCCTTTGGTTCCAGTGTACGACGGTTGTTTTGGTTCGGATTTTTTTAAATCTTAAAAGGGCATGTCCTTGCACTCATAACAGTCTGACTATACGCTTACAATTTGTTATTTAGAGTAATTATAGATACCGCCAAAATGCAAAATTTCTAAAAAGAATGAACTATCGAATAGAAGTTTGATCTCCAAAAAAACAACAAAAAGAAAACAATTAACAAACAAAACAAAAACTCAAATAAAAAAATAGAAAACACAACATACCACCTCTTATTCTAAGTCTAGATATTTGTTTACGAAAAAAAACGTTAAAATAAACGTTCTTTCCTTTAAAATATGTCTTACCTATATGGTTATAACGGGGTTGGAAAGTGGTCACTAATCTAGTCGTATTTTACTTGAGATATGTATGTTTTCATTTTACCGGTAGTAAACAATTTATTAAAAAGAAAAGTTGAAGTCCCATTATGTGGGAAAGTCCTTTTAAAGACAAACACTTTTCGGTTTATGGGAAGGATTGAAAAGACACGTCTGTCTTACGAGCCGCACCCGTTTGGCTTACATTTATCAACACTTTGACATTTTGCCTTCTCCCTCGTTTTCAATGTCCTGAATTGATTCTTGTCGGTCGATTTGGGGTTAACAACACCATTCATTTTGCATTATTAGATTCATTTAAACGTACAGAAGGATAGAAAACCACTGGGATAAAATGTATAACTGCTCCTAAAGAGTGTCCTTCGGCACGGTGTATATTTAAGCTAAGTTATCCAAGGAACCGGAATAAAAGGCACAACCTTTCAAAGGCTTTCTTTTTCTGCAGAGTAAACTGTTTACGTTAATGGAAAGACCAATAAAGGCAGAACCGTTCGGGGGCGTTGTTCTAAAAGAGAAACAATATCTCGAAATAGACGTAATGTCACCATCCCCATACCACCGCAAATGTCATACACACGATAAGGTTTTATGTTTCTTAATACATTTCAGTGGAAGACGAGAGAGAACACAATAACAAGTAGCAGGTTGTGATTATATGTTTTAATAATAGATCTATAAAATCTCAGTAAACCTGGTCCGAGTAATAAAGAGCAATAGCTATAACAAATGCATTCAGTGAATAAGGCCTTTAGCATATGACCAATATATAACTTCAACAAATTAATTTTTGTGCCTGTAATACCTGTAAAAAAGTAAAGGTATTTTTTTTTATAGTGTCGCCCCTATTGAAAGGATCAGCCAGTTTTGACTTATGAGACACTCTTCATTGATTATACCAAGAACCTCCCACCTTCTTTCCCTATGCCAGACGCCAATCAGATATTAGTCAGTAACCATAAGATTTAACTAGCTCGCAGCTCACGAAGCGGCCATTTTGGAACAAGTCCCACGAGAAACATTCTCCGGACAAACGCCTCCCGTGGGGCTCGAAGCTTCGATCTCCCCGTCCCGAGGCGGACGCCTTGACCAATAGATCACGATGACGGATTTAGTACATTGAATACTATGGTACTTCATCTGGTTTAAACTGGAAACATTCCATAACCATATGGGATTGAAACTCACATTTTTCTTATACCTTAACCCATTACCAAACAATAACGACATTTAACTACTTTTTGCAGACAGCTCTGGAAAACATTGTGGGAAAAGGAGAAATTGCTCTAAACGAGTAATTTCTCCTATTCCCTAATTGTTTTCAGCCCTATCAGAAGGTTTTCGTTCGGAGATATGTATCAGTTTCTCATTGCCTTTTTTAAAAGGTCTCTGCTACATTTCGATAGATCCTACCAGCAAGAAATTAAGGAAACATTTGTGAATAAGGGCATTCTTTTGTGCTTATAAACATGCAATTTTCACTTCTCGAGGAAGATGGTAGATAAACAAGGTTCTCTGATTATTGTGGGTTGTATGATGATTTCAACCTATGTACTTCACCCATTTTCTTTCCTTTTCCAATTTTCACAATGGACTTCATGCACTTTTTGGTTTGTGCCATGCACCTGCTTCGTTATGGGGTATTCTATTGAGGTGCTCGGTGCTCTCTGAGGCGGAATTAATTGGAAACATTTAAAAAGTACATTCTTTGTATAAAGTAAAAAAAATATTTTTACTTTTCGGAGTAAGATCGAAATTAATTTCGATCTTACACCGAAACGTACAAATATTCTTTATGCGGTGCATGTATGATCACAGCACACTAGGTTCAACCAGGTGTACATTGACAATAAAAACTAATCATGTGATTTGACAAGGTTCGTGTCTACGCAAAAATGTTTTAACTTAGTCTCCATTCAGTAATACAGTCTACAATAGACGGGGGAGCAATAACCGATGTTCACGCATAATTTCTTTTAACAACTATTCGGTTATTGAAATGGTAATATTACCTTTTATTAATGTTATTGATTGGCTAATTAAAACTGGTTTCGTAATCATTCCTTGATGAAATCTCAAAGAAGGGTTGTTCATACGACAACCAATGGAATGAACCATGCGTTTTTTTCTACAAAACCCCGCCACCAAACTACCTCATACAAGATCTTATCCAAACCAAACCAAAAGTTTACTTAACCCTTTACCAAAAACCAAATTTTCGACTGTCCCAAATTGAAAGAGTTTGCAGACGACATTTCAAAGTGTGATGAAACTGAAAAATAGTCTTCTCATAGGGCAGAAAACATTGTGAGAAAAGGAGAAATTGCTCGTTAGGAGCAATTCATCATTTTCCTACAATGTTTTCCAGAGTCGTCTGCAAAAAGCTGGTCGAATGTCGTTATTTTTTTGTAATGGGTAATACTATCATGATTACACCGACAACCGTGTGGCTTCACGACCATTTTGGCACACAAGCACAATCATAAAAACTTTCAACCATATTGGTTTTGTTGTTATTTGTTAGTTATTTAACTTCTTTAGATAAGAGACTCTCTGTACTTATTGTTTGAATGAATCTAGCTCTAGGAGAATAGATAACGAATACCATGTTTTCTTTCATTGCAAAAAAAAATGTCCAGAAGCGTTATTCATATCTCTACAATTGGTTTCACGGAAATAATGGCGAGGAAAGTTTTTATAGCCTCCTCAAAACGGAAAATGAAAAATAGCCTTGTATGTGTTTATGATAATGAAACAATCTTAAATGCACCGACTGGTGAAGAATCCATGAACAATGGTTTAATCTTTAAAAATAAGAAATTATGAAACACAAAGATGTAAAGTCTTTTTTATCATAGGCAACTCTTACAAATTTGTTTACTTTAACATGTAAATTGTATTATTGGCCAGAGGCCGTTGACTGAAAAAACTTATTATATTGTATTGCATTGTATTGCATTGTATTGTATTGATGTATGTATTCTTCATGTATCTCCCTCAGAACTGCGAAGGTTTGTGAAGAGCTTGTCGTGTAAAGTTGGTGTCCATGAGACCAGTTATTAATAACACACGTTTTTCCTTCTTGAACGTAGGGTTGTTATCGACTCACGATTTGACAAAAAAACTCTTCACATTGATCTTCCTTTATGGGATTGATCGCTGCCAACACAAATGTCACATGACCACCTGCTTATTAACAAAAATGGCGTTTAAAGATGGTGGCGACTTCATAAAGAAAATCATCTATTTGTGCTTTATTTGTAAAGAAAACGATTTTTCTCTCAATTCAACTCTGACCAAAAATCTACATGGACTCTTTATTACTAAATAAAGTACTATATCCGATAAAGAAAATGCAAGGAAATATAAAAGCATGAATTAAATTTCATCCAAATCCGGATGTAAATCTTGTGGTGGCAGTGATCGATGCGGCGTAGCAAGGGAAGGGAGATAACTGTGAGGAGTGTTTGTATCAACCCACCACGCAATTCGGCCCCGCCATGCAGGGCGAAGGGTGTGTGTGCGGGATCGCCTCTCGGATGTCAGGTGTCTCGCTCGGCCCGGCCCAGGTGCGACGTAAGCCGACCCCGCGAGTAATTGACATACTGTTTGGTGCAACCACTCGTTATCGTACGTCATAAAACATGGCGGCCGGGTCACGTGATGATCGTCCCGCGCATGCGTACGCTCCGTCTGTGTGGTCCGTCTTTTGGCCTGAACAATTTTCAGTTTGATTTCTTTACTTTAAACATATCTTATTGCCAGAAATCTTTTTACAGTGAATATTGTTTGGTAATGGGTTAAATCGAGTTTTTCCAAATTTTCGTGTATTCATCATATCTGAACCAAAATACCAATATTGTGTTTATAAGAGATTTATATGTTAACATTTACCATGTCTCTGCATTTACCAAATGTTTAAATATAGTTAGATAGAAAGATTTATTTGGTAAAAAGATATAACATTTTATTTCAACAACATAGTAATTGAAAAATAAAAAAAAGAAATGTGTATCACAAATACAATAATGTAAAGCATGAAAGCTCAGCAAATACCAAGGATAACACAAAGGAGGGAAAAGTGATTTTCCTCTATATCCATTGTGGACTTTCTTAATGATGACAGTTATCATAGGTAATGGCATGTTATATACTATACTTATGTGTTAGATGAATTAAATATGCACCAACCCGATGAATCTTTTATGTTGTAAAACAGCGTTTCCTTCATCTGAACCAGGTTTTCACCAAATTTTAATTTCTTTATCATATCTGAACCAAAACGACTGTTATTATCTCATGATAAATTAAGATGTCACTATTAAAGATTAATATGATAACATGTCCTTGCCAAATGTTTTAGAAAACTTATGTTCCCATATAAGAAATCAAATCAGGTGTTAACAATAGATAGTGTATGAAACTGTTTTATATTGTTTAGTTTATGTATTTTTGACATGAGGCAAATCATTTGAATGTTACGTTACACAGACTGAAAAACTCGGACCGACAAGTGCCTTATATAAAGGAATCTTACTGCACACATAGATACATCCAGTCATAATTTTGAATTTAAAAAACAAAACATTAAAAAGGATTTTGAATGGTTAAAAATGGTTACTGACTTTGGAGCCAGGTTTTCTGACCCGATAACTCACAAACTCACTACATATCTCCATATCATCAAACTCCAATCAATTGATCTCTTTATTTCTATACGCCTGACAATGGTAGAGGGAATAATTCAATCATCCATTATATAAGCATATCACATTAAGACACGATCTAGCGATCGAGAGCTTAAAAACCCCGTTGTGGGTGACATGTGTCGATCAAAATGGACACGTGCGTCTTAAAGTTACATGTTCGCAGATGTGAGGAACCCCTGGACATCAAACCTTTACTTCTATAAAACTGTAAAGCAGCTGTACTGTTGTATGTGACGTACTGGAGAATGGCCATTGGAGGTAAAATAAGTTCGTATTTAAGCATTAAAGCCTGTATATAATGAATGAACATGTATTCAGATCCAAAAGAGTTGCAACGGTTTTGAAATTCATTGCATAACGTTTGTACATACTGAGATATATTGACAGCTTCTGGATCAAATTTATGTTCAGTAGCCATTGTTCTTTTCTTTTATCTCTTAATGGTTATTTTCATTAATATCATACCGTAATATATTTTTTAAAAAAATGGATTGTCTAAACAACATTCTATTTTGACTTATAAATTGTCTCAGGTGTGAACAAACACCTTTAAACCCACTACCAAACAATAACGACATTTTACCAGTTTACTGTAGACGACTCTGGAAAACACTGTGGGAAAAGGAGAATTTCCTCATGACAAGCAATTTCTCCTTTTCCCACAATGTATTTTTCCTTTACCAGAAGATTACTTCCCAGTTTTCTTACCATTTTGAAATGCCGTCTGCAAACTCTTTCAATCTGGGACAGTCGACAATATGGCGTTTGGTAAAGGGTTAAGGCGCACCAACAGCTTTTGTCAATAAGTGTGCGTAATGATGATGTAGATGAAGGTACATTGATATTACAATTTGGGAAAGTCGAAAATGTTGCGTTTGGTAAAGGGTTAAAAGAGTTCCCTGCAAAACCAAAATGACGAATTTTCTTGATTGAAATGAAAGAGATTAGAACAGTTGGGTTATTACAGCGACGTCATACATCCAGGCATTTCCTCATTTTGCGGTCCAAGGGAATAACAAGAGAACTTCAATCAAACTGTTGGGCCGTGATCTCTGGGTGTACACACCTGGGTACCGTTTGACTGAACATTTGTATGCTTCAAATTTGCTTATGTTCAAAACCTCACTACCTCTTATTTCAATAATGGGCCAACCAATATTGCATAGTAACACATCATTGGAAGCGTCTCTCCGTGTCACATGACAATATTGTGTTCTCTTTAAAGAAACGGCCCATCTATATTAGTTAAGACCTACGCAAATACTTTCCTTTAGTTGTTTAGTAAGACGGTAAATCTGGTCTGGTAGGGTCGGTTGATAAAACATAGGGTTTTAAGCCGTTTCAGCAGTATTTCTGATATATCGCTGCACTTTTGGCACCTATTCATGGTATTCCTTGCATTGTTAAAACAGTACTGCGTATTCTATTTTAGATTCATAAAAAGATATTTGTAAACGCAAAGTTTCATTTTTATTGTTTTTATTAAAGGCCAAAGACAATGTTTGTCGAAAATAACAATAGATAAAGATGATCAAATGGTCTCATACAGGGGGAATGTGCAACGGTAGTTTTAGTCATAAACACTGATAATCAACTAAATCATAAACCGTTCCCAAACAGTTAAGTCTTAGTAATTTCATTTATTAATGAATGATTAATTAAGACTATGCAAAAAATGACCAAAACTCTTTTATTGTTGGTTCGATAAGTTCATAAGAAATTTTCGTTGTTGTTGTTGTTGTTTGAGTATCGTTGAGAATAGCGTGCAAGTGTAAGGATGGAAAATACATGATGACTTTCCATAGTCGACTTGTAGCGTCTTACAAAAATTTAATGACTAACCCTTTACCAAACGACAAATTTTCGACTGTTCCAAATTGAAAGAGTTTGCAGACGACATTTCAAAATGTGATGAAATTGAACAATATTCTTCAGATAGAGGAAAAAACCTTGGTGGAAAAGGAAAACTTGCTCGTCACGAGCAATTTCTCCTTTCCCCACAATGTTTTCTAAAGTTGTCAAATGTCGTTATTGTTTGGGAAAGGGTTAAGGAAAATATATGCGTACGTTATATCCAATATACATGGATATTATTTGATAAAAAACTAGAATAATATGATGTGACACGTCATTGGAAATGTCACGGAGCTCTCTCGCTGAAGAACACTTCCGTTTGCTTATCTTTAAATGGAATATATTGCAAAACTTAAGTAAATCTAAAATGTGTGAAGATGACATTAAGAACATCTTTAAAAAGTAATTGGCAAAAGCTAATAAAAACTAAGAAAACAATCCACAACTCAAGTCAAAATAAACTTTATTCAACTTGGTGATACGGCCCAATGTGTCCATATAAGCCCTTAGTTGTCCTATACAATACAAATCTGTCTCATTTTACCATGTACGCTTTAAACAAGATTGACTGTTATAATTCGAGACGATGCAGTACTTAATGAACTGCTTCTGACGGAATTCAAACTATTAACAATGAACAAACAGTTCTTCGAAGAACCCTTAACAAACGTCTAGCTTAATTTCAAACACAACAAATAAAGAATTACAAAAACGCGTTCTGACAAAGCCCATGGATCGCTGAAACCACGTTTCGCAGATGTTACGCAATAACAAATTCTATAAATAGCCGAGAGACTTGGAAGCGGTATTTTGATTGGCGTGGTAATGTAATTAAACCGATGTTAATATCATACACCGGTAATAGTTCTGACAGGTTTGATTCCTCTTTCAGTGTTAAAACTAAACGATGTGATTAATGGCGTACAACCCCGTGGTATGAAATGTAGTCACGCGGAATTTTCAGCCATAACTAACTAAACCCCGTTCCTTCTCTTGGGGATCTTAGACTCGCCCAAAATGACAGCATCAGAAGTCGACGATCGGCATTTTTTTAATTTTTTTTTTCATTTTTCAGAATACATGTGACAAAGCCTTTTCAATTTAGTATTTAAAGGAAGTCTTCCCTCGAGTGGTTTCTAAAGTGATTGCATATTCTTTTAACATTCAAACTCGTGTATTTTACATCGATTGTGACGGAAGCTTCAAGCTTATTACACTCACTCTCGATGACTGCTTCCTGGATTATAAACCAGTACTCGCGCCAATTTGTGGGCTAGTCTCAACACTTTTCGACTTGCTCAACGGGAATCGAACCTGGGACCCTCGAGAGGCCGACGCTCTACCTCTGCACCACTGTCACGCACATATTCTTTCGAATGAATGTCAAGTATGACTGAGAAAGCGGTTTGAAAAAAACACACAAATCATGTGACTTTCTCATTTTTTTGGATTAAGAATATCGATAAAAGTGATTTATTCATTGCTTGATACATTTACTAATAACACAAGTCATATCATATGATTCAATATGCCTCTTAGATGTTCGAAAAATCGCCCAGTTTTTATGAGTATGCGTTTAATTATTTCCTTACAAAGCAACATTTTAGAAGTATGGATTGTTGAGAGACATGACTGAGTTACTGTTAAAACCGGCATTACATCCATCTATATTATACCAATCAAATCAAACTAGCAGCAGATAATGATGGTGAACAGTTTCTATCTGTACGTTACACTTTCAAATTTAAACTCATTTGAAACAGAGAAATTGGGAATATATCGGGTTGAAATGTGTGCACATCAGAAGAGTTTTCCCACTTAATGTGACAGCAATGTTCAGTGCCATAATCATGTGAAGTACAAAGCTTGGATCAAGTAAATAAACGGCTAAGCATTGCATATAAGTTAATGAAGAATGATTGAACATTTTTGCAGCGATCCCAAATCTTTAGAAACTAGTGTTGCTAGCTCAGTCGGTATCTAGTCCTATTTGACTTAAGGGGATAGGACGCTCACTCGCTTCTCTGGAAAAGCATTTCTTTTAGAGAGCATTCAATCTCTTCGAAAAGCCAAAATGCTGTCTGGTGAGAATTCCATTGCTAATCTGGCCCCTAAAGTAATAGGTTATAATCGTTGTCTGAAAAAATTCCGAAGTGACTTTTAAATAGACATTTCTTTTAAAAGAAAAGGGGCGGGGCGGAAGAAAAACAGAAAAAAGAGAAAGATAGGCCCAGCCCTGGCTTTTGTCAAGAAATGACACTTATAATTATTATTTCTTGATGAAAGCTTCGATCAAAATATATGAAAGAACGCTGTCTTATATAAAACCATATCATGTCACAAGTGCCATTTTGGGACCGAGAACTAGGTGCCGTATACCATTTGTGATATCCGGCACTAACCATAAAACACATGCACGTGACGAATCATGTCGTCATAAGAACGACATGACGTCATGATAACATCATTCTCTACTTATTTTTTCCCCTTTTTTCTCGTGTTTTAATTTCGTCTTGTTTGTTTGAAAGAATACTTAAAGGTAACAGGATAAATAGAACAGAAAGTTGGTGTCTTCGAATGGGAAAAGTTAATATAATAATAATATTCCTAAGCCTTGCCCGATAACATTTCTGATTCACGACACCAACCATCTATTCTGAAAGTTATCGGGCTCGGCTTCAGATTATTATCCATTTCGCCTTCGGCTCACCGGATAATATTCCTAAGCCTTGTACGATAACATCTCCGATTCACGACACACACCATCTATTCTCTATATATCATGTATTACATATCTTTATTCCACCCACAGCCAAAGATGTCGTGATGACGAAGTGTTTTCAAGAAAAGGAGGAGGCGCTCAAGTCAAAAGATATATCCGGCGCCAAGGACTTTTTTGTCCCAGAATGCAACGCCGACGGGACTTTCGCAGACGTCCAATGCCATCACGCTTCCGGTTATTGTTGGTGCGTCTCGAGAGAGGGGAAGCCGATCTCTAGAACGTCTACCAACAAGGGAAAACCGGATTGTGACCCGAAAGGTATACCATAGTTTGAACGTTTTTAAAACTTTGAACGTTTTCACCCAGTGGTCTTTGTAGCGACAAGTGGGTTTCAGGGTTGAGCCGGCGAGACAAGCGGAAGGCCGATAAATTGTTATATGATCCAGCCCTCATGGCGAGCTGACCTAGAGTTATACCTCCTAACACACGTTACAGCTATAAGCTAGAAACGAGACATGTACACCGGATGATTTCTTGTCAGATGTCCATACGAAACGTTGTATTTTGTTTGTATGTACCTTTTGTCGATGACTTAGCTATACTTCGTAACATGCATATTAGTATATCAATATCGATCAATTAAGAAATCGGTACTTGTTTGGTTGTATGGTAAACTCATCACAAAGTTTCTATTAATTATCATTCATTCGTTACAGATTTTTATCTATTTTTCTTAGAACAAATACTTTCTAGCCTGTAAGTAATTCAATATACACTTATCCACATCATCATATTGCGCGCTAAATGACCTTAGCTGTCGATGCGCCTTGACCCTTTCCTAACAACAAATTTTGGACTGTCCCAAATTGAAAGAGTTTGCAGACGACATTTCAGAATGTGATGAAATTGAAAAAAACTCTTCAGATAGAGCAGAAAACCTTGTGGGAAAAGGTAAAATTGCTCGTCTTTTCCCACAATGTTTTCCAGAGTCATCTGCAAAAAGTAGTCAAATGTCGTTGTTGCTTGGGAAAGGGTTAAAACACCATTCATTCATTCATTCATTCATTGGGTTTTATTGGCACGTTAGAATGCTAAGAGTTCTGTGCAACCTTGAACAAAAAGGACTTTGTTTATCATCTATTTGATATGTTTTTCAGCGAAGGTAAAGGCAAAGTCAAAGTCTAAACCAGGCAGAAAGAAACAAGACGGTCCTTCCAAACCGCGAGTTCGACGAAAAAAGGGCAAACCCAGGAAGAAAAGAAAGAGTAAGTATGGCTCTGATGACTTAGTTAACCCTTTACTAAACGCCGAATTTTCGACTGTCCAAAATTGATACAGTTTGCAGAAGCCATTTTAAAGAGCGATGGAATTGGCAAATGATCTTGTGATAGAGGAGAAAACATTGTGGGAAAAGGAGGAATTGCTCGTCACGAGCAATTTCTTCCTTTACCACAATGTTTTCCAGAGTCGTCTGCAACAAAATGATAAAATGTCTTTATTGTTTTAAAATGGGTTAATATAAAGTTCTCGATTTGAAATCGGAAGGCCCCGCCCTCTTTTGGATGAGGTCAAATCACTGTCTGAACCCTCATCAGTTATGTTCACGTTGAAAATCAGCCAGTTGCTTTCTATAATAATAATAATAATAAACTATTTTGGTTAGAAAATTGAAACCTGAGATATTTCTGAGCTACAGTAAAAACGGTGTTTAGTTCAATCAAATTTTGAGGAACGTTTACGTATGTCTTAATGTATATGGCCCCTAATAAGAAGTTTGCATATCTCAACACTGACTGATAGGAACTTTATGAAACTTTGTCACAATGGAGATCTTCGCAAATGAAAACGTTTTAGCGAGAAATGATTCCATTTTAGCTTCAATTAGGGGACATGATCAATTAAAAAATTAACATTGAAGCCAATGTATTGAAAAATGTTTGATAATTAGGGGCCATATACATGTACCTTAACGGGATATATTCCGGATTGCTTGCGGAAGCCTGCGGTTCTATTGTTTATGTTGAGTTAATGGTACAAAATGGACCGAAACATTCTTTTGATTTAGACGCAGGCATCGGACAAAGTCCTAACTCATAAGGTTGATATATTATTTATCATGTGCATATACAATATATGTGGGAAGGAAAGAACAAACACAAGGACACATGCATTGTGCATGTCTCGTTATCAATGCCGAAATAACGTTTATGTTTTAGAACGATATTAGGTGGAAGCACAATCGATAGTTTCACTAAATATAGTAGTTCCATTGCAAAATTCTTTAAATGAATATTGTGGTTCTATTGAAGTATTTTTTCAATGAATATTGTGGTTCTGTTGAAGTTATGTTTCACTGAATATTTCGGTTCCATTGAAGTGTTCTTTCAATGAATATTGTGGTTCTGTTGAAGTAGCGTTGTAAACAGCCTTAAACCCTCGCACTCACGCGAAACAACTATATTTCTTTTTTCAGAGTGTACGAGCACAGAGCGTACACGGTTCAATTCCAATTTAGTTCGAGTCTTTACGGAGGAATACAACCGATCGGAAAAGACAGTTCCGCTTGTTAGAACAAGTAAGACCTTTATTTTCTATCCGTTGTTGTTTTGTATGGTTATTTGTATGTGTTTCGAATGGGGTGTAACGCCGTATTAACACATTGCTAGTTATATAACGACTTTCCTGGGATTAACGTGTGCTTGGCAACGACTCTCATGTATCAAGCTTGAACTATTGGTACTGGTTCGGATTCAAGGAAGCATAACCGCGAAAGATTTATGAGGGTTATAGGTGCTTGTAAACTGAAGACACAATTTGCAAGTCAGAATAAGATTTCGTCTTAACAATGAAGTTTTTGCATTATTGCTTGATAAACTAAATTTAGCCATTGAAAGCGTAGTATGTCCAGGAAAAGTCGATTTGTCAAAGTATTTACAGTTAATCAGCGGTAGAGCCCAAAAGCGATGTGACGCTCTTTGATTAAAATACATACTACTTCACTGTATGCACACTTTTAGAATTATAAACGATCTCGTTTTACTTTCAATGACTATTCTTCAGTACGTATTATATAACAGTACGACTGTTGTGTAGTTTGAAAGAAATTAATTTTTAACTTCGAAATATCCTCATATGTGTGAACAAGCACTTTTAAAGAACTTACTTTACACTCGATGAAAAGAAGATATGTTTTACCTTAAGCGTATCAGTTTTATTTTTTGCTTTGAAACGTTGATCAAATTTTTGATATACAGCCCTTTTACAAGATGGCATTGCGACAAAAGGATGAATTGCACATGTAAATACCAATTTTATACTTTTGTCACAATGCTTTTTTTAAGTTTCATCCATTTGTGCTTCATTTGTAAAGAAATCCTTTATGTTTCTATTTATAGCCACGCTGGACCCGCTTGTGCACACGTTGGACAAACAAGTGATCGAGTGGAAATTCTCACACTATGACGCAAATAAAGACAATGTCCTGCAGAAAAAGGAAGTGAAAACGCTTCGGAGATTAGTGAAAAAGTTTATACAGCCGCGATCGTGTGCGAAACGCTTTCTGAAGTACTGCGATTCGAACCGGGACAACCTGGTGAGCCGGACGGAGTGGTCGCTCTGCCTCGGTGTGGATCAGAATAGTGAGTATATCACGGGGTTTATACCCGTCCCGAGTTTCGTCTTTTTGTTTGGTTTAAACTTATTTTATTTCACGTCCATTTTGAGGGAAGCTTAACGCTTGTTTAATTCCTTCTCGCTGACTGCTTCCTGGACATTTGATCAGTGAACACGCCGATGTGCGGGTTGGTCCCGGATTTTCCAATCGCCGCTAACGAGGATCGAACCCCTAGGACCCTTGGTACAACACGCCTCTTTCCAATAATAAATGTTAGTGTTTAAGTTCAATAATTCAGTGCTCGTGTTTCGCTAAGTTCACTGGGAGCATAGCTTCGACGTTTATACTTGCCTCTATGAAAGTTACAAGACTTTCTAGGTATGTTCATACTTTACTATAACTCAAAACAGAAACGAATTTTCGTATCACTTCCGCACAAGAACAGCACGTTTTAGACGTAAATAAATGCTTTGATGCTACTTGGTCCTGCGTGGCTCAGTGGTTAATCCGGTGGACTCAAAACACGGGGGTCCCGGGTTCGAGCCCTCTGGTTCCGTGGGAGTATCACTTCAGAGCCCTAGCCTAGCCTAGTACTGGTGCATCCAGGAAAGCCGTTCCAGAACTGAAAAATGTAGGTACGAAGAGGAGCCTATGGGACCTGTGTCAGGTAATGACTCTAAATCTAATGTATGTGAGAAATGGTTCGATCTGGTACACTATGCGTCTGTACCTTACGATTATGAACGGTGCTTCAGTGCGTTCAATTGCACAGTAAAACATGATTATAAATGCACACGAATTTGCTTTGTATAACGTTCCAGTTGATATAGAGTCGCAGTGTTAAATGTGTCAATCTCTATAGATTCAATCTTCAACCTGAATAGATGAGACGCGTTGCCCGTTCTCTCAGATACCTATTACCCTTTTTTGCATGTTAGAGATTTAGTTTTTGTTTGTAATTTTCTTTTTTTTATAAATATTAATCAACCTTTTTCTAAAACTTTATCACCAATAAAATGGTATGACTCTATCGCTACAGAAACAATATTAACCCTTTCCCAAACAAAAACGACAATTTCTCCTTTTCCCACAATGTTTTCTTCCCTATCAGAAGATTATTTTCCATTTTCATCACATATTGAATTGTCGTCTGCAAACTCTTTCAATTCGGGACAGTCGAAAATGTGTTGTTTGGGAAAGGGTTAAACTGAAATTTGATTTTATTCATCAAGTTACCTTTTTCAGCGAAACATGTCTTTTCCTTGTTTGTTGTTAATTTAAATGATGTAATAATGCTTTCTTTCAATATTCCCCATAAACAGTTTATTAATACAATATTCATATTTTATACTTTTAACCATATGGTGTTTGATTATTCCTTAGCCTTAACGGGGTTTGATTGTTATTGTTCAATAATCAACCGTAAGCATTTGGTGCCTGTCTCGCAAACGCGCTTTTCGATGAATATTATCTAAAATATGAATCGAAAATGTCTCAAAAAGGTTTGTTAAGTCGTACAGAAACGTAGATTCAGTCGTAAACCTAAATAGTTCTTGAAAATTAAATCATTAGCGAATTTTCGCTCGCGGACAAAAACCACAAACAAGAGAAATGTCTAGAATTGGACGTCTCTTTATATGCGCTCCCAGCCACTCGTGCTCCTTTATCTTTTCGCCAATTAAAAAAAGAACACAAAAAAAAAAAAAACAGACAAAAAGAAAAGGCCAAGGTTCACAATACAAAACGACTTTTTCTAAGGTAACTTTGAAAGGATTTGGCAATCGAAGGAGCAGATACTTGATACATATGACAATAATGCGTCTCTACAACGGGAGGAACGAACGGTATCTCTGTACGGGATGCTTTGATTTGACATGGCATTACGCATGCGTAGAAAGCACATATAGTTTAGAATTATATGTACATGTACATAATTAGTAGTCAAATGGCCCCCTCCGCGTTTATTCAAATCCCGGTGACAGCATTTGAATTCTCATGAGAGGCAGTCTCCCGACTGACTCACGGAATGCCAATTGTTCTGTTCGGCTTGGTGAGCAATTGAGTATGTTTTTTTTTCTAGTATCAAGAATCGGGCATCACACTACAACTAAAACAATGTTTACGCGTTGTTAAACCGAATAATTAATAATAAAAGGAAGCGTGTGTACTGAAATGTAGCGCTGCGTTTTCAATTTTCCAAGGATTTTCATTGCAGGCTAGAATTCGCCCTTGTAACCTTTGTGAGACACACGTAGAGAAAAAAGATAAAAAAGTTTATTTTACGTAAACGTATACGAAAAGTTTCACGTCTTTGAGCGACAGGCCCCTTATGCTTTGTTAACACTAATTTAATAATGTGATAACGCTAAACATGGCACATTCACGTGGTCAATAAGTCATCTAAGCATGATATCGTCCTAGATTATTAGCATAGACCTCAATGGTACGACACCAACGGTACAGGTTGCAACGGTTGTCCTTTGCGCAGTGCACAACATGCGATTTCAACAAGGAACAATGCAAAACGATTGTGAAATCATCAGAAGCAAATGCCAATTAGAATCGTTCAAAAGCAATATGCTTTCGAATAAACCAATGATAAAGTTTCAGCCGGCATTGCATTAATAGTTTCAAGACTTAATTTGTCATTTGATTAAGGAAATACTTATTTACCCATCAACAAACAATAGCGACATTTGACAAGTTTGCAGACGTCGCTGGAAAACATTGTGGGAAAAAGGAGATATTGCTCTTAACGAGCAATTTCTCCTTTTCCCACAATGTTTTCTTCCATATCAAAAGTATTTTTCAAATTTATCACATTTTGAATTGTTATCTGCATATTCTTTCAATTTGGGACAGTCGAAAATTTGGCCTTTGGTAAAGGGTTAAATCCTCCTTGTATGATCGACTCCAATGAAGCATTACTTTGCAATAATTCTTTTTTCTGAATTGAAATAAAAGAAAAGACTGTGTCGAACTCATGCAAGTCCTTGGCATTAGATGTTTACTTAAACGCAACCGGTGTTAACATCGCATGACATTCAATTGTTGTAAAACGAAATGCCGTGCAATTTCATCAAAGTGGTGGATAAAAAACCCATTGGTTTGATTTCAATGATTTCTTATCAATGCGGAAAGCCGCTTTTTCACAAAACTCGGTTCATATTGCTTCTATGAAATGATTGATGCCAAGGATGCATGAATACCTTGCTGGAATTCCATCCCGTGCCATAGCTCTTTACTGTTCACTCGCTGGACGTTACTCGTAGGTTACAGAGACTTTTCGAAATTAGATCAACGTATATACAGCTTTGGGGGAGAATTATCCCGCTTGCCTACAGAATAGTCCATACCATAGTACAGTTGTATAGTGTCTGCATCAAATTTCAGCTTCAATTTAATTTTCGACTGCAACCGTCACGAGTCCGGTTTGATGCGGTAAAGTGTTAACGTATTACGCAACATGGAATATACGCCAACTGTGTTGTTTACTTTTCTGTCTGCGATCAATCACCGTTCATAAAAAATATGCCACTCCTCAGTTCCGTTTAGAAATCGCTTCAAAATTTAGGGCGCCCGCTGCTCCTGTCTGGAATTTGCAATACGTAGGAGATATAACAACAATACACGCGTCGGCTCAACGGATTTATCCAATGAAAACGCGCTGCAGCCTACGGAAATACTCGAGTAGTTCCGATTGGCGTCGGCTCAAACCAAACCGCCGATGTGGCATCTGTGGCGCCAATTTGCGACAAACGGTTTATCAGGTGATTTCCGGGTGCCTAAAGTGCAGTGGTAGAGCGTCGGCGTTTGGTACCAGGGGTCCCGGATGCGATCTCCGTTAGCGACGAGATGAAAATGTCGGGTAAAACTCAATAATCGGCGCGAGTACTGGTCATGTATCTGGGAAGCGCGAGTGAATCGACTAAGGTTTAGCATTCCATCACATTCGGTCAAAGATAAACTTTGGAAAGATATGCTTAAAATAGATCAATGAATACGTATGCACGAAACGATTTGCATGGAACAACCGATTGCGTGACAAAGTGCCAGTGTCATGAACGCATACATCTGGGGCCCGTTTTACTAAACAACTTACGGAAAATGTTTGCGTAAGTCAGAATTGATTAACATGGATAGTATCTTCAATGAAAGTACAATATTGCAATGTGACACGTCATTGGAAGCGTCTCGGAGAGACGATTCCAATGATGTGTTACTTTGCAATATTGCTTTGCCAAATATTGAAATAAAAGAACTTGTTATTTTAGACTTACGCAAATCTTAAGCGTAAACTGTTTAGTAAAACGGGCCCCTGTGGTACAAAGATATCTTTTCGTTTAAAACAAGTTCAAATATCACTAAAAAGACAACGAAAACATGACACTCATTATGTTGACGAACAAACTTGAATGGCATTGATAAACATTGCGTTTAATCAGTTTGACCATACTGAAAACTATTTAACATATCTATGGAATGACAGTTGAAAAGTGCTCGTTTTTCATGGAATTTCGCGTCTGAAACGACATGCGGTTTGTCGTAATTTCTGTTGCGTTCCGTTAATGTTAAGGCTACCTAGATTTAATGATATGAAGCTACTTTCAACAATATTTCGCTTAAAACGCGACGACGTTTAATTAGAATATAACAGTTGCCATGATTTGAACCGTAAATTGCTGAACATGCTTAAAATCTAAACGAAAGCGCACATGAACAATGATGGATGTATTACCTTAACCCATTACCAAACAATAACGAAACTTGACCAGTTTTACTCTGTAAACCATTGTAGGAAAAAGGAAAAATTGCTCTTAACGAACAATTTCTCCTTTTCCCACAATGTTTTTCGCCCTATCCGAAGATAATTTTTTCAATTTCGTCACAGTTTGATATGTCGTCTGCAAACTCTTTCAATTTGGGACGGTCGAAATTTTGGCGTTTGGTAAAGGGTTAATGCATGTTTACGGGGGATGTGACTCGTATTATTCGTATAGGCGTAACGTTTGTTGACATTTACACATTCTTGTTCACGGAAGTTCTCTCACCTTTCCTTTACATCTTTTATTTCTCGCTTTTGCTTCACGGTGATGGTTTTTGTGTAACTAACATACTTAGACAATTCAAAAGAGGATTGGCAGTTTATGCATTATTTTTTATATGTTTGTCAATTGTAAACACTAGATTAAGTAGTTTTTAGTGTACATTGTATTAATTATTGTATTCATGACAATCGCTTGTTCAATAAATCACTTTTGTTTATTATGGAATTAAAATACTCCGCGTCGTCCGCATTCGGCAGGACTCGGCCGATTCCGGCACTCACATTTCTTATCGGAGATTTCCGGAATCGGCCGAAGTTAGCCGAAACTGCGACGGCCTGCCAGTATATGCACTTCAGTACCACACACCAAAAAAAAGCACTTGACTCGATGACGTCATATACTGTCAAAATTCTTTTGAATGAATTTTGATATTCGTGACGTTCTAATGACGTAAATATTGCCTTGTTTGGATGGATCATGTAATTGGACTGCATCTTCACGCTGCTTGATTCTATGTTCTTTGTCATCCCCACTTAACAGAGGTCACGCTAAATGGGAGGGAAGCGGGTAATTAATTTAACTACTGATTAAATACTATATTTGGAGTGAAGTGGATACTTTATTATAAATCTAAAAAAAAAGATTTGTTTGTACATGAATCTTCGTTTGCTGTCAACCCTTTGTTTAAAACAAAAGTTAATTAAGGTCAAGTGCCATTAACAAAACTGTTAACCGAAGAGCGCTTACCAAACAAGCATAGAACGAAGAAATGATATTGATATTTAAACATTTTCAACTATAAAACGAATAAATTCATTCATTCATTCATTTAATGCAAAAATGTTGAAGCGCTATCAAAATTGGTGATGGAATGCGTTTTGAAAAGGTAACTTCATCTTTATCTATTTCGCGGATACAACTCACTTAGAAGTTAATCTTGAAGTATTGCAAAAAAGGAACACCCATAAGTATTGAAGCAGTTTTTGCAGCTCTAGATGTAAAGTTTGGAAGGCACTTATCGCTTTAAAGTGACTGTTTGCTTCAAAAGAATTTATCAAAGATGTGAAACTATTATCTAAAAGAAGGAAATGTTATAGATTATCCCTGAAAAAGCTGCGTCAATTTAAGAACAAATATCCGCAAACGGATCAAAATTTGATAAAATTGCAGTCGAACCGAAAGAAATATTTAACAAGATGCGTGATTTCCTTGTAAAGCGAATAAAACCCTCCCTTAGAATTGACCTCTGTCGGAAACCAGTCAGTGATATCTGTACAGAGGAAAGTCGGATGAATGATTCTGGGTTGTGTTCAAACTACAATGTGCGTTTCTTGAAACCGCGTGTTTCTTGCAACCACATGCACATGTATTAGACCGTGACCATAGTACCATAAGGCGCACTTTATGAACAGAGACTCGTTAGCCACATAGTCTAGTAAGCAGATAGTGGCTTTCTTTGTTTGGTAGTAAAATGCACCACAGAGAGTAGTAAGCCTATTGCTTACACCTCGGTTTTGAAGGTGTTTTCAGACCGTGGGGCTAGGTAAGCGACTAATGACTGTCAGTGTTAACCCTTAGAATGCTGGGTAATTTTCTAAAAATAGGTCTTTGTGTCGTCTGCAATCCAAAACCTTAAATGTCTACTTAATTTTGTTGAGGAAAGATACTCAGACTGGCAAACAGGTAAGATAACAGGCGAGCCGCCGATTTACTTGGCGGCTAACATGGATCTAACCTGTTTGCATAAGCATGAAGTCAGGTCCAGCACTATAAGGGTTAAAACGCATCTCTGAGGGCTGAATTTAAACTAATAGGCTTAGTTAGCGGTTTAGGGACTATTTACAGTCAACAAAACGCACAACTGAGCGATAACTTCAAACCGAAGGGCTGAGTTTGCGGCTAACTACTCTCCGTTTTAAATTCCTAACCTGAGGCCTAACTTCAAATCGATAGGCAAAGTTAGACGTTATCTTTTCTCAATTTAAAAAAAAACTACGTCTCAGCGCAAACCTTAAACTGAAGGACTAAGTAAAAGGTAATCGCCCTTTCTCTCTGTACAATTATGACTGATAATTTCATGCGGGATGACACTTCCAAAGTAAGCTTCGCAGGTGTTTCTTCAGAATTACCTTTCACACAATTACATCGGCCTTTAAGGTAGCGAGAATTTAAGACTATGTGGATATTCGATGGTTCAACCTATTACCAAACGATAACGACAATTGACCAGTTTGTTGCAGGCGGCTATGGAAAACATTGTGGGAAAAAGGAACGAATTGATCGTAACGAGCAATTCTTTCCTTTTCCCACAATGTTTTCTGCCCTATCAGAAGATTAGTTTCCAATTTCATCAAATTCACGTCCGCAAACTCTTTCAATTTGGGACAGTCGAAAATTTTGCGTTTGGTAAAGGGTTAATACATTCAGAAGCCCGACTTTTCCCTGGCGTACCAGAACCTTATTGGGTTATGATCTAGTGGTTGTTCAAATCGCCGATTTCGCCTTTTTGATCATTGGTCAAAAATTCTACGTCAACGTTCCTCGCCATAATTTTTCAATGGGGCCGTTCTAATGAATTATTCTCGCATAGACACTGGTTTAAGTGGTAACGAAAACAGTATATCGAAATACTGATCAACTACTTATATGGTACCACATCCGTGTCCGGTCGCACCCAATATGTACATATACATACTCTGTTAACTAATGGTAATGTGGGATTTTGGGGTTTCTAGGGATTTGTGGAAGATATTTCGCATTTTTTTAACCATACGTGGTCGTTTCATAAAATCCGCGTACATAGTAGTTGGACTCTTACTACCTTGAAGGTGAATTCGTTATCAAACTTTAAATGGTATTTAAAAGAACCGAACAGTTTGAAGATGAACGGAATAAAATCATGGTGAACTTGTATTCGGTATTCAAGCACCATTCTGCATCATGGTTTGGTGGCACCAACAACTTACATACAACGCTTTTTCTAAAGAACTCTCTATTTGACCAAAACATCTTTAAAAATCGGCAATTTAATTTCTATAGACCCTATATGACTTTTTTTCATTGTCGAATTACCTCTGTATACAAAAATAGACACAGAGAAATGAAAGCCAATTTTGGGTCTTTTGGCGTGCATTTGATATATTTAGATAAAATATGGACACTCTTTTCAAGAACATCAACAAGATCATTTGAAAAATACGATATCTTGAGCTAAAAGTCTTTGACACTTTGCCAATGTGTCAAATCGTACATATGTATATGCCAATGCTATATATTCCTGTACTCAAATAAAGAAGTACGCGCTCGGTCTAATAGAGAGTTCTCTCCCCCTCTTTTATACTAACACAACGATCCATGTTTACCAAACAAATCCGGACAAGTGCAATATTTGATCAGCTCATTAGAACATTTGGTTACCCCTCGCTCTCATATAGTTTCTTTTCAAATTTTCATCCACCTGAACGCAGATGAGCGCACGACGAAGAAGCCAGAGTTATCCGAAGTCCGGCCTACAGGTGATAATATTGAGTTAAATAATATTTTAAATAAGCGCCGGCCTCGACCAGAGAAAAGCGGTAGGTCACGCCAGTATATGTAGCGGTGTGTGTTTATATGTATTAGACTGGTTTCCTAGTCCAACTCCTTTGCAATGGTCAATGTGATGTTTCACCTTATTAAAGGCTCGTGAAAGGAAACTAATGCTATATCAAACTATATCATTTGGTAAACCTTTGGTCTATTTCAAATATTATCACCAAAAAAGTACCATCAGCACAGCTTATACGTGAAAGCCAACAAGAAATAACCAAGATAAGCCAATTTAATAGTTCATATTGCCTGATTCTTCACCTCTGATCTAGTCACGAGATTCACAAATTTTTGAACCGACCAATCAGAATTTGTTATTTCCAATATGTAAACAAACAGATTGTTGATGAACATGATTGAATTGGAGACAACAATATTTTGAGCACAAACTAACTTAATGTTAAAGGAGTTTATTAAATATTGTTCACGGCATTCATAAATTAATGTTCATGACTTTTATGAACATAATAAAAGAACTCCATATTTTGTTTCAGTATACAATTTGTTCTCATATCCTTTCACGTGCCTTTGACAACTGCCTTTATTACGTCACATGACGCTTTAGATAACTACGCGAATCGTCACGTGGAGTTCAAAACTTGTATGCCGAAAATATAACACCACCAAAAGAAATAGTGCCAGAAACATGTTGTCCTCTGCAAAAATCGGATTAGACATAGTAACTTTATGTATGTGTCTTAATTTTGACTGAAAGCTGTCTTATGACGCGAATATATTTAAGACACGAACATGAAAAATAATTTTGAATAATGCAAATAGTCCGGTAAAAGTCGAACATGACTCGGGATTATTCGGAAATGGACTATAAATTCGGCCCAATAATTTACGTGAAGGCAGTGGTTAGTGAAACAAAGCTTAACCCTTTCCCAAACACCAAATTTTCGACTAACCCAAATTGAAAGAGTTTGCAGACATCATTATAAAATGTGATGAAATTTGAAAATAGTCATCTAAAGGGGCAGAAAACATTGTGGGTAAAGGAAAAATTGGTCGTTGCGAGCAGTTTCTCCTTTTCCCACAATGTTTTCAAGAGTCGTCTGCAACAAACTGTTCAAATGTCGTTATTGTTTGGTAGAGGGTTAAGTGACCGCTGCGAGGAGTTTGGAACCAAGTTTTCACCCAGAATGACTACTGGTAACCTAAACGCTATCTTATTAGCTGATTGGCTGAAATAGACCAATCGAAACATTTGTTGAACCATTTGCATTCGGAAGATTCGTCCTGTTTGGTTCCATCTTCAAATTAACATGTGATATATTTCGACGAGTCTTGTGGATAGTTCTCCCTGCTATCACACCTAATTAAACATTGAACAAATAACACCTTTTTTATCATTTGATCGATTTCAGCCAAAACTTTACAGTTATCTCCCTTAATGGTTTGTATACAGTGTAGCAAAGGGAGATCACTGTCAACGGTTTGGCCAATCAGTTGTCTATCAGGGTGTGAAGGTTGTATTTACTGGGCATCAGTTATTGTTTGTATATACGTAGCCTTAGTATGTTGGAGCTTCGTAAACCGAAACAAAACGTCACTGTTTTTCCCGAAATGTCAACATATTGATTGCACTGTAACGGCCTAAGTAGCAGTGTTCATAAGTAAGAAAAGAGCTTCATTTACACTTAGCATAATGACAAAAAGCGGTTTTTTTTAAATTTTATTTTTGTACAGAAGCCTAGATTTTGAAAATAATAGGGATAGGCTAAAGATTATCATATGATGTAAAAAACGAGCGATTGGCGACTTCGCCATTCCGTAGCCTAACGTTTGCTTTGTCAGATCGACACCACTTGAGGAAGAACTAAACAGCAAATTAAGCTTCGTAAGGGTCAATTCATAGTCAATCAAGTCCAAAGTAGGTGTATGAACATTTGAGTAATTTCGTTTTTGTTTGCGATTGCCCAGTAACCGTTTGTCGTTTTACGATTCTCGATATTAATGATTGACATATAGTTATTGTCTGTTTGTAAATTAAACAGAACGCGAACAACTGTTAGTGAAACTTATTGAATATAGCTTTTTGCATATAACGCCATCTTAAAATTGCTTTACACATAATATTTACCATTCATATGTTAAATTTTTACCATTTAATCTATGTAGATAAGAAAGATAAGTTTTTGCCTAACATAAAATTTTAGCAAATTGTCGCGAACGAATGGTTCGAATGTTTGTTCGAACTACATGTATATAAACCAATTCGAAGATCGATGTCATTTCATATTCATTCGTTTCTTTTAACCCTTTCCCAAACAATAACTACATTTGACCACTCTGTTGCAGACGACTCTGGAACCATTGTGGGAAAAGGAGGAATTGCTCATAACGAGCAATTCCTTCTTTTCCCACAATGTTTTCTGTCCTATCAGAAGTTAGATTTTCAATTTCGTCACATTTTAGAATGTCGTCTGCAAACTCTTTCAATTTGGGACAGTCGAAAATTTGGTGTTTGGGAAAGGCTTAAAGAAGGACAGATTCACCTTAGATGATTTAAATTACCTGGGTATTATACTCATACCTTAAACTTAAAGCTTGTATTTTTTCATGGAATGTACGCCAATAAAATACTATGGCTCGGTTTTACACAATATCATGATAATACGTACTAGGTTAAATGTGCATGTTTATGCAATTCGAAATGAAGTGGCTAAAAAATTACTAGACACATTATGCGAACTCCATATTGACAATGTAAATGATAGACGTATAGCATGATTGGGAATTCGAGATATGTTTAATTTATTTATTTATTTCAAATAGCAGGCATGTCGGCAACACTTTGCCATTGGCCTTAACAATATATAAATTTACGGAATATAGCAAACATTACAAAGCAATAGAAAACATAGTAAAATAACATGTACTTTTCACAGAAGAGCAAATACAAAATTAAATATAAAAAGAAAACAAGATACCCGATGGAATGACAGAAGAATTTAACAATAATTGATACAGAAAGAGTAATAGTTTACGGTTCATTGCTTCTAATCCTGAAAGCATCCCTTATAAATTTTGCAGTATTAAGTACAGTACATCTGTTTTCTGAAGACAAAATGTTGTTGAATTTATTAACAGTAGGAAAAGAGGTTAATTTAAGACAGTCTGTTCGTAAATCTCTGTACTTTGGGCAAATCATTAAGAAGTGATACTCCGTTTCGACTTGACCCAAATTACACTGTTTACAAAGTCGATCGTTACGGTTTGTATTATTATGTCTACCAAGTTCTATTTCTAGCATGTGACATCCAACTCTAAAACGTATATATTCCTTTTTAATTACAAAAATGTGACTTTCTTGTTTCTTCAATAGAAAATAGTGGTGCAAGTTTTGCTTTAATTTTTCTATTAGTGGAACACTCATGAAATATTAACTATTTGACAACTTGCTTTAATTAACATTTTTTTATCGATGGGATGATAAAAATGATCGACTATTAAACGATAATCCGAACGAAAGTAAGACCATAGCAGATGATATCTGTTAACATTGTAACACAATGAATATTAACAATATGTCACATATATCTTATTTACGAAAGGCTTTCGTTGCAATCCAAATAAGGAAGAGTATAAAAGATGATAAACAACGACCACCTTGTCATCTTACTCTCTTCATACATTCACACTGTTTTTCTTTGTTTGAAGCATGAAGGAAACCATGAGGAAATCGCACGGCGTATTTATACAAGGAAACTCATATTATTAGAAAAAGTAGTACTGTGCATTAATATAAACAGAATCAAAACAATACAAAAAGTAGTGCAAACATACACCGTCAGTCGTAGGATCACGTGAGTGTTGTTGTCACAGCCAGCCGGGCATTTGGTTAAAATGTCGTCTGTTTAAATATAAATGTAAAAAGAACAGGTTAAACCTCAAAGCGCACATAAACGTAGTGCATATCTGCTTTGATTACTTCTTAAGCAGATCGGATGTTGATGTCACAAGCTTCAGTAATATATGCGCTTGATGGACAAATATAAATGTTATATAACATTCAAATCGCTTGTAATGGTCTGCAGATGTTAACAGATATGTCTGTAAATTGTCACTCTATTCGGCTGTTACAATAAATCAGCTGCATTACTCACACGTATTTTTGAGTTGTTTAAATATTTTCTACGCACTGTGTTAAATGCCGTCTGGTTGCATAAGAATGGTAACAAGCAATTGGCAAATGAGATGAAGAGATTGTGAACGATACACGTTAAAGACGACCTTTTATTCAAACCTATAGATCTAGCACGTTCATTTATATAGATATAGATTCAACCGAAATTTACTTTGTTCAATGTAAGCATATTAATCATTCCGAACCCTGCTTTAAACAGATTTTGGTATGCTGGCAAAGGGTTGGCTGAAAAATGCAGAATTCATGAAGTTTAAAGGGAAATGCACCCATTTCATGCTTTAACAAAGATAATTTTTATCCAATAATCTAAATAGGCGGCTTGAGAATTCATTTTATTTTCTGAGATTATGGGAATCATATCCCCTTATCTTGAAAGGTCGACTTTTGTCAAGATAATAAATACCCTGATGATTCTATCTAGACCCATACCTTACGCGAGTATGCCACAGACATCTGTTTAGGGCAAGATGATAAATACCATGAAACCTTTCATCCTTAACGATTCTTTCGTTGAGTATATCAAGGCATTTATTTTGTGTGACGCAGTCCATTTTAAGCCTGTTTTGGTTTGTGGTATTTGACAAGCTATACTGCAGTGTTGGGGTGATTTATTAGAAGCATGGAACGCTCATATCGCTCGCTTCTCATCCAGACTGCATCACGGTTTCGTTCGTCTGAACATGATGTTTCGCTGTCGTTTCCAAATGCGTTTTATTAAGCCACTTCAAACAGAATAAATTATAATAAAAGATGGAATAATGCATAACGAATTGTCCAACATAGGAACAGATGCAACCAGCTAATGATATTTCGCTTTCGTTGCAAAATACTTATTCAAAACATAATTGACTTATAAGACAAATGAAGATGGAATAATTCATTACGGTTTATCGATTGAAAGTATCAATACAACCAACCAACAATGTTTTATAAAGTCCGATTTCGCATCGCATACAGTGTTCATCAGAAACAAGTATAGAGTGAAAGAAAACAAAACGCTGATGAATCGAAAATTTCATTACATACACCACGTGACACTATTGGCATGTGATGCAAAACCATAATTGAATATATCATTGTATGTAATGAGATATCTTTGAACTTTTTAAAGTTACAAAACAAAAATAGCTACCTATGTCAGTTATTAAGATCACCGTTCTAGCGCTCTACAAGAGATCACAAACATTTATTAAGATCACCGTTCTAGCGCTCTACAAGAAATCACAAACATTTATTGAGATCAACGTTCTACCACTCTACAAGAGATCACAAACATTTATTAAGATCACCGTTCTAGCGCTCTACAAGAGATCACAAACATTTATTAAGATCGCCGTTCTAGCTTTCTACAAGAGATCACAAGCATTTATTAAGATCACCGTTCTAGCGCTCTACAAGAAATCACAAACAGTTATTAAGATCAACGTTCTAGCGCTCTACAAGAAATCACAAACATTTATTAAGATCAACGTTCTACCACTCTACAAGAGATCACAAACATTTATTAAGATCACCGTTCTAGCGCTCTACAAGAGATCACAAACATTTATTAAGATCGCCGTTCTAGCTTTCTACAAGAAATCACAAACATTTACTAAGATCACCGTTCTACCACTCTACAATATATCACAAACATTTATTAAAATCCCCGTTCTAGCTTTCTACAAGAAATCACAAACATTTATTAAGATCACCGTTCTAGCGCTCTACAATAAATTACAAACATTTATTAAGATCACCCTTCTAGCGCTCTACAATAAATCACAAACATTTATTAAGATCACCGTTCTATCGCTCTACAAGAGATCACAAAACATTTATTAATATCCCCGTTCTAGCTTTCTACAAGAAATCAAAAACATTTACTAAGATCACCGTTCTACCACTCTACAATATATCACAAACATTTATTAAAATCCCCGTTCTAGCTTTCTACAAGAAATCACAAACATTTATTAAGATCACCGTTCTAGCGCTCTACAATAAATCACAAACATTTATTAAGATCACCCTTCTAGCGCTCTACAATAAATCACAAACATTTATTAAGATCACCGTTCTATCGCTGTACAAGAGATCACAAAACATTTATTAATATCACCGTTCTAGCGCTCAACAATAAATCACAAACATTTATTAAGATCACCGTTCTAGCGCTCTACAAGAGATCACAAACATTTATTAAGATCACCGTTCTAGCGCTCTACAAGAAATCACAAACATTTATTAAGATCACCGTTCTAGCGATCTACAAGAGATCGCAAAACATTTATTAAGATCACCGTTCTACCGCTCTACAAGAGATCACAAAACATTTATTAAGATCACCGTTCTAGCGCTCTACAAGAGATCACAAACATTTATTAAGATCACCGTTCTAGCTTTCTACAAGAAATCACAAACATTTACTAAGATCACCGTTCTACCGCTCTACAATAAATCACAAACATTGATTAAGATCACCGTTCTAGCGTTCTACAAGAAATCACAAACATTTATTAAGATCACCGTTCTACCGCTCTACAATATATCACAAACATTTATTAAAATCCCCGTTCTAGCTTTCTACAAGAAATCACAAACATTTACTAAGATCACCGTTCTACCACTCTACAAGAGATCACACATTTATTAAGATCATTCTAGCGCTCATTTAAGATCAACGTTCTACCACTCTACAAGAGATCACAAACATTTATTAAGATCACCGTTCTAGCGCTCTACAAGAGATCACAAACATTTATTAAGATCACCGTTCTAGCTTTCTACAAGAAATCACAAAACATTTATTATGATCACCGTTCTACCACTCTACAAGAAATCAAAAACATTTACTAAGATCACCGTTCTAGCGCTCTACAAGAGATCACAAACATTTATTAAGATCACCGTTCTAGTGCTCTACAAGAAATCACAAACATTTGATAAGATCAGCGTTCAAGCGCTCTACCAGAGATCACAAAACATTTATTAAGGTAAGACCTAGGTAATGGAGAAAGGCAGAATAAAAAAAATTGAAAATTTAACAGAACAAATTCCGTTTTAAAGTCAAGTTCAATATTATTAGAATTTTTCCTGGATTGAAATTTTTATTTGCCAACTTCATTCATGTGATTTTAGTTTCAATGTGAAAATTGACAATTAAAGGGAGGTAATTAATATGAAATAAATAACAACATCGTTGATATTTATTTTGTAGATATAAATTCAAAAGCAGACAAATTTTGAAAATTGGCTCGGTGAATGTTTTCGAAGCGATGCATATTTCATGAATTACATTTATACTTATTCTTTAACCAAAGCAATAACCAGTTTTCCATTACCCAGGTCTTACCTTAAGATCACCGCTCTTGGACTAAACAGGAAATCACATACATGTATTGCTTATAGGTTTAAGTTGACCAAATTCAGAATGGTAGTGCAACTTAGGCCCGATGTATTACCCTGCCATTGCTGTTTTGTTTCTATTTCGTTAATGTGTTTACTTGCAACAATATTAGAACCTATATGTTTTCTTCGAATTATCGCAGCAAAACCTTGATACACTGTACGCAAAAGCGAAGTTGTTTTATACAAAAGTGTGGAATGTTCTTTTTTCTCTCTGAAAGCATGAAATAATCTTTGTTTCAATATCATTTTGTACACTTTTTTTAACAATCTGATATCGCGGAATAATACATGTACCAAAAGTAGTCCCCACATAATGATTTTTATGTTTCTGCAGCTATGAAAAATATCTTGGACAATAAAAACTCAATAATTATCATGAACTCAATCTTTATCACATTTGTATAAACTAGGCATGTTTATTTGTTTTGTAAAATGGTTATAAAGACTGAAAGAACTAAGATAACAGATATATTTCCTTTTCTTTAAAAGAGATGTGTCCTTTCTGTTTGACAGTGATGGTATTGTATCCTTTTACGTGGTGTAAACAATCTTTGGTGTTTATATGTTCTGTGTATTGTATGTGTTTTTCTTGTAAGTTGGATTGATATCAAGAACCTCTTCCAATTACATGTATATGAACTTAAATGGAAAGGTTATATGTATTTTAATCATTATCATTTTGCATACGACCTAAATAATATGGGTGCATACTTCAACCGACTAAAGAAATGACACTTTACCCCTATAGTGCTGGAACCGAATTCATGCTTATGTCCACAGGTTATATCCAGGCCAGCTGCCAAGTTAATTGGCGGTTGGCCTGTGATATAATCTGTTTGCTTCTCTGATTATCATTCATCGTCAGAATTATTCAAATATCTAAGGTTTTGGAAAGCAGACGACACAAAAATCTATTTTTAGAAAATTAACCAGATTTCTTAGGGTTAAGACATCATGTTTTATGTTGCCCATTTTTTTATAAGCACCGCCAGATTGGTCAAATATTGATTTCACTACATTAACCACTGCCACCGGGAACAAAAACATAGTTTTGTAAAACTTTTTTGAAAATGGGCTAAACGTAAGCCCCATATCATATGTGATGGCAGTGATTATTGTAAAGCAGGGGAGGTAACTATTGCGAGGATTTTGCCTTATAAGTGACATGATGGGTAGCTGGGCATATAAACGACCAAGTATAAGGTAGAAATGGTACTTATAGCCACACGATTTGCTATTTAACTGCCATGTTTGTATAGTGTAAATGTACCAATAACCTGTTCTACAATGAACTATGAATGTTATTTCCGTTTGTTTATTATACGGTAAATGTTTCGATGCTTTGCCAGAGAGAGTGAGAAGAAAATGTGCACATGTATCTAGCGGGACTGTTTTTTTTTCTCATGCAGCGAGAAGCAGGTGCAAACCACGGGAAAGATAAAACACCATCCTTTTCCTTTAACTATAAACATAAACCTTATCAATAACAAAACAATGCATATTTACGCTGTTATAACCATCTGTAATACAAGCCTCTGTAGGTGTGTTACCCTGCAGAAAATTACTATTGTACAGACAAATGCGTTTGTACAGCCAATTGACAATGTTACACGCTTAGATAAAAGCAAATGCTAGCGTATTGGTATATGATAAGTGTCTGTAGATATGTTATTCTGCAGGAAAATTACAATTGTACAGACAAATACTTTTGTTACAGCAAATTGACAATTTTACACGCTTAGATAAAAGCAAATGTTAACGCTTCGACGGCTGCCGAGATAGCCAACTCACAATTTAAAGATAAACAATGGCTGCATCTATATATATCGGAATTATATGATAACCTCTTTAAAAGTTTAATATGATACGATACCGTCAGTTATATTTCTTATCTGATTCGTTAAAGGCTCATGAAAGGAGACTCATGCTATTTCAAACTATAATTTGGTAAACTTTTGGTAAGCTTCAAATAGTTTTCACCACAAACACATCAGCACAACTAAAATGCGCAAGCCATCGAAAAATATCAAAGATTATCCAGTTTAATAATTCAGATTGTCTGATTCTTTACCTCTGATCTGGTCACATGATATACACATTTTTTAATCGACCAATCAGAATTCGTCATTCTAAATATGTAAATACACAAATTGTTGATAAACATAATTGAATTGGAGACAACTATATTTCAAGCACAAAATAACTTATGTTAAAGCAGTTAATTGAATATGGTATCACGGCATTCATAAATTAATTTCCATGAGTTATTTTAACATTATAAAAGAACTCCATTTATTTTTTCAGTAAAATGTATTGGTACTCATATCTTTTCATGTGCCTTTAAAGAATGTGAACTGCCGTCGCTTTTGAACGTTCGTCCTTTGTCGTTTTCGAGAGCTGTTCATATTAGGAGAATGCCGTTTTGTAATAAAGACAATGCTATACGTTGCGATTTGTTACTGGTATCCCTTTGTTATATTTAAAACAATAGAAGCGGAATACCAGCTACAGATCGCAATGTTGCACACATTTAAAAATGCGACTCCAATTATATCCTTGATATCTGAATGTAATAGGATAATCAACCCCTCTGGCAAACGGAATTTGTTTAACGCTGTAAGAGCTTTGCACTTTGTCAAACATTTATCCAGATATTTCCATATAACTGTTTTTTTTTTCTTTTTGGCTTATTCTCCTATTTGTTCAAACATATTTTGGCCGCTCCATAAGAAAATCGATCTTGATGGCCTTTCATGACTCCATAATATCGTTGCTTTAATTGAAGAACGTATCCACAAATAAAAAAGGAAAATATGAGGACTTCGAATTAAACAGGTATTATTTCAACGTCTTAAAACATACCATTGTCCATTAGACTGTAAATTCACTTTGGTCCAATTTATCTCACATGCATTCATTCTTGATATCTACATTACCTTTTATTACAGGAGTGATCTTTCAAAATGCAGCGACAATTCTTTTAAATAATATTTCTAAAGAAGAGCTTTCCTACTGGGGAATATTGTACTTTTATGTCATGATTAATATGTCTGTAACGTGGCCTTATTTGAAATTGCTTATTCTGGGAGTTATATTCTAATTAACAGACTTCCATTTGTTGCTTAACTGTTAGCTGGATGCCATTGCGAAAAGATCGATTTTCTAAGGAATTTGTGCGGTTAGGCTTTATTGCTGTTTTAACCTTTTCATTTACATGATATATCTTTCTTCATATATCCATCATTGTGTTTCTCGATTTTGCCATTCAATCAAAACATAGGAGGGATGAAAATAACACAACTAATTCTGAAAATTGAAGTGTTGGACACCCACTTGTTATGAAAGTGCAGAGTTTTGTTTCAGATAAAATTCTGTCGTGTGAAAATCTACAGCAAGACACTCCCCAGTTAACTTATTCTCTACGATCGCCCAAAATTGAACTTACAGACCAGGGTACCGTTTTACTAAACAACTTAAGGAAAATATTTGCGTAAGTCATAACTGATACACATGGATAGTGTCATCAATGAAAGTACATCATTGCAATGAGACACGTGATTGGAAGCGTCTCGGAGAGACGCTTCCAATAATGTGTTACTTTGCAATATTAACTCGCCATATATTGAAATATAAGGGATTTTTGTTTTAGACTTGCGCAAATCTAAAGCGTAAACTGTTAAGTAAAACGGAACCCAGGACTTGATTTCTCCTTTCTTTTTCTAACTTTGAACAATTCAAGTCTTAAATTCATGACTTTCTTCACATTAATTCCATTTCGTACGTTTGCCATTGTCGCGAGCAGCCAAGGTCAAAGTCTGGGAGTAGATTTTCACATGACAGGATTAATTTAGTCAATAATTGATCTTTTTTATCGCGCGTGTTCTCGCCAATAACGAGATTCAAATCATGTGAATTTCATTTTCATTTGTTCGAAATATTCGAATCAAAATCGTTGGTTAGATCACGTGGTCAGGTCTTGTTTGACTCCTCTTGGAATGATATTAAAGTTAAGTAATTAGTTTGCAGTAATTGCGTTTCAATTAAGACTTTCTAAAAAAAAAAAGATTTATTTTTTATTTGATAATTGGCAACCTTTGTCATGGTACCTTCTAGAGCATCGATTTGGAGCTTAGATATGTAGCGTGGAAATGTTATTTGTGTTTTGCTGTCATCACCGACGACATTATTTTCTTAATTCAGATCTTTTACATGATCCAAAAATTAAGAATGAAAATCTCAGGTGTCAGTTTCAGAATTTTATACATGCTGTAAGAGTCAAACAAAAACCTTTCATACCTATTAATACCGGCACCATGAGGGTTTTTTGTTTGTGAACATCTCCTCTAGACCACCCTTGTCTGGACATTTCAAGATCTTTTGCTTTAAACAGGCACAATCGAGAGACCCAACCTCCCATCCTTGCCCGGGTTTGACGGCCCGTGGAATGTGGATTCCATCTTTCGTCCTCGCTCCTCTTCTAAACCCAGGCAAGACAAACGTAAGCAGCTTCTTTTTGTCTAACTTTTCATGCCTGCATGGACGCTCATTTTTTGCATTATTTTTTTGTTTAATGGGTGTTTGGGGAATATTTGGCAATTGAAAGGTTCAGCGCAATACTGTAGCAAGTGCTTCACGTAGCATTTGCTATAGTCTTGTGTTGAACCCTCAAATTGGGCAGTATCATGGACGCACCCGTGAAATGGTCATGCACCGTTTTGGACACATTCCTATTCACGAAGTATAAAGAGGTGTCCTAATGAGATTCGACATTCGGACACCTCTAAACATTTCGTGAGTTATTGTACGTCCAAAAGGCTACGTTGCCATTACACGGGCATAGAATACATTAAGCAATAAGTACGTATATGTAAGTTTGAGTTTTAGGAATAAGACAAGGTGATCTGGAAGATACTTGCTCCTTTCCTTTTTATCTTTTTATCTAATAGATATGTAAAATTAAGATAATAATATTTCGATAGGAACAAAGGAAACTGGATGTACATGGTTCATTTAAAAAGTTTGATTTAGTATGATTTTTTTTTTATTAAAGCGGTTTCAATTTCATCTTTTTATGATTTCTTTCTTTCTTTTTTTAATAAATGATTTTTTAAATAAAGTAATCTCATCTTTATATGATTTGAATTTATTTTTGATTTAAACTATCACACCTTTTTTATGATTTACATTTTCTTTTTCTATTTTTAAAAAATAAAGCCGTTGCAGTTTCATCTTTTTACGATTTTAATTTATTTTTATTTTTTTGAATTAATCCGTTGCAATCTCATCTTTTTATGAATTAAATTTATCTTCTATTTTCAAATAAAACTGTTGCAAAATTGTGATTTTTAAAGCCGTTCCAATCTTATTTTCTTTTCTTTTTTTTTAAAATAAAGCTATTGCAATCTCATCCTTTTATCTTTAGTGAAAGCCGTTTGTAATCTCATCTTTTTTATCTTTTACATTTATTTTCTTTGTCTTCTAAATTAAAAAAAAAAGTGAACGTTCATGCAGAATTTTGTTGTTGATCGTGCTTGCTGATCTTTGCTGCTTTAATTGCTTTTAAATAACATACTTTCTACACGGATGATAAGTAAAGTGAAACCAAAGATACATGTACTTAACAGGGCTTAAGTACAGTCAAATCTTAGGGAGCGGCCACACCTGTACAACAGCCAACTTGTCAAGAACGGCCTGCTCGGGTTCACCTGTGCATTTTCAGTATATTCAAAAAAGTATCTTACAAAGCCTATGTTGTGGGCAGTCATTTGAATTCTAATCAAATGAATACCAACTTCATATGATTTAGAGAAGCATTGGTGACGTTTGATAGGAGAACTGGGTGCTGTTTTACTTAACATTTTCAAGTTCAAAACAACATTCTCTCTTATTTCAATATAAGGCTGAGCAATACTGCAAAGTAACGCATAATTGAAATTGTCTCTCCGAGACGCTTCCAATGACGTGTCACATTACATTTATGTACTTCTATTTAAGATATCATCCGTGTTCATCAGTTTTGATTTATACATATATTTTCCCTTGTTTAGTCAGAGCGTATCCTGGTCTCTTGTCTGAACATTTATGTTATGTTTTTTCGTATCTCTTGGTTTCACCCTTTTTTAAGTACTTGGCTTGTTGAGTTATTGATGACTTATATTAAAAGAGAAGAATCGATGTGCGATGAAGACGTTGTCTTACAGAACACCCATTTTCAACAGCCTGAAGGTTTAACCCATTACCATTAATAACGACATTTGACCAGTTTGTTGCAGACGACTCTTAACTGAGCAATTTCTTCTTTTCCCACAATGTTTTCTGCCCTATCAAAAGATTATTTTTTTCAATTTCATCACATTTTGAAATGTCGTCTGCAACTCTTTCAATTTTGGACAGTCAAACATTTGACCTTTTAATAAAGATTTAACATGCGTTCAACATTGCTTCAGTCATATCTTTACTATCAGTTCGATTATATATAAAAAAAAATTATATGTATGCCTAAAGGTTTATTTCATCAGCAATGCACATCATCATCTTCAGGACGTTAACCCTTTACCATTTACCAATTGTCGACAGTCCCAAATTAATAGAGTTTGCAGACGACATTTCAAAATGTGGTGGAATTTGAAAATAACCTTCTTATATAGTAGAGAACATTGTGGGAAAAGGAGAAATTGCTCGTGACGAGCAATTTCTCCTTTTCCTGCAATGTTTTCTAGAGTCGTCTGCAACAAAAAGGTGAAATGTCATTGTTTGGTTATGGGTTAACATGTATTTCTGTCCCATATCAGAACTTATGCTCCGTGTTCAGACCCAGAGTTATCATGTCGCAATGACTTAGTCAAACGCAATTCAGATACAAACAAAACCAGAATTACAGCTATGGAACCATGTATTTTATATAATTACTTACCATGTAAGTACGACATTCTTGCATCGGAATTATAGAAATTTTGTTGCTTTGCTATTGTTTACCATGTGTTGTATCAAATAAATGTATGTTATTTGTAATTACCCACGTGTATATAAATTTTTCTTTAATCGTTTCAAAGGACTGAAAAAGAATTCATAAAAACAAACGCTTTTTGATTTAAAGCTTTATTTAATGGTTTTAAAGGATTAAACAAATATGAAACAAACGTTGTTTGCCAAAGCGTAAAGTGTGCCACTGAAGTTGCTATTCTAACTCTCCTTTATGTTTTATATCGCCGCTTTGTCTCGTTCCATCGGTAACCTTGTAAATAAAAGTCTATTTAACCCTATTCCAAACTTTTCGATTGTCTCAATTTGAAAGAGTTTGCAGACGACACTTTAAAATGTGATGAAATTGAAAAATAATCTATAGGTAGGACAGAAAAATTGTAAGAAAAGGAGAAAATGCTTGTTTAGAGCAATTTCTCCTTTTCTCACAATGCTTTTTGAGTCGTCTGAATCAAACTGGTCAAATGTCGTCATTGTTTGGCAATGGGTTTATTCGATAAATACCTAAAATATGTCTAAAAGTTCTATGTCTCAACTTTTGTTTGTAGTTATCAATATGCATATACATGTAACCTGGACAATACAAGAAACACTCATTTCTTAAACAACAATACTGTTTTAAATACATTGATCTCAAAATTACATGTTGATAACATGTTAAACAGCTTATTGGTAATGAATGGTTATTAGGTTGGAGTGTCAATCTCTCGTAAAGATTAACCAGTCTGTAATTGAATTTTATATTTCTACTTGAGATTCCTGATTAAGGAATCCGCTTGATGAATTGTCTTCTCAAGCAAAAACCCTGATGTGGATTGAAAACGAACGACAACCTTTAGTACAAATGACCCACATTATATGTTGTTTTCGCATTGAAAGTTCAAATTTGTATTATATTCCATGAGCTTTGCGCTCCTGTTCGATTAACATCCGATCAAATTGGAAAGAAATTAGATTACGGTCCTTCCAATTTTGATCACTGCCTAAGATAAGAAGTTTGAACAAGAATGACAACCAATATCGTTTTTCCTTTCAATTGTCTAGTTCCTTGTTGATGTTTGTACGATCTTACTAAAATTATTCCCGACTTACATACGTGAATTGAACATGAACAACTTAAATCCTTTTCTAATTGTCTGGGTCCCTATTAATATTCGGACCTTACCAAACTTGTTTTCATTTCACAAACGTAGACTGAACAAGACCGACAACTCTTACCTCTCTTGCATTGTCTGGTATACGTCCTTACCGAACTTGTTCCCGACTCACATACGTAGAGTGAACAAAATCGACAACTTTTACCTTTCTCGCATTGTCTGGTTCCCTTTAAATATACGCTCTTATCGTTACGTAGATTGAACAAAAACGATAAATATTACCTCTCTCCCATTGCCTGGTCCCCTATTAATAAACGCCCTCACCAAACTTGTTCCCGTCTCGCAGAGCCTAACGACTGCATCACGGAGCGGGCTGGTGCCCTGGAGCAGGAGGCGGACAGTCCCGAGGCCGGGATATTTATCCCGAACTGTACCGAGGACGGGAAATGGACGGAGGCCCAGTGTCACAAGTCCACGGGGTACTGCTGGTGTGTGGACGCCGACACCGGGCGGCCAATCAGCGGAACCTCAACGCACGGCGTACTACCCAAGTGTAAATTCGACGACGGAGAGCGACAGATTCCGGGTACGTCTGGTGTTGTAGATTATTGCAAATAGCCTGGGGTCCTGAGTATCGTTTTACTGAACGATTTACCGAAAATATGTGCACAAGTCAACACTGATACACATGGATAGTATCTTAAACGAAAACACAATATTGCAATGTGGCATGTCATTGGAAGCGTCTCGGAGAGACGACTCCAATGATGTGTTACTTTGCAATATTGCTTAGCCCAATATTGAAATAAGAGGAATTGTTGTTTTAGACTTACGCAAATATTAAGCGTCAACTGTTTAGTAAAACGGTACCCTGGCCCGTGTGTGCAACCCGCACTAGGCCT
The DNA here is from genome assembly GCA_947846245.1 of Cerastoderma edule. Taxonomy (NCBI): domain Eukaryota; kingdom Metazoa; phylum Mollusca; class Bivalvia; order Cardiida; family Cardiidae; genus Cerastoderma; species Cerastoderma edule. The sequence continues at coordinate 6,225,990 of OX401404.1, forward strand.
AGTGCGGGGTATACGCACGGTTCAGGACCCCAAGCTTCATCGCAAACTCCGCACGGTGACCTTAGCTTTAGTGGGGTTGATCAATGCCACCACAAATGCACAATCTGCATAAAAACTTAAATGGCTTTCAAAGATGACAGCGACAACCGAAAATCATACATTTGTGCTTAATTTGTAAAGAAAACGAACGGTTTCTCTCTTTTCTAACTTAATTGAAATTAACACAAGAAGATATTATTACTGCATACATACTATATCAGGTTAAAACAAAACAACACCTTCATTTAGATTTGGATGAAAAGCCTGTGGTGACAGTTATCGATGCAGCGTGGTAACGTGAGATTACTGTGATGAGTTTGGAATTTGGTGTTTCTTAGATGAACTCGTAGGTTTGGCTTTGCGCATCTTATTTAACGTAAGACCTGGGTAATGGAAAACTGGTTATCGTTTTGGTTAAAGAATAAGTTTAAATGTAATTCATGAAATATGCATAACTCAAAAGACATTCACCGAGCCAATCATCAAAATTTGTCTGATTTTGTATTTATATTTACAAAATGAATATCAACGATTTTGTTATTTATTTCATATTAATTACCTCCCTTTAATTTTCAATTTTCGCATTAAAACTAAAATTTCATAAATGAAGTTGGCAAATACAAATTCTTAATCTAATCAAGGAAAGATTATTATAATATGAAACTTAATTTTAAAATGTCATCTGCTTTGTTTAATCTTTAATTTTGTTATTCTGACTTTTCTTTATTACCCAGGTCTTACTTTAATTTATAACATCACGGGTTCATCCAAAGACAATGTGGACCATTTTGTCAAGCTCAGAATATTTATAAACCTAGAACAAAATTGCAGAAATGTTTATTCTATAATGATATTATGCTCATATCCCTATGATTTAACATACTAAAATATGCTCTTTCAAATATCTGAGGGGAACTTTTAAATTCAAGATGGCACGTCACCACTTTCGTCAATAAACACCTATAAATCAAAAATGACTTAAATGGTATCTTCATCGATGTTTCAAAACTGCACACTCACTCATATGCATTCGCTTATGAGAAATAGCCACATACTATGTATACGTCGGCGTCGAAGAGGTCACAGAGCATCATAAAAGTATGGACCTTAAGATTTCAGTGCCATACAAATGATTGATTTCACTCCATGAATTATTTGTCTTATATTGTAGGGTGCACATACGCAGAAAAACAAAGTTTCATAGCTGAACTGTTGAATACGATGACAAAAGAGTTCAACGAATATACAGCCAACAACAAAACAGAACAAAGGTATGATTTTCTAGTGTCTTTGTTTGGTAAGGCTAGAAGATAGCTATGGTTGGGAGTTTCTCTCTGGGCATCTATTGACAAGAAAGGGTAGGCATTATAATATACCGAAGAAAACCGTTTTTGTGGATTTGTTGTGTGAATGTTTTGTTGAGAATGAGGTACACTTCCTACTCCTTTGTCCATCTTACATAGAATTGCGGCAAAAATAATTTGCCAAAAATATCTGATTATCCCAAATGAAATGTCATTTTATAATATCATGTCATCTTAAAATAAGATTGTTATTTGTTACCCTGCAATGGTAATATTTGATGCATTTAAAGGGAAAGAGAAAGCTATAAAAGAGAGCAGCAGACATGAGAAATACAATGCCTTAAGATCAATTGTTTTGATTTAACCTCTTACACATGTATATAATGTATAAACATAATTATGTATTTGTGTTTCATTATCTGTGTATGGGCTATTGGCCTTGTCATACAATAAGATTTGACCTTGAACTTAACCTTCCATGTACCAATAGGTTCCAAGGGGTTCCATTTTAGCTCGACTATTTGAAGAAAAGGAAAGCTATACTACTCACTCAGGCGTCGAAACACCTCTGAAATAATAGCGATGACGCCATATTGGTTCCCGCAGAATGACGTCACTTCACTTTCGTTTTCAAAAATAGATCTTAAATGTGAAATCTAAAAATTCGTTTAATTTGATTAAGGAAACAACTATATATGTCACAACTTATAATTTCGCTATTTCGTATGAGTTACCGATAAAAAAAGATTTAAAAGGATGTCCAACATTTCCATATACATTGAACTACTTAACTTGCACGCCTAGAAAAGGTGTTAATCGCCGGGACCGATTTACCCGAAACTTCTATCCGAGATGTATTTCACAGCTCACGGAAAAACCCGAGTAGTTTCGATTGTTGGTTGGCTCCTCGGGCTGTTTTGTAGATGGCGCCTGGCATAGATGAATTGAGACCCAATTTCAATACGCTTGTATCCTCCATAACAGACATGGTGTAGATAAACTTTGAATTCCGAATACACGCCAGCTCCCTATCTTTCTTAAACGTCTCAATCACGAAATTTACAAATGTTTTGAATCAGGAAATGGTGATAGTACTTTTGTTATCCCTTTCCCAAACAATAACGACATTTGACCACATTGTTGCAGACGACTTAAGAAAACATTGTGGGAAAAGGAGAAATTGCTCGTCACGAGCAATTTTTCCTTTTCCCACAATGTTTTCTGCCCTATCAGAAGATTATTGTCCAATTTCATCACATTTTGAAATGTCGTCTGCAAACTCGTGACGAGCAAGTTTTCCTTTTCCCACAATGTTTTCTGCCCTATCTGAAGATTATTGTCCAATTTCATCACATTTTGAAATGTCGTCTGCAAACTCTTCCAGTTTGGGACAATTGAAAATTTGTTGTTTGGGAAAGGGTTAAAGGAAGGAGATTTCAATCTTTTGCCGTATTGAGATTCTTTCGCTCTGTGGTACATAAACCAGCTTCCGGTAAATATGTTGCTACAGTAACCAACCGATCAATCTTGCCAAAATGATGTCATTGTTTTTTTACGTTCAGTATATGTTGAAAACAAGTGAATGCATGCATGTATTAGATTTCAAGAGTATCGAACAATGTTATACAGAGATATAACAAATTTCAACGAACTTTCCGAACAACCCGCGTACATGTACGTTGGTTTACAACAGACGGTAGGTATGCGTTGTTTTGCCCACAGAAATGAAAAATTACATTATTTTACCAATAAAACAATCTACCGCGTGTTACGCTAAACCAAATGGCCATACTTTACTTGATTCTGTAATAGATTTATGCCATTTGACCCCCATAATAATGTTTGCATACTTCGAGCATATCATTGATTGTTTTACCAGATCCATTCACATTGATCGATCATACGATGATTTGTTTTGAAGTGTTTTAAGAATGACGTCGATCGATTTTTTACCACAGACTCGTGAAAACCAGGGATCGTCTTATGCTTTCCTTTATTCAATAGGGATTTTAGATCGCGTCAGTAATTCCTTACTTAAATTGCAATGCCTTGCTCATTATGGATGGCAAAAGACCCTTTCACTTAACTGCCCACAAGAGATGGTCTGGCTGAGTGGCATTTGCCAGCCAGATGTATACATCTAACGAAAATTCAAATCCACATGTACCCGTGAATTGTTTGGATCGACCAGGGTACCGTTTTACTAAGCAAATAAAGGAAAATATTTGCTTAAGTCAAAACTGATACACATGGATAGTATCTTAAACGAAAGTACAATATTGCAATGTGACACGTCGTTGGAAGCGTCTCGGAGAGACCTCCGAGACGATTCCAATGATGTGTTACTTTGCAATACTGCTGCGCCTTATATTGAAATAAGAGGAATTGTTGTTTTAGACTTACGCAAATCATAAGCGTGAACTGTTTAGTAGAACGCTACCCAGGTGTGGATCGACAATGGTGGGTTACGAAATGCCGAGCGCATGCTCCAAGCAAGCTATTTTAATGCATTCGAGAGATACCGTATCGCATCAGGTTAATTAGGTGTATCAACCCAGATGTGTCTGTTAGATTCCTTTCCGATTGTCCCACATTTCGAATTAGAATCCCAAACCTTAACACCATTATCATACGCTTTGACGCACTTGCAGAAAATTAGTTCGAAAAACACTATGACTTAAGAAGAATTTGCTTGCAACAAGCATTTCCTCTTAAGCGACAATGGTGTCTATTCATTATTGTTGAAGATACATAGAGAAAATATGGTGGGAAAAGGAGAAGTTGCTCGAAACGAGCAATTTCTCCTTTTCCTACAATCTTTTCTGCTCTATCAGAAGACTATTGTTCAATTTCATCATATTTTGAAATGTCGTCTGCGAACTTCTTAAATTTGGCACAGTCCAAAACTTTGCTTTTGTTAAAGGGTAAATCAAAATTAGGAGAACCGGGAAGACGTTGTTTGTTACATAACTTGCATGTAAAACTCTCTCTAATGGACCTTTACAATACGCGTAAAGATAGAATATAAATAATGGTTGGTCTTTTAAATCGGAGGAGATATATAAGACAACACTGATTTTTAAAAGGTTGTATTTTGGTTATTTCATCCTTTGTGAGAAAATGTAGGTTTTCTTGGCGTAGAATTCGCCCCCCCTCTGGCATAGTGGTAAGAGTACATAATGATAAAGCGCACATCCCCTCTATATGTGAGTTCAAATCGTTGCAAACGGTATATTTGGAAGTTCATGACAGGTAGTCTTCCGGTCGGCTTGAGAATTGTTGAGAGCAGAGCTTGTAGTCTAGTGAGACGAGTACGCCAATATAACTGGCATAGTATTGATATGACATAAAACCGTAATAAACATGGCAGCAAACATACAGACATTGGGAAGTACTGCTGAACTGCAAAAGAAGGGCCAAAAATTGAGCTTTGCCCTTAAAGCAGCTGAAAGAAAAGTTGTGTTTCTTTGAAACAGTAAAAAAAAAAGCCCTGTTAACTCATTACCAAAGTATAACGACATTAAACCACTTTTTGCGGACATCTCTGGAAAACACTCTGGGAAAAGGAGAAATTGCTCTAAACGAGCAATTTCTCCTTTTTCCACAATGTTTTCTACTCTTTCAGAAGATTACTTTCCAATGTCATCACATTTTGAAATATCGTCTGCAAACTCGTTGGATTTGGGAATTTTGGTAAAGTGTTAAATGTAAATGTTGCCATTGCTTCCTAACGAGTTCGTTTCTTTATTCTTTTCGACAGCCCTTTGATAATCGATCCGCAGCAGACGATACACGAACGAGCTGTTCGCTGGAAGTTTGCCTTACTGGATGCTGACAGCAACGATGTAGGTTATGACACTCCTCATAGCGGCTACTTCCCCTACATTTCACCATCACGAAATAAATTGAACTTTTCACAGTGGTTACTTCCCCTACATAAAACCACCACGAAACAAATTAAACTTTTCACGGCGGTTACTTTCCCTTCATCACAGCATCATGAAATATATCAAACTTTTCACAGCGGTTTCCTCATCTCCAGACACCATCAAGAAATATACCAAACATTTTACAGCGGTTACTTCACCTACATTATACCATCGCGAAATATATCAAACTTTTCACAGCGGTTACTTCCCCTACAGACAACATCAGGATTTTTTTTAAACTTTTCACAGAGGTTACTTCCCCTACATAACACCATTACGATTCATCAAACTTTTAACAACACTTAATTCCCTTACACTACACCATGACGAAATATATCGAAATTTCCATAGCGGTTATTTTCCCAACATCACACCATCACAAATAAATCAACCGTTTCACAGCGGTTAGTTCCCCTATATCGCACCATCACGATATATCGAAAATTTCATAGCAGTTATTTCCCCTACATTACCCCATCACGAAATAAATCAACCGTTTCGCAGCGGTTAGTTCCCCTATATCGCACCATCACGATATATCGAAAATTTCATAGCAGTTATTTCCCCTACATTACCCCATCACGAAATAAATCAACCTTTTCACATGGTTATTTTCCCTACATTACCAAACACGAAATAAATCAACCTTTACACAGCGGTTACTTCCCCTACATCACACCATCACGATATATAGAACTTTTCACAGCGGTTATTTCCCCTACATTACCTCATCTAGAAATATATTAAATTTTTACAGCAGTTACTTCCCCTACATCACACCATCACAATATATCGAACTTTTCACAGCGGTTATTTCCCCTACATTACCCCATCACGAAATATATCAAACTTTTCACAGCGGTTACTTCCCTTACATCACACAAACACGATATATATTCAGCTCTTCACATCAGTGACTTCCCCTTAAGAACACCATCACGAAATATATCAAGCTTTTCACAGCGGTTACTTCCATTACATCATACCAAAACGAAATATATCAAACGATTCACAGCTGTTCCTTCTCCTGCATAACACAATTACGAAAATATTAAACCTTTCACAGGTAACTTCCCCTACAGATACCATCAGGAAATTTATAAACTTTTCACAGCAGTAACTTCCCCTTCATCACACATCTCGAAAAATATAAAACTTTTCACAGTGGTAACTTACCCGTCAGAAACCATCCCAAAATATACCAAACATTTCACAGCGGTAACGTCCTCTACATTACAGCATCACGAAAAATATAAAACTTTTCATTGCAGTTACTCACCCTACATCACACAAACACGAAATATACCAAACGTTTCACAGTGGTTACTTCCCCAACATCACACAAACACGAATATACCAAACGTTTCACAGTGGTTACTTCCCTTACATCACACAAACACGAAATATACCAAACGTTTCACAGTGGTTTCTTCCCCTTCATCACACAAACACGAATTATACCAAACGTTTCACAGTGGTTACTTCCCTTACATTTCACAAACACGAAATATACCAAACATTTCACAGTGGTTACTTCCCTTACATCACACATACACGAAATATACCAAACGTTTCACAGCGGTTACTTCCCTTACATCACACAAACACGAAATATACAAAACGTTTCACAGCGGTTATTTCCCTTACATCACACCGTCACGAAATTAATTAAACTTGTCACAGCAGTAATTTTCCATACATAACACCACCACAAAATGAATTAAACTTATACAGCGGTTACTTCCCATACATAACACCACCACAAAATGAATTAAACTTATACAGCGGTTACTTCCCATACATAACACCATCACGAATTATGTCAACCTTTTCACAGCGGTTACTTCCTCTACATTACACTATCACGAAATATACCAAACCTTTCACAGCGGTTACTTCCTCTACATTACACTATCACGAAATATACCAAACCTTTCACAGCGGTTACTTCCCCTACATCACACCATCACGAAGCATATCAAACGTTTCACAACAGTTAATTTCCCTTCATCACACCATCACGAAATAAATCAGAAGTTTCACAACAGTTACTTCCCCTACATTTCAATAACCACTGATTGTACGAAAAATATCAAACGTTGCACGTTGGTTATCATCTCAAATACGGTACAATGACCGCTGCCAGTCCTAAAGATTTTTAGCTAAATTCTAGCCCATTTCCGAAATTCACTACCCATCTACGAGTTTAACTGAACTGAATGTTCATTCTATCAGTACAATTTAACCAGCCTGGGGTCCCGGCCCGCGAGTATACCCCGCACTAGGGCGGGGTATACGCACGGGCTAGGACCCGAGGTAGTCTGGTTCCCGTCGCACTATAATGAATTAGTACCAATGTAATGTTAAGGGGCAGGTAATCCAGACTAGGACCATAGCTACATTCAAAAGAGCACATACCATCTCTGGCATTCGGAACACCTCGGCCATTTCTTAAAATAACCTCGGAGGTAATGGGGAGCCATTTTTGAAAGTAGGTCAGCAACGAAGGGCCAATCGTATCAACTCGGCAATCCCCGTCACTAGTCGGGGATTGCCGAAAAGAGCCGATTGACAAAATATGAAACAAAGATGTGTTGATATGATCATCTTTAATGAAAAGGGTAAAAGACCATTCAATTGTGATATATTACCAATTTGTGTGTATTTAAATACATATTTAGTGCCTGTGTGCATTTTGCGTTAGCCGCCGGAAATAAGGCGAATTACCCCAGGATTTCTGGTGTATTCATGTACTGCCTACGAGGTATGTCTACCGACTTGTTACGGGGATTGCCGAGTAGATACGATTGCATCTCTGGCAGATTCATCATACGCAAAAGCTTTTAGTTAATAAAACTGGTTCCTTCCCTTGGCTGTAGTAAGGCTCCAACGTACAGGGACGTTTTTCGTCTGATTCCTTGTTCTTTTATAAGTGTTATAAAGCCTTTACAACATTTTTTCATTTAGAAAATAGTGCTAACTTGAACGAATCTTTTTCAAAATAAGAATTTGTTTGTAAATCGTTACACGTTGTCTCCATTGTTTTGATTGCCACGTAGGCGATAACTACTTATTATTGGAGCGCGCTAGAATAACAAAGCTTATAACTACATGTATATAAATATATGTATTTTTAGTGGACATTCCCGTCAGAAAACGAATCATAGACCGAATAAATGAACATGATGGCAAAGAAAAAGAGCACCACCACACCAAATTATTCGTTTCTTATTCAACTCTGCCAGCTTATCAACGCATTCCAATTCTAAAGAGAGATAATAGACGTTTATCGAAACCAAAAGAAAAATTGAAAATATTTTTCTTGAAATGTAGACATGCTTTTTAAATTTTGACTTAATCGGTATTTTTCTCATTATTGCAGGGCATTAATTGAATGACCCACGCGTATGTTATATAAATGAAATGAAACCGAAATGCCTAGTTATAAAATGAAACGTTATAGACCACCAACAATGTAACTGAAACATTGTTAAATCTGCGTTTACCACAGAAATATGTTCCGTGATGTTGCAATGAACCAAAAGAAAACATATGTGTTAAGTTTTAAGTTTTAACACAACAAACGTATTTACAACGGTTGGTGTATCATAAAAACACTTATTACATGCTTACCAACCGTTACTTATGGTTGCGCAATACTTCAGGGTAACGTTTTGTAAAACTAATGGAAAACATTTGCGTTAGTCAAAAGTGATACAATTGATATTATCCTTAAAAAAGAACGATATTGCCACGTGAAATGTTATTGGTAGCATCTCGGAGAGACTCGGAGAGACGCTTCAAATGACATGTTACATTGCAATCTAGCCTTTCCCTATGTTGAAATAAGAGGGAATGTTGTTTTTAATTTACGCATGTTCGTAGACCAAAATGTTAAGTGAAACGCTTCCCTGAGTTATAATCGCAAACGAACCATGAATTATTGTCCGAATGATTGTCAAACCGTAATCTTTAACATGCCCGAAATGTTGCTAAACCAAAACATATGTTCGGTGTCTTCCAGGAGCTTTCATCGGGCGAACTCGATCCACTAAATAAGACGATTCAAGCGTCCCAGAGGAAGATGACTCGGAGATGTGCCCGGAAGTTCATCCGTTATTGCGATGAGAACAGCAATAGAAAAGTATCGAAGCAGGAATGGGTGGCTTGCCTGGGCATCTCAAGTAAGCATAAACAGAGTTTTCCCCAGGAAACCACTTTGTTGCAGACGACCTTAGAAAACATTGTGGGAAAAGGAGACATTGCTCGTCACGAGCAATTTTTCTTTTTCCCACAACTTTTTCTGCCCTATCAGAAGATTATTTTCCATCTTCATCACCTTTTGAAATGTTGTCTGCAAACTCTTTCAATTTGGGGCAGTCGAAAATTTGTTGTTTGGGAAAGGGTTAAGCGCCTTGGTGGGCCTCGACACATGAGTTAACAAAACAAACACTTCCCCGGCGTCTTTATTCATCCCGCTGTGCTTTAAATATGCCCTAAGAGCTTCAAATTACCAATGCAGCCTACCTACTTGCTGCTGATATTGTTTGATACATTTAGTTAGGTTTAAAAACTGTATTTTTGTTATTTAATTCCAAAATATACCCTAAAACTCACATTTGGATGCATATATTGAAAGAAATCAACAAGGGAAAGGGGTACCACCATCCTATGCATCCCCTACATCAAGCACCCAAGCGCCCAAAAGAAATCCTGGGGAAGACCTTGATAAATGTCTGCGTAGCCGTGTATAATTCACGGCTGGTGAACGCTCTGCCGCACCACCGCGGTGCCTACGACGAAACTGGTTGCACAACTTCCGGCTTAGCGATTTTAGCGTAGTTTTTTTTGCTGTTTTTATGCAATTTAAGACGAGTAATCAAAATCCAGAAAACATGATTCAACCCTTATTGAAACCAACCGCCTTTAGGTTAAGTTTCAGTTTTGAGTTCAATCATTGATTAGAATATCCATTCAGCTTGACATGAAATGGCAAAAAGCTTTATATTTTACTGGCTTTGCGAACGAGGTATCGGAATGATGTATTTTCGCGTTTCTTTGGCGAGAAGAATGACGAAATCTCAGCCAATTCCACGAGTTCAAAACTAAAACTTTACCTATAGACGGTTGGTTTCAATAAGGTTTGAATCATTTTTTGAATTCTGATTACTCGTCATAAACGTAGCAAAAAAATTGCCATAGTAAAAAAAATACCTAAAATCGCTAAACAGGAAGTTGTGCAACCGATTTCGTCGTCAGCACCGCGGTGGTGCGGCAGAGCGTTCACCAGCCGTGTATAAATGACGATAGTTGCACGCTAGTTAACGCTCTCTAATAGTCAAGTGCGTACTTTCTCAAGAGGGCAGAGAACTAGAGTTGGCTCATCACATGCATTGGCATCTTAAAGCTGCTTGTACACCATTGAAAGTGGAATTAATTCGTGATTAAGTAGTTGGAGCCTCTACGCAATTGATGAATATGTACTTAGATATAAAAGCGATACAACGATTTTGAGATCCATCGAATAGCGTCTCTTTATATTTATTCTTTATTTCTATTTCTTTATGTTCCAAACATCTTCACATCGAACTTTCCCTATGTCGAACATTTGTATGAGGTGACTTGAACTTTGAGGTATGGAGATTCTACTGTATATAATGTTGCTTTCTGTGATGTTGCTTCAATCAATATGAAAAAATAAACTAATGAAAAGCCCGGGAAAACGAATATCTATAGTTTTATCACTATCGAGGCGTACCTTTGTGTTTAGGTAAAAATACCAATCATCCGCCATTTTGGAAACTCATTCTAACGCCGGATAACTTCGGTCGTTTTCGGTATACATCGGTCGCGGTCGAAACTATTCGGTCAAAGCCGAATGGTTCCGGCCCCGACCGATGTATACCGAGAACGACAAAATAATGAGTTTTAACATGGCGGGCTATGGGTATTGTACCTTAACGTGGACCTCTTGCAAATCCGTAGTAACTACATGTACTGTTTTTTACATTTGTAGGTACAATCGATTTGCATAAAGCCCCCGGTATGTATAATGCATGCAACGATAGTTCCGCTGTAAAGCTAAAAGGCCCGTTTCTCCCTTAGCGAACTAACGGAGATAAGACGCTTTTGGTCTTACAATGACAACATAAGTTCTGGTGCAAATGCGCCTCTGATTCCTCTATGTGGAGACGGTCTTTCTGCATGCGCTCTGTTAGATAATACTCAATGACAGTTTTGTTTAAAACCTTTATTATAATACCGCTTCTTGAATGTTTATAGGCATACAAGGTGGTGAATATATGGAAATAACTGTAGAATATTTTTGATGGTTATAGTGTGGTCATTTTGTGTTTAATAGATTCATACAAAAACAAAAACATTTACATATTTTATTTCTAGGCATAAACGGTATAGGGTAGAAAATAGAAAACTCATTTCTGTCTGTTCTTCGCAATGTTGTAAGCGACATTGTTACACTTTGGTATTCCACAAAAAACAATGAAGACGTCATGGTTACTTATGAAAGAGGACGTTAGTGCAAAATGCAATGCTTAGTTAGACACACAACATGCAAAGCACGTCTCAATTTCTGACGGATTAGTGAAGATATTTCACAATTACACATGAAGCTGAATATCTATCTGAATCATGATACATATGGGCCACGTCACGTGAAAACGGTCACTCGGACATAAATAAAAACCGCTGACTCAGCTCTTTCTTAGCGCTATTATTCCAGCATCTAGTCACGACAGTTATCATTTGTATTTATTTAAAGGAAGAACTTGATGTCCTCTAAGATGGCAAACAGTGTAGCCCCAGACCAGCCGCCACGTTAGTGTCGTGGCGGCTGGTCTGGGGCTACACTGTTTGCTATGTCCGAGTGCCCCTTTTTCCGTGACGTGGCCCATTATGTAGCAATACTGCATATCGTAGGGTAAACCTATTTCTATTACAGCCACAAAAAGTGTGTAGTTGCGGTGTTAAAATGTGTTTCTTACACAGAATACGAGATCATAATTTCGTTGTTTAACCCATTTCCAAACATTGACACTGACATTTGACCAGTTTGTTGCAGACGACGATGGAAACATTGTGGGAAAAGAAAAACTGCTCTTTTCCCCACAATGTTTTCTGCCCTGTCAGATGATCATTTTTCAATTTCATCACATTTTGAAATGTCGTCTGCAAACTCTTTCAATTTGGGACAGTCGAAAAACGTGTCGTTTGGTAAAGGCTTAAAACAAAATGCAATCACCATGTTCCTCTCATTTTTTCTATCTGATACAGGAAACGGAAGTACCATCAATATGCCCGTCAATCATAAGCGGGTGGGGACGAATCCTTTCGATAAATACCTGAGAGACACCTAGGCGAGAAAAATGGACGCAGCGAGACGGAATGAGGCCGATGGCGGAAAAGACGCGCTGTTTAGAGGGGATCCGAATACAATCCGTCACGTGATTTGTCTTAGAAACAAACAAACGCAAGGATTTAAATTCCGGCTAAAAATGTGTTCCAAGTTGTTGTTGTACTGTTAACTCTTTCGTGTGTCCTGCTTTCAGAGATGACGATAATGTGTATAGATATGTACATCGTGTATTGTAGGATAAAACTGCTGAACAATTAAGGCTAAAATCGTGATAAAGTGTGGAGAATATTGTGTCGATTGTAGGCCTATTGGGAAACTATAACTTTGTTTCGGAATCGCGACGGTGTAGTGGATATGTTTTCCGAATATATTTCAAACGCCTTGGCATGGTCTTGGTGTTATTTATATGTAACAAGTTGGTGAATTGTGAAAATGTGATTATTTGTATATTTTCTTTAAAAGGGTCTATCGTAGAAAAGTAGCTTTTGTATGCGTGGTCATTCGGATGGACAATGGCCATATATGTGCTACCTGGGCAGGCGTAGGACGACAACGGATTATTTTTATTACAAATGAAATACGAGATTGTCCCCCACGCTACATGTGTTCAGCTTTTGTCCATGCTTGTTATATGATGCATTTTTGTAAACCTGAAAAAAAGAGAGGATTTCTATCAATTTGGTATCGCGGCAGTTCGGCTAGATGTGGTTAAACGATTTACGCGCTTTACTTTCAAAGATTGTTTTTCAAATATATGCGAAAACAAAAACCAAATCACAACATGTTCAAAGGCAAATCGATTTGATCCAAAATTATGATTACAGTGTATAAAGTTGTCTCAAAACTTTCACGAAATATCAGCGGGGTGATCACGTGACCAATGTTTACGCGAAAAATATCTAAACAAGATGGCCGCGCAACAGGTATATTAGCTTTCTTCAGCTGATTACTTTTGTTTTCCACTATTTTATATACACCATGTTCGGACCATCAACCTTCCGGTTCTGGTAGTATGTGATAAACCATTGTTTATAACGGCGTTACGTCTAACACTCGGTAGAGAAATCGCAGTCGAGGGGTGGTGTTTTTAAGTCATTTACATCCCTCGACTCAAAGCTCTCTGCAGTCTCTTGGAGCGAACGACACAGCCAAAATTGTAACAACATTTAGTTGCGGTTGTCGACAATTTATCATCGGAACATGGCATATATAAAGTAGTTGAAACCAAGAGTAATCTGCTGTAAAAATGCATAGACACTTGCTCATTCACAGGCGCCGCTATTTGCAAATCTGTTTTATATCGTAAACATTGATCACGTGATCATCCCGCCTGATATAGCAAGTCTCTATAATTCTTATAATTTTATATCACTCTCAGAGAAGAAAACTATTGAACAGTGCACTACGTTAACAATGAATTTGATTCCTAACTGTCCACTTATTTCAAACTTTACTATGGTGGGTGTACACTGAAAGTAATCCGATATAATGACACTTTAATTAAAGGAGCTATGAACAGGTAATTCCCATTGTTCATGAACTCAACTTGCATAAAATCATTGTTAAATAGTCGTCTTCGTTTTCCTATTTACACTTTAAAGAATTTGTAACTTGAATAGATTGCTTATGTTTTCGAGTAGACATACTATCCCCGGCAAGTTGTGAATTTTGTCCGATTAGAAATAAACAGCAGACGACAAACATATTGAGATGTAAAATCCTTTAGTTTGAACTTATTTATTTTATACCGTGACGCTTGAGTCATTGGGTTTGGCAAGCCTTTTTTCTCTTGCCTTTCCGTGATACGAATAGTTCGCCGCAAACGTTATTTCCATATTGAAAGCAAGACCGGACTCAAATGTCTTTTTTTCATTCAATGCGAAAAGAGCATGGAGAGCTTATTCTTATAAAGCAATAACTCCATTATAAACATTCTCCTGCGTGGCTTAGTGGTGGACTCAATACACGGGGGTCCCGGGTTCGAGCCCTACCGAGGCCATTTAGTTTCGTGGGAGTGGCCTTTGGCAAGTCACTTCAGAGCCCTAGCCTAGTACTTGTGTACCCAGGAAAGCCATTTCAGAACTGAAAAAAGTAAAAACGGCCCTGACGAAGAGGACTCATATGGGACCTGTGTCGGGTAATGACTCCAAAACTAAAAACTAAAACTAAAAGTATCTTTGTTCAATCAATACATAGTTTCCACGTTATGTCGTAACAGAGGAAATTCTTTTTTTTTTTGGCAGTCATCTTTGAAGGATCTATTAACGGCGTATAAAAGTCTTTGGTTTTTAAGTCACCTTGGAGACATAATTGTGTCAAGTAGAAATATGATTTTATGTTATCGCTTGAAATCTATGACTCTTGTTTTTGAGATCTGAATATCTTATTCTGATGAAATTCATTTTCGAAAGTAATGGGAGAATAGATTACTTCATAAATCCTTCGAAAGCACGCTCACCAATGTAAGACAAAAAGGTTATTGCATTTTATTATATTCCTATCAGTGAAATACAGGGATTTCTCAGTGTATTTATGTTCAATTTTGTCACAGTGAATATCGTCACTAGTGATGATATCAGTTTTGACGGAACTGCTTTTTTTACTATTCCTTTGCATTAAAGTCATGGTTGCACTTTTGCACACGGTTCTAAAATGTTTGCATTCTAAAATGTATCTATCAATCTCTACCAGAGTAAATTGGTTCCCGCTACGCTCCCACATTAATCTCTGTGACGGGCTCAGAAAATAGTCCCACTTTTCCGGCATGGTCACGTGGCCGAAACTGACGTGTAGTAGCAATCGGAACTACTCGGGTATTTCCGTGAGCTGTGAAATACACCTCGGATATAAGTGTAGGGTTACAATTTTTCGGGTAAATCGGCATCCGCCGATGAACACCTTTTCTAAGCGTGCATGTTAAGTAGTTCAATGTGTATGGACGTGTTGGACATCCTTTTTAATCACTTTTGATCATTAACTCATACCAAATGGCGAACTTGTTGTTGTGACATGTATACTTGTTTCCTCAATCAAATTTAACGACTTTTTGGATTTTACATTCAAGATCTATTTTTAGAAACGAAAGAAAGTGACGTCATTCTCGCGGGAAACAATATGGCGTCATCCCTATTATTTCAGAGGTGTTTTCTATTGGATAAACCCGATGTGCTCAGATTGGTGTAGTAGTATATTGCATCTAGCGGCTTGCAAAAAGCGAGCTCCAAACTAACACTCAGATCAATTAAGAAGTTAGACAAAAGTCTCTTTAGTCGTATCACAATATAAAGATAGATAAGAAAGGACAGTTAAAATAGAATAAAGACATTTATTAACACACAAAGCAGTTTACATTTGAAGCGTAACAGCTTATTCTGTCATTGAGTAGAATTGAGGCGACGCTCCATACGACTCGAAACCCGGTCCCCGATCAAAACAAAGTGAATGACAGCTAGAATATACATTCTCCAAGACAAATCAAACCCCTCGTAGTTTAACAAATGAGTCGTCAGTCAGAATGAAACGTTCTCAAGAAAATCCAATGAATCAAGATTATTGGCGACCTTCTCAACAACAAATTGCAACATTCCTCTTCATTTCGAGTTTAAATCTTCCTTCAGTCAGTTCAGACCTTGACAAAACTATTAAGTGGACATAGATCATACTGCCTCAATAGACTTATTTGAAAGGACATGTTGTGATTTAAACAATTTAAAATAAGAAGTTTTCTTTCAATAAAATGAAAATATAAATTTCTAAAGTAACAGAAGACTAGATTATTGACAGCTTTCCAATACCTTCTTAACTGTTTAGAAAAGTTTATAAAGAAAATTTACAGTGTATATTGTTGATAATGCAAACCGTTTAACCCTTTCCCAAACAACACATTTTTGACTGTTTCAAATTAAAAGAGTTTGCAGACGACATTTCAAAATGTGATGAAATTGAAAAATATTCTTCAGAAAGAGCATAAAACCTTGTGGGAAAAGGAAAAATTGCTTGTTAGGAGCAATTTCTCCTTTACCCACAATGTTTTCTACAGTCGTCTGCAATAAAGTGGTCAAATGTCGTTATTGTTTCGGAAAGGATTAACCCTTTACCAAACCCTAAATTTTAAACTGTCCCTTATTAAAAGAGTTTGCAGGTGACATTTCAACATGTGATGATATTGAAAATAATCTTCTGATAAGGCAGAAATCATTGCTTGAAAAGTGCCTTTCCCACAATGTTTCCAGAGTAGCCTGCAACAAAATGGTTAAATGTCTTTTAGGTTTAGATTGTTGTTTAGAGAAACACCAGTTTAAATGGTTTGTGATATCTGCAAAATAAATGATTTTTATCTTTTCTAAATAATTATGCTTGGGGTTAGAAAGCTGTCAATAATCTAGTCTTATATTACTTTAGAAAATATGTTGTCATTTCAATTGTAGAGGACAATTTTTTCTTAAAAGTTAATGATCCCAATCTGTGAGATTGTCCTTTTCATATCAAATTATTAATGTTTATTTCACCCAAAACACAACTTTCTGAGTTAGTTGCTTTAAAACCATTTTCTAACATCTGCTTTTGCTTTCAAATTAATCAAGTCACACATTTTACATGGAGGAATGGGTGAAGCAGATGTCCAGATAAAAGGCATATTCAGCAATTATTGATTCTTTAAATCCTATGTTGTGGGTACTCATTTGAGACATTAGAACGAACAAATGAATAATTAACCAGATCTAACTCATCAAACAGATCCAAGTGTTATTTTATTCAGATCAAACTCAGCTTTTCATTATCTAGTTTTACTGATAACAAAGTTCCTATCTTATCTCTTCACCTACACCATATTCTTCAATCATACTTTGATACTGCACATGATGGACACTGTTTCTATTTGTTTGGTGATCCTCAGGTGAAACTGTATTTGGTTGAGTAATTTTGCTTTAGTTACTTTTCCATTTTATACAGCAAATAATATTTATGGTTGAAAGGCTGTCAACTTTTATGGACACTGTTCTGACATCATCTTTCTTGAAATATAATGAATGCAAACCATTATGTACCAACTAGTGAAGGTTTGTAACTAAAAACAATGCAGCTAATTTGTTAATTCAATATTTCATCATCATATCATTAAACAGTAATATTCTCATGATGAGAACTTGTCTTTTAAAGATTTTGATTGTTGTATGCTGTAATGATAATAATACATGTATATTTTTGTCTTAAAAGATTATTCATAGAGAACATTTGAATTATATAAGAAACTCTTACAATCTGTCATTTAAGTTCCTATTAACAAGCAACTGTTTGAAAACTAAGTAGCAATTATAACCATATCTGGGGATGCTCCCTGCATCTATCATTTAGTCACTTATTGTGAATTTGGTATAAGTATTTATGAAAGAAACTTTAGAAATAAACTTTTGTCATAATTGTTTTGACATTGCTTAGCAGTTATAAAAACTATGATGAATTTTGATGCAAAGCATGAGTATTGTTCATTCAACCATAGCTGATATCTGTATGTGAAAATCTGAAATGAAAATTTAATTGTTAATCTTTAATTGTTACTCTTCATTTAACAAATATCACAGATTATGTACCTTAGACCATCCTATACACTTAAAGAATCATATTACTGGCCACCTTTAACCCTATCAATTATCAATTCTTTCCGTTATTTTTTTCATAAGAGAGGTTAATAATAACTAATTAAACTTGCTCATTATACAGTTCATCCAAATAATCTGGAATGACATACAATTCATGATTTACCAAGTTATAACAATGCTTCAAAAATGTGACCCATTTTCATGCTTTTGAAATCATTTCGATTAAAGAAAAATCTGGTTATCATTAACAACTTACTCTTTTGTCCAAAGATTTATGCTAAAGGCCCTCTTTGTAATTGAGTTCCTCTTCTTATTACAAATTTTTATCATGGTAATCAATGAAATTCTTTTTTCTGCATTTAATGAATCAAATATGGAATGTTTAACCAGTCTCTTGTCCCTTATTAAGATTGTTGACATGGTAAAGTATGTGCATTCAATGGTTCAGAAAGAGCATTGTGAGAAAATATAAGGACATCTGAATTGATAGACTAAATGCTACGTTATGTTCAAATTGAATTTAACAGAAGCATCGACCAATCATCTCAGATATGAAGAGTAAAAATTATCCAAATAGTAAGCAACTAAAGATAACATTTGTTATGTTGAAAAGGGTAGAAATCAGTTTGAAAAAGGGATTTGATATAACTTGACAATCTGTCAGTCATTTTTTAGCTTTATTCTAATGCTTTTCTCACTATTGTTGGAGGTTTTATCACTTTACTAAAATGCCCAAAAGTGCACTAAATCAAGCTTAAATTTGCCTTGATCCATCGACCCGTTTTAAAATAACCGCGTCCTCACTTCCCTTCATCCTCGCCACCCAAGCCCTACGCCCCACGAAGATAAACAGCTGTTGCAGTTTAATAGAGGGGAGAACCAAGGGTGTACAGTTTTCTTATTTCTTCAGAATCATTAATGGTTTGTCTATTCTTTTGCACAAAGTATGAGCATACATACATCATAAAGTTACTGGTAAACCATGTATTATTATATATAATAAAACACCAGCATAGTAAGAAAAAGGTACTTGCAGTTTATTGAACATAGTTCTTTCCTCTCAACTTTGTTTCTATGCTTATGCCTTTCCTGTGACCCCACAAACCATGAACACATCATCCAAATATCCATTTTGTTTCAAACACTGACAGCCTTCAACTTGTGTCTTCTTAGTCCAGATAACTGGTCTCGAGGGCTATTGCTATTTTGACTGACCCCTTTGAAGCACGATAAATGTCCAAATGACGAAAAAAGCTTCGTTCACGGATCATTATTGAGACTAGTGTCTTCTCTGCAACTCTTTTTTAACTCATTCAGCTCTCATTTCACAGCATGTGAAGCTTATTTGGGGGTTATTTGGAAGTACTTTTTTAAAAGCACCAACTCATCGATATCTTACATTCGTGGAAGTTTTCAGAACATCGATTTGAAGAGATCTGCGTCCATTTAGATGATGAGAATGTGCCATTTAAGAAGCTTTTGCCTTTTCCAAAGACAATGATATCACGTATTTTGAAGTTAATCCTTGCAAGTAGCAGAATCTCTAAAAATCACAGTTGTAAAGTGATAACATCGTTACCAATTTCTACCTCGTGTTTGTGTACATCACTGGTATCCAAGCTGTCCAATAACCAGGACTTATTATACATCGAACAGGAGACCAAAGACGTAAACATTCCGCGGATTGATTTTCAATAGCGTAAGAAGGCTTTAAAATAGATCTAGCAAAAATCAGTGAAATACATATTCAATTTCTACTGTATGGATAAAGTAAAAGTATTTTTGTCTTATTCATATATTTCTTTACTTAATTGTATGCATAGAACAGTTCGGATCGCAATATTACAGAGTTTGCCACGATTCGTGGCAAAGATGGCGTGAGCCCGTTGCAGAGGTAGTATCCGGGGGACGATAACTCTGCATGGGAGATTGTGTATCTATACGCGTGAATGACGTCATAGGACGCAAAAATGAGGTCATGGGCGTTGTTAACTGCTTTTCCCCTCCCATTTTATTTTCCATTTTGCGTTTATGGAGGTATTTTGGCAAATATATCTACTTTAGTGGAATAAAATAAATAGAATAATCCACTCCATTCGATTGATATCAACAATATGTCACTTAAATGGGTTGTTATCATATAGAAAAAACTCGTTCTTTGAACTCGTTTTTTCAACCTGATAACAACCCATTCTCGTGACATATTGTTGATATCAATCGAAAGGAGTTGATTATCCTCTAGTTCTCATTGAAGATCAAATACAGGACGTGATATGAATATGAATACAAAACTTATACAGTATATGTAAAATAAACAAACAAAAAAACCCTTGGAAAATAACGAGGTTCACAAACCAGATTTGCCTTAAAGATTTGCAGATTATGTAACCTTTAAGCTGATAGAAAACTGTTTCCCTCTTAGTAAACATATGCCTTTGTGTCAATAATAAGGAGACAATAGTGAAATCAAATTGCTGTCCTTTATATTGTAAAGGTATTTTAAAGTTGTTTAAAAGTCAAGAAAAATGGCCGCCAATAACAGGGATTTCCCAGCTATGGAAACTATGAAAGGTCGTGTAAACGTTATGGATTCATGAATATTTCGTGTAAACGTTAAGGATTCATGAATTTATTGTGTAAACGTTAAGGATTCATGAATAGATCGTGTAAACGTTACGGAGTTATGAATATATTGTGTAAACGTTATGGATTCATGAATATTAGTCGTGTTAACGTTTTGGATTCATTAAAAGATGGTGTTAACGTTATTGATTCATGAATATATCGTGTTAACGTTTTTGGATTTATGAATTTGACCACTTCGTTGCAGACGACTTTAGAAATTATTGTGGGAAAAGGAAAAATTGCTCGTGACGAGCAATCTTTTCTTTTCCCGCAATGTTTTCTGCCCTATCAGAGGATTATTTTCCAATTCCATCACATTTTGAAATGCCGTCTGCAACCTCTTTCAATTAAGGACAGCCAAAAACTTGTTGTTTGGGAAAGGGTTAAGTCGATCGCGCCCCCGTGCGATGTTTATGTTTCAATCGAACGATAACATACCTGAGATAAGGGGTGATAGTAATATACACGGTTATCTACAAGTAACCTACATGCATTGTTCACAAGTTGACATTCCCCTCCTGTTGGCCTGCCTGATTAGCACGAATTACACGCTTTCTAAAAAATATCCTCTGGGCCATCCCTTTTTGTACGACCACGTGGTTTATAAGGAGGACACTGTTACCACGAAAGCATGGACGCTGTTATACAACTGCAATCGTATCTACTCGGCAATCCCCGTAACAAGTCGGTAGATATACCTCGTAGGCAGTACATGAATACACCAGAAATCCTGGGGTAATTCGCCTTATTTCCGGCGGATAACGCAAAATGAAAACAGGCCCTAAATATGTATTTGAGTACACACAAATTGGTTATATATCACAATTGAATGGGCTTTTTACCCTTTTCATTAAAGATGATCATATCAACACATCTTTGTTTCATATTTTGTCAATCGGCTCTTTTCGGCAATCCCCGGCTTGTTACGGGGATTGCCGAGTAGATACGATTGGCCCTTCGTTGCTGACCTACTTTCAAAAATGGCTCCCCATTACCTCCGAGGTTATTTTAAGAAATGGCCGAGGTGTTCCGAATGATACAACTGGTTGTGTATAAGTGTTACAATATTTGTTACATTGCCCATGATGAAAATTATGAAAATCAATAAAGTAGTGAACAACAGTCCTTAAATATAACTTCATTTCGTTTGGGTATGTTTACAATTGAGAAAAACATATCAATCGTGACGGACTTTGTCGAATGGTCTCGACTGTGTTCGGAAGACTGTCGAAAATTAAATATACTGCGTCATAATTACTCATGCATAGAGTACACCAGACGGCCAATGTTGGTGAACAATACCATTGTACTTGGCCTATACCACCTGTTTAAAGCTTTTGAACTCGGCCACACACTGCATTGGACCTATATTTCTACATTGTACGTGATATCATTTTTGTGTATCAAGCGGGCGTTTTTGGTAATTGGCAGTACTGAGTACTACACATGTACACAGATAGACATTGATTTCGCCCGATGGAATGTAAAAAGATGGCCCTACTCGACTGCCATAAATGGGGGTTTTGAAACGAGTCAAAAGTGCAACAAAATATAATAATTCTGGATTGACAGAGGCTACGAGGTCGTTGCCGTAAATAGTTTGACGAAAAACGAGAATTTGCTTGCCACCAGGACTTGTAGTTTGTCTTTCGAAAGCTTACAGTACAAATTACGAAGCAGCAATCCACCAGTTCATACTTCGTAGCATAGGTTCATAAACGGCGCGTGTTCCAATTGATCAATTCTGCATCGATAAATTCTGCATCGAAAAATTCTGCATCGATATATCTGCATTGATAAACTCTGCATTGATAAATAATGCATCGATCAATCCTGCATTGATTAATTCTGCATTGATAAATTCTGCAATTCGAACCGTATTTTGTGGCTACTCGAGAGAATCGATTCGTCGTGACAATTCTGATGACTGACCACAATATAGGATCCGTGTTTAAAACCTGATTTCTTTAAACTTTATCAAAGCTGTACTGTTGTATCATACACACTGGTAAATAGCCATTGGAAGTAAAACTGGTTCGTTACAGGGTTTTAGGAGCCCATATACAATACATTATTATGTATTTAGATCGAAAGGCGTTGTAACGGTTTTGTGGTTTACCACATAAAGACTGTCGACTCGAGCTAATGTTTTCCAAAGATCAAAGAGAATGACGTCTCTAATTAGCTTCTGGTTGTTTTAAAGGTGCTTGTTCACAGATTAGGAAATTTGAAAGGCAAAATAAAATGTCGTTGAAACAATATTTTGTATCGTTATATGATATACAGTCAAACGCAGTTATTGAAATCATGATTAATTCAGAAAGCGTCAATGTATTTAAGTTTACATGCGATAGATCTCAAAAGCGATGCCACGCTTTTGCATTGGATAATTGTATACACACATGATAGAATTGAAAATGGTCTTAGTTTGCTTCCAAAAGCTATCCTTTAGTACGTATTATATAACATTACAGCTGCTGTGCAGTTTTAATGAAATTGATTGATTTTATAGCTTTCAAATTTCTTCACATCTGTGAACAAGCACCTTTAATGCATCATGAGTTCAATAAGATATAAAATCTAATATACGGTTAAAGGATGAAAAGCGCTCTCGATATGTATGTGTGATTAAAACTGAAATTTGACTTTCTTCAAAATATTTGGTTATTCTTATTTGTTAGGCATACTTAAATTGTAAAAAAGGATAAACATTTTGTTATTAGGATTGCACTAGTTTCATGTTCGATGAATAAAATAAAAATTTCACGATCTTAAAGTAAGAAGTCTGTGTAAGACAACAATTGTCACCCATGACATGTCAAACGCTAATGTCACACATTTTGCTACCATAGTCGTTAGTCACATCAATCGCTTACTTTTGGCTATACGAGGGGTGTTCGAAAAGTATCTGGAAAACGTTCATAACTTATTCATTAATGCGAATATTCGAATAAAAGTTTCAAATTGTATACTCTGATATTCTATGCACATAATGCAAATGGAAAAATGATATAAATTGCTCTGATGCACAATCCACAGTCACCGTGGAATGTCGGGTAACTTTGAGCGGGGCAACGTCATGTTACGCTGCGCCAATCGTATCTTCTCGGCAATCCCCGTCACAAGTCGGTAGATATACCTCGTAGGCAGTACCAATCGGAACTACTCGGGTATTTCCGTGAGCTGTGAAATACACCTCGGATATAAGTGTAGGGTTACAATTTTTCGGGTAAATCGGCATCCGCCAGTTAACACATTTTCTAAGCGTGCACGTTAAGTAGTTCAATGTATATGGAAGTGTTGGACATCCTTTTTAATCATTTTTTATCAGTAACTCATACCAAATGGCGAAATTGTTGTTGTGACATATATAGTTGTTTCCTCAATCAAATTTAACGACTTTTTCGATTTCACATATAATATCTATTTTTAAACACGAAAGTGAAGTGACGTCATTCCGCTGAGAAGCAATATGGCGTCATCCCTATTATTTCAGAGGTGTTTTCATTTGGTAAACCCGATGTGTTCAGATTGAGGCAGTACATGAATACACCAGAAATCCTGGGGTAATTCGCCTTATTTCCGGCGGCTAAGGCAAAATGCACATAGGCACTAAATATGTAATTAAATACACACAAATTGGTTGTATATCACAATTGAATGTATTTTTTACCCTTTTCGTTAAAGATGATCATATCAACACATCTTTGTTTCATATTTTGTCAATCGGCTCTTTTCGGCAATCCCCGGCTTGTGCCTCCGAGGTTATTTTAAGAAATGGCCGAGGTGTTCCGAATGACGCTGAGCGAGACAACTTACTCATAAATAAATATAGCGTCTGCAAAATCTGTCTGAAACAGCTAATTGTAACATCTTTTCAAAATATTCTCGTTTACATGATACACACTGCCCCCACCTACTTATCAACTTATCAAAGCATGACCTGAAATACTCCTGTGGAATTTTACGAATGGTTTCTCTAACTACCGCGGGAAGGTCATCAACACTCTCAAACCTTCTGCTGCACAACCCTGATATCAAGGTTCAACGTAGCTTTTATAACTCGGTATCACATTGTGATTCATGCTCCAAAGTACGTTGCCGATATGATATCTCACATGTTTTCGGTAAATGCCTTCACTAGTAAAGCGAAAGTGGAAACAGATAACTTTTGATTGGTTAAGGTTTCAATCGTGGTATAAGTACAAGCCTATGTACAGTAAGTCTTTCACAAATGTACAGGACTTACGACAGTTCTGGACTTGGCCACGAGAAGTGTCAAAATATGTACTTGCCTACACTCAGTATCTCCTTATATCTATAAAGGTCCTCACAGTGAAACTGTTAAATGAGGTTTGTGCTAAGAGACACCATATATGCAACAAGATGATCATGACGGGCAATTTCCACTCTAAAACCGGTTCGAAACGTGAGTATGAGATTTTTCACTGGAAACCACTTTCTTGTGTTTTGATGGGATATGTCTTTTCTTGATGATTTGTTTAACAATTTCCCAAACTTTTCAACTGTCCCAAAATGAAAGAGTTTGAAGACGACATTTCAAAATGTGATGAAATTGGAAAATAATTTTCTGATCAGGCAAAAAACATTGTGGGAAAAGGAGAAATTGCTCGTTCCGAGCAATTTCTTCTTTTCCCACAATGTTTTCTAAAGCCGTATGGAACAAAGTGGTCAAATATCGTTATTGTTTGGGAAACTGTTAAACGAGGTTTATGCTTAGAGACGCCATATATGTAAGGTAATCATGACGAGCAATTTCCACTCTAAAACCGCTTCGAAACGTGAGTATGAGATTTTTCACTGGAAACCACTTTCTTGTGTTTTGATGGGATATGTCTTTTCTTGATAATTTGTTTAACCCTTTCCCAAACAATAACGACATTTGACCACTTTGTTGCAGACGACTTTAGAAAACATTGTGGGAAAGGAGAAATTGGTCGTAACGAGCAATCTTTCCTTTTCCCACAATGTTTTCTGCCCTATCAGAAGATTATATTTCCAATTGCATCACATTTTGAGATGTCGTCAGCAAACTCTTTCAATTTGGGACAGTCGAAAATTTGGCGTTTGGGACAGTCGAAAATTTGGCGTTTGGGAAAGGGTTAAGACGATATGATGCTTTAAATCAACCTCCGTATTTGAGAATAGCTGATCTTGGAACATTGGGCGCTATGATATTACGGTAGCGCTCACTTACAGTGGAATTGTTTTAGTTTTAAACAAATTGACAATTAACATAAACTGTTTTGAATTTTCTTGTATGTTCGTATAGTGCTTTAAGAGTTAAGACGATCAAGTTTGTTTACAATTAGTGATCAAACGAGGACAGCCGAGAATTGCCGGGTGAGTTTTGTAAAACATCGGAGACCAATGAAATTAACTCGAATGATCCAAGCTGTAACTGTGTCAAAATGAAATATCTACGTCTGGATCATTCGGACTATGTTACTATTGGATAATCAAAGTCTATATCTCTGGGATAATTAACCAAATAAAACATATACACACAAACATGGTTTGCCAAAAATAGTAACATTTTTAAGGTTAAGGTCATTTTGAACCGAGGCTTTCGAGTAAACAAACCGTTCGTCGTACTACACAGTACCAAAATGATCTGTGTTTCGAAAATCCAGCGTTTGGACACCTTTCGGTGCCGAGATTTCAATGAATTACGATGCCCTGTCTCAAAAGGGTTTCAAGTTAAAGCATTGGTAGCGCTTAATATAATTTTATCTAAGTGAATACTAACCCATTACCCCGTTATACCACACGTTACCGCATCTCTCAAAAATGACTTTAAAAACTACAGTGGCCAAATGCGGAATAACTCCATTTATTACAATGGTTTATAACTTATATCAGAGGGAAAATGTTGGTTCTTAAATATCAATTGCTCTTGCATTTGAAGTTAAATAAATCACAAATCCCCATATGGGACAATTGGTTAATCAAAGACAAGATGTGAATTTTTCTTTTGTTGCTCCTCGTTCACATAAGCATTTAGTCCTTAATACATAGGCTATTTCGAATAAAAAAGGACAGAACAAACTAATATGGGGAAAACCTTATTGAACTGTCTTTTGATAATTCTGAAATACCTCAAGTGTCTTATCATTAGTCAATCAGCTGGACAAAATAAGCTGCCTACTCATCATTTATATTGAATCATTTATTTCCCTGTGCCATGCCATAAGGCTCTTGATAATCCAGGAGCATTTGTAGCTAATTGGTTTGTCAGAAGCACTTCCATCGAATACATATGCTAGCAGAAAGTTATGGAATTTGGAGCAAATGCTTTAAAAAATCGGCAATGATGTGATGTTTGTAAACAAACCAGGCTGGTGCTTGAAATTAGGGGGTCCTTCGGGTTTCAATTGCAAAGTTCAGAAAATTCAATTGTTGCCCTAGGGGCTAGTAGTTTCTTTATACCAGTAGAGTTTTGTTACAATTTCATAAATCATAAATCTACCTGCAGGATGTTTTTTTAATAAACAAAGGTAAAGTCACATGAGAGTCAGTGGAAATTCTTTCTTTGTAAGACAAAATTTGACTCAAATCAAAGACATTTTTAATTTTTGTTAGGTCTTTGATCAACCTAAGGGCCTGTGTGGTAAACTCAGATTCGGTGAATTTTTATAAGAACTTGGAAGCTATTTCGGACTACATGTGGCCCTAAATGCACGACCGGTTGTCTTATAAAAGCCAGAAGCCTAGTGGAAACTACGACGTATCACGGTACAATAGTTAATGCAACACGTACAACGTTATTTTGGATGAAAAATAAGGATAGAAAAATTATCAATTTATAACCGTATACATCATTTCTTTATTTTTGGGGTGTATAGAAGAAATCTTTCGTAGAACAACACCATGTACGCAATGGGATTGCAGTGGGCGTTTGCCACGTGATTATTTGTTTACTCGAAAAACAAGATGGCTGCAAAACCGTGTTTGTGTGTATTATATGCTACACAATCCGTGAAAATAGCACGTTGAAACATCGCTTATAAATAGTGCATGCGTTATATTGCAATGCTAACGTGGTATTTTGCTATGTTTTAACATATTGTTTCATAACCCACTTTACCCATTTCTGCAGTCTTTTGGACGACATTCTGACTTTACGCAATACCGGAGAGGGAAAAAAGCAAGCACCTTTAAAAGGTGTTCTATCTGTCGTATTATAATTTAACAACTGTTCACAAAACTAGAATAACAATTGATTGAGCATATGTTTTCCTTTTTTATGCATAAAGCGGAAGCCATCCGATGGAGGTAGCTGGCAGAAAGACGCTTGAGTGCGACTGTTGTCGTGAAGATGGTATTTCTAATGATGCCGTAGAGGGGTTCTGTGAAGACTGTAATCACTTCCTCTGTATAGATTGTTACAAGATACATCGGCGTCCCAAGCCATGGAGGAATCATATACTTCTGGAGAAAGCGGAAATGCCGAAGGCAAGACCGGAGAAAATCGAGGAGGACGAATGCTTCGACGTTTGCTCTAAACACCCAAAGAAGGTTACGGAATACTTTTGCAAAGACCATGCGCAAATAGGTTGCAGTGACTGCATAATCTTTGCCCACAAAAGTTGCGAAGTTGATTACATAACAAATGTGAGTAGATCGTTTGAAAAATCACAAGAGTTTGGTTCATTCAAAGGCACAATTCATGAGCTGAAGCTTAAGGTAAACGAAAAGAAACAGAAATGGCAACACGCCCAGGATTCACTTAAAAGAGCGTACGAAGATATTAAAGCGTTGGGGGTGGATTTAAACACAGTGTTGCAAATTATTGAAATTGATATTGCAGATCTTGAAAAAAATATAGAAACTGATCGTAAATATAACGAAGAAACTTTAAAAGCGTTCAATAAATTGGAGGCTGTTGTCAATAGCTTTAATGGCGATATAATGGAGAAAGTAGAAAAGAAACTAAATTGCCAGCTCTTCCTTACCGTGAAGCGAAATATTGATTTTTCATCAACAGTAACGACCAGTTTGGAAAGTATCAACTTAAAGTTACTGCCATACAACTTTTACCAGATAGGCATGTGTACCAGATTGCTTCAAACCCACTGTGAGAAACTGACGAAAGCATGCAAAAGTGCCGACTCGTTTGAATGTGAAAGTCACGAGGTTCAAGACGAACCCCGCAGTAAAATCATTTACCGTTTGGTGGCAGAGTTGAATATGCGGTCCAGCTCTGACCGCGAGACGTGTGAAATAACATCCATTCTCAAGTTGTCAGGTGAAAACCTTGCAGTCGTTGACAAAAAGAACCACTGTCTTAAGGTGATTGATATAAAAGCCAACAAAGTGGTGAAGAGACGCATGCTTTCAGACGAACCGCATGCCATGACGTTGGCCCAATCTAAACTTGCCATTACCATACCACAAAAAGGAACAGTCAGTATTTTCAATATCAATGGACTTAAATGGGTAAAAGGTATACAGGTTGGTCTTAACTGTTTTGGCATAGTGTTTCACGAAAACAGGTTTTTTGTAGGCTTCCTTGCCAACCCTGGATGTATCAAAGAAATCAACATACATGGCCAAATAACAAACACTTTCTTTATGTCCACTGGTTTGCATTGCAGTTTGTCAATACACGCAGATTCGAAAACGATATATTCATGTATAGCAAACGGTGTAGACAGGCGAGCAATACGCATGTCATTCATTGGAGAAATCCTTTCAACACATAGAGATGAAACGTCCAACTTCACTTCCATAGCGGTTTCGAGCGAGGGAAACGTTCTCATATGTGATAAGGAAAATAGCGAGGTGCGCGTATTGGATTCGACGATGCAATACAAGCTAGGCTGCCTTGGGGAATCCCACGGAATCAAACACCCAGAATGCCTCACCTATTCGGATATAGATCAGACGCTATATGTTACTATGGACGACAAAGTAAAGGCTTTCCGGTCTTTTATTTTCAACAGGTCTGTCGATCTAGATCGGCAGTGCGGAGAAACAACATTCACATAATACTGCAATGTTAAGTTTTTCTTTAGATTAGATTAGAGTCATGAACTGACACAGGTCCCATATGGGTCCTCTTCGTCAGTGCCGTATCTACATTTTTCATTTCAGGAACGGCTTTCCTGGATGCACCAGTACTAGGCTTGGGCTCTGAAGTGACTTGCAAAAGGCCACTCCCACGAAACCAGTGGTCTCGGTGGGGATCGAACCCGGTACCCCCGTGTTGGCCCATCATTGGCATAAAATTTAGTGTTAATAGTGTAGCAACTATGAAAAGTGTACCAAGGAGCCCTCATTTGTTTATTGCACACAATTTATTTTAAATTGTTTACACGGAGACCAAACTACTGAGCCACAAAGACCAATCTCATTTGATGGCATACCTATATTAACAATAGTGTATGTATATATATTGATAGTATAAGTATGTTAAACAACATTTGTCAATGGCACTGATCATACTGTAGCATAACACTTAACCCTTATAGTGTAGGAACCCACTTCATACTTAAGCAAACAGGTTGGATCCAGACCAGCCGCCAAGTACATTGGCGGCTGGCCTGTGATCTAACCTGTTTGCTACTCTGGGTATCTTTTCTCAACAAAATTAAGCCAATATTTAAGGTTTTGGACAGAAGACAACTCAAAAACATATTTTTTGATAATTAACCAGCATTCAAGGCTCAAGCATGTGTTGCTTAGGAGATCTTAAATAGCATTTCCTTTTGGATATAGGGTAATGATAATTGTGACATAAGGACGGTTTAATTTTGCATTTTCTTCTTTTGTTATAATTATCTTTTTAGTCCAATGCTGTTTGTGCTTCAAAATGTTTAATTGAGAGGATAAGAAACAAAAAACACCATAGTAATTCGATGTGGATACATGTATTGAACTCACTTTTTTCCAGTAAAATAATATCAATTGAAACGTTGAATATAAGTCATTCATTTCAAGTCAAGTTAAAACAACCACTTTTTAAAACAATAAATATATTTTTTTTAAAAATCAAAATCCCCATTATTCAGAATCTATCAAAACTGGAGTTTGATTAAAAAATTTTAAAGGCACTTATGCAAAGTACAAAACTTTTGCAGCCAACATTCATAATATGAAAAGTTGTATAAAATATTTGTTAAGAAAAAATGTTTTCAATCATTTCATATTTACATGACATAAAAGAACCGAAACATGCACTTCTAGATCCAGTTTCAATTTCTTATAGTAAGAAAATAGGAATTTGCTTATCATTTTCAAATTCCCATTTTTGTCACAATGATTTTCATGTTAACTTGACAGCTTTGCAATTTTCCCATTATTAGTATAGCTGCTTTGATTATTCGCTTTCATCTGGAACTATTGATTCAGAGCAGGAAAAGAATTAACAACCATTGTTCATGTTCTCAAATAATACTGATTGTATTTTGTACCTACAAAATAGGGTTTCAAGAAGAAATAAAACATTTTGCATATAAAATGGGCCGCTGGGTAAAGTTTTACTTTACATTTTATTCGAAGGATTGGCCAAGCTCAAAACAACACTCCTTCTTATTTCAATATTTGGAGGAGCAACATTGCAAAGTAACACATCCTTGGAATAGCCTCTCCGGGATAATTCCAAAGATATGTCACATGATAGGAGTGTACACTTATTTGGAATACTATGGCTTTATGCAAAACTTGCCTATCCTAGACCTTTTAATGCAACTTCTTCGATCAATAACAACACAAAGAAGTTTAATTCTAAATCAACCTATTTATCAACGTGAATCTGTATATACACTTAAGAGGTAGGTTAATACAGGGCCATATATAACTTGAACGTTTCCATCTTCAATAAAGTATTTCTGCAGACGACTTTCATATGTCAAAATACACCAAACAACATTTAAAAATTGAATTTACGATAATCATTGCGACAAAACTAATAGCAGTTGCGCAATATGCTCAATTGCTAATTTTGTCATAATTATTCCAAAATTTTTCAAATGGCACTGGCAGCAGAGTTGTGTTCAAAGTTATAAATAAAGCTGAATATGGAAAACATTTTCTGCCATTTGAAATAATCAGAGTTGGTTTTCGCCAATGCTCATTTTGTCTCGCTAATTTCACATTCTAAAATCCAGCCTGCATCAGAGGCATAAACGTTTGTGTTTTCTATAAAAATTCCTTGCTATCTTGATGTCTTCACAAGTCAACACAATGTGCTCTGCATTCATCCCCAATTACGGTCATTGGCCATCTTTTCTGAAATAGACAGGGTAGCTTTAAATATGTCTCTCCCTTTAACCCATTACCAAACAATAACGACATATGACCACTGTGTTGCAGACGACTCTGAAAAACATGGTGGGAAAAGGAGAAATTGCTCTTAACAAGCAATTTCTCCTTTTCCCACAATGTTTTCTATTCTGTAGGAGATTACTTTTCAATTTCATTAAATTTTGAAATATAGTCTGCACTCTTTCAATTTGGGACAGTCGAAAATATTGGCCAGCTGGTAAATGGTTAAACAATGTTGTGAATTTTACAATAGGAGAAACGTTTAATTAAGTCCAGACAAAGAGCTAATAAAACAGGTTTATAGAACTGTGTACAATGTCAAGCTTACCAACCAGCCTAAAGGGGCAGAGGATGGCAGAGCCACCCAGATTTATTTCTTATGAGGTTAACCCTTTCCCAAACTCCAAATTTTAGACTGCCCCAAACTGAAAGAGTTTGCAGATGACATTTCAAAATGTGATGTAAATGGAAAATAATCTTCTGATAGGGCAGACAAAATTGTTGGAAAAGGAGAAATTGCTAGTTAAGAGCAATTTTTCCTTTACACACAATGTTTTCCAAAATTGTCTCCAACAAAGTGGTCAAATGTGGTTATTGTTTGGTAATGGGTTAAATGCCTTCCAACAGTGTTTCAGTTATTTCTGTCAGCTTTCCTGAAATTATCCAATACAAGTCAGGCCTCTGCAGTGTCTTGCTTATGGTTACTCCCACAAAAAGTCCCGTGCTGCTTGTGAGGATTGGACCCAGTACCCCCGAGTCTCAAGTCCTACATATAGTCCTTATATGAGCCGCGTCACGCGAAAAGGGGCACTTGGACATAAATAAAAACCGCTGACTCAGCTCTTTCTTAGCGGTATTATTCCAGCATCTAGTCACGACAGTTATCATTTGTATTTATTTAAAGGTAGAACTTGATGTCCTCTAAGATGGCAAACAGTGTAACCCCAGACTAGCCACCACGTCAGTGACGTGGCGGCTGGTCTGGGGCTACACTGTTTGCTATGTCCGAGTGCCCCTTTTCCTGTGACATGGCCCATATATTTTTTGTATTGTATTGGGTCTAAGGTTGTTATGTAATGCAGGAGGGGGACTCAATATGCTTATAGCTTCCGTCCCAATCCAATTGTAAAAAATATTTAACAATAAAATATGTTTAACCTTAGTCTTTTACCTTAACCACTTGGGGTTTAAAACCATGTAAACAATTTTCAGTTCTAGCTTTCCTGGATTCATCAGTACTAAGCTATGGCTCTGAAATGCCTTGCCAAACGATACTTCCAGACAACAAGACATATTTGTGGAGCTTGAACCCGGGACACCAAGTTCTCAGACTGCTACCACAACCATTGGTCCATACAGAACCCTTCAATTATTAAGGCCTGGTTATGAAATATCAAAGGTACCACAATATAAATGAAATACTGAAGAAAGCAGTGTTAACCTCAAGTCCAATCAACCATATTTTTCTTAGCGATGTCTGTTAAAGTCAGAATGGCAACAGCAAGATGATGACATAACTAAAAAACCCGGTAATGGTGTTGACGATTGAACCCTGGAACATCCCTGCAACTTTTCATTCAACGGTTTTTTTTTAATACAAAGGGAAGAAGGGTCCAATTTGTGACAATTAATTTGGTTGTTTAAATACCAAGAGAATCCAGGCCAATTTTGTGATTCATCATTGGTTTGATTGTTTGAATATCTTTCCATTGGTTTGTCCACTTTGTGACTTATCATTAATTTGTTTGTTTGAATCCCAGTTTTCATTGGTCTTATGTTTGAAACCCACTTTCATTGGCGTGTTTGTTTGAATCCCACTTTTCATTGGTCTTATGTTTGAAACCGACTTTCATTGGTGTGTTTGTTTGAATTCCACTTTTCATTGGTGTTTGTTTGCATGACACCAATGGAAGAGGGGTTCCACCTTGTGACTTTTTGGTGTGTTTTTTTAATACAATTATTTATTGGTTTGTTGGAATAGCCCTTTTCATTGGTTTGTTTGTTTGAATCCCATTTCCATTGGTGTATTTGTTTGCATGACACCAATGGAAGTCGGGTCCACCTTGTGACTTTTCATGAGTTTGTTTGAATGCCAATTTTTCATTGGTTTATTTGTTTGAATACCACTTCAATGATTTGTTTGTTTGTTTGCATGACACCAATAGAAGTGGGGTCAACCTTGCGACTCTTCATTGGTTTGTTTGTTTGAATACCACTATTCAATGGTTTGTTTGAATATCATGTTTCATTGGTTTGTTTGAATATCATGTTTCATTGGTTTGTTTGAATATCGTGTTTCATTGGTTTGTTTGAATATCATGATTCATTGGTTTGTTTGTTTGATAGTAAGGGAAGTGGGTAAACAGCTGCAGAACTGGTTATGTAACAAAGAAGCAGAATATAGAGGACTTCATATAGAGATCTTGTTTTATAACTGATGTGTTTAAACAAGATATATTTTCTACACAACAAATTAACCAAATGAAACAAATTAGAATGAAAATATTAACCGCTTACTTTCTTACACCAGCTATGGGTCTGTCCCAGTCGGAATGTGTGGCAGCTATTTGATGGGAGGCTACGCTGGCTCTATAATACTTCCTGTGAAATACAAAACAAAGAATTCTTTTGAGGATAAAAAAAGGAAGAAAAAAAAACCCAACTAAGAATCCTTCTAAAGATGGCAACAAATAACCAGTTAACCAAGTATCCGTTCGGTGAACTGATTACCATTATATAATCCAGTGATTGTGAACTAGAAAAGAAATGCAGATGTTTTTCTTAAAACCTCTTCAAAGTACATGCATCTTCAAAAAAAAAAAAAGAGAGAGTCTAACAATAACAGAATCATCAATAACATTAGCCATCCTTTCGTTAAATTATCAAACTCTTCTGAGTAACAGAGCACTTGATTTTAGATTTCAAGATTCTAATTTTCAAAATTGGTACTCTTGAACATCCTTAACTTTCACATGGTATCATTATTACTTCCTGCGAAATACAAAGCAAAAACATTGCATCCAAAGTATATTTTAGGAACAATATTGAGCATTAAACTTAACTGGCATGACTTTACTAAAATTAACACTACATCAGATTCTGTTATTTAATTCCTTTGTTTAAACTTATTTATTTTACATTGATTGTGTAACAAGTTCTTGCAACTAAGATTAATCACTCTCGATTCTGATTCCTTGATCATAGCCAGTGCTCGTGTCAAATGTGGATTAAAGAAAGGTTGCAAGGCGAAACCCGCTACTCACAGGGTTCTAACCCACGACCCTTGTGTCAAGAGACCAATGCTCTACCCTTGGACCACTGTCCTTCACAGTTAATTCCTTACTCCCTTATACTCCATTTTATAAAATTAGCGGCAGCAGAACCACAGTGAATATAGGATAAACCTATGAGCAATTGATCGTTTTGTCAAAATGGTTTCTTCCCATCCCATAGGGAAATTTGTTTTCTTGCTTTTCTACCTTGTATGTTGTTGCTTTTAACGCTTTACCAAACCCCAAAGTTTCAACTGTCCAAAATTGAAAGCGTTTGCAGACATTACAAACTGATGAAATTGAAAAGAAATCATCTGATAGGGCAGAAAACATTGTGGGAAAAGGAGAAATTCCTCATTAAGAGCAATTTCTCCTTTACCTACAATGTTTTCCAGAGTTGCCTGCAAAACGCTGGTCAAATGTCGTTATTGTTTGGTAATGGGTTAAGTTGGACCTGGCAATATTTCCCTTATGGGATGGTGGAGTGTGATAAACGATAACAACATGTCCACTGGGGCGACAAAATAAGTATTACCCAGCTTGTCGAAAAAAAGCCTTAGTGGACAGATAGACACTGAAATATACTATGTAATCATCATACAAACAAGTGCAGCCAAAGGTTTGGGATTTACAGACATGGAAACCAAAATCAGATTTTGCCATCCCCGATATCCTTGTGATATTTTGTTGGAACCATCTACAGCTCATTCTTAATTAATCATATATGGGTTTAACATTGCACCAACAATACTCCGTTATGTTACAATGCCCTGTTCATGGAGGAAAATCCCACACTTAACTGTTCATGGGCGCTGGTCAAAGCATGTGGGCCATCAGTATTTCGGAATTTAAAACATGGCAACTACCTCTCATGAAAATTCGAATGCCCAGGGTTTTCCTTAAGGATTGGAGTAGAACGTCAGAAGAACTGTTAAGGAGGCAAGGGTGTCTGGGGGCCAGTGGGCCAAAAATGGAATTTACCTCTTTTCAGGTACTTTTGAGTTCATCATTACATTCTGGCAAATTTGAGCCAGGCAGAAAAGGATTTGAGGTGGTCAAATCTGCCTGCAGCAGACTCTTAAGGAAAACCCTGAGTGCCCTCATCAAGATTCGGACCCATGCAGAGAGGAGCATTGTGATTGCAAGTTACTACGTCCTTCACAAACATGCAGTATTTATTTTAGTATTGACTGAACCCTCAGGCTGCTATAGTCAATCCTTTGCTGGCTTTAAGGTAGATAGTTACATATTGTATGAAATTGTTCTTATCGCTTTTGTTTGTTGCTTAACCCTTTCCCAAACAACAAATTTTGGACTGTCCCAAATTGAAAGAGTTTGAAGATGACATTTCAAAATGTGATGAAATTGAAAAATGTTCTTCAGATAGAGCAGAAAACCTTGTGGGAAAAGGAAAAATTGCTCGTTATGAGCAATTTCTCCTTTTCACACAATGTTTTCTAAAGTCATCTGCAACAAAGTGGTCAAATGTCGTTATTGTTTGGGAAAGGGTTATGAGAAACTGTATTTATGAACAGTCACATTGAGTCAATGTTTCATGGAGGCCAAGAACTTTATTATTTTCCATCATAATGCAAGGTCTTCCCCCTGCATTTTAATCACTGTGGGGCCCCAGCATCTGAATTTCAATGTACTCTACTTCTACTTCCACCCCTCTGTGCCTGAATTCTTTCCATTGTGTTGAGAATTTAACCACAGGGCTTTAAAATTGTCCTGCAACCAGTCTCCTTGCTCCGGACATTTTGTGATACTTTCGATTTGGTTTAAAAACAGTATTTTTTTGTCTTTTAATTCCAAAAATATACCCAAAAAATTCACCATTCAAGTTGAACCTACTAACCCCTCCTGTGCCGTACCTCATTCTCCCAAGCATCAAACTACCCAGAGCTTAAAAAAAGTCCTGGGGAAGACCCTGTAATGGAACTTTGTGACTGATCCATAGACAAAAAGTATTAATATTTTTCAAGTATCAAAATTAAAAATTTCCCTTGTGATATCAGAGAAGCAGTTTTAACAAAGGAAGTTATCGCCTGTTTAATTCCCTCTTTTGACATAACTATTCCTCCCCTGAAAAATATATATCACGGATTCAGTGCAAGAGTACAGTGAGGGATTCGTGCTTGTAAAGAGTTTATCAAAGTCTTGCAAACGCCAAATTTTCAACTATCCCAAATTGAAAGAGTTTGCAGACGACATTTCAAAATGTAATGAAATTGACAAACAATCTCCTGTTAGGACAGAAAACATTGTGGGAAAAGGATAAATTGCTTGTCACAAGCAATTTCTCCTTTTCCCACAATGTTTTAATGAGTTGTCTACAACAAAGTGGTTAAATGTCGTTATTGTTTGGTAATAGGTTAAACCCCATGTGTAATCTCATTACATATAAAATAATGCCTCAGTCTAAAGTACAAGATATTTACCATGATATCATATGCAAATAAAATCAGTAGAAATACAATTTTATTGGAAAGCTATAATTGTTACATTCAGATGAATTCGAAGGTGTAAATAAAAGTACATGTACAGAGCTTTAACCATACTGCACATTGCCTGTCTATAAGGCACACTTTTAAAGGGACTATCTCACAGAATGAAATTTTGATCATCTTTCATTTAAAATGATCTACGGATAAGATGATATCACAGATCATTATAGAAACAAAAATCTATTTTAATTACTGATTTAATTTTTGATCCCCTTCATTTTAGTTTGGTGCAAATACAGCATAATTATTTGTGGATATAGTTTACATTTTAAACAGTTTATTTTGCAAACAATGATCTGCTATTTCTGTATTTTTTAATAATGGTAGTTTTTAAAAGGCATTGGAAAAAAGCCAATGAAATGCTTTGACACTCTTACTTTGAAACGCTAGCAAGGTACGTCAGAGAGAAATCCTTAAACTGTTCTTAAACAAGAGTTTTCAATGAAAACACTAAAAGAGGCTTGTCTTGCTTATGGTTTCTCCCACGAAAAGTTACATTGGAAACCAATGACAAAGCAGGTTTTCATTAACATCAATATAAGAAATTGAAAACGATCATTTGTTCAGTGAAGAGGATTGTTTGAATGACCCATATAAAATTTACCCACTGACCGAAAGCAATCTGTGAGATTGTCCCTTTAACTATCCATTTGACTGTTTGTAACATTATAACAGGATGTTATTTCAAATTAAGCACTTTTCCCCGACTACTCAGAATGGTTAAATAGTTTTTGTCCGATCACAGAATTCAATCCCATGATCCTTAGTCCTTAGCTGCGTTGCCCCTCAGTCGATTTTCTAACTGTTCCTCCACGTGATATCCCCTAAACAGGCTGAAAAGAACAGAATGGTTATCAAATCTATATATCTAGAGCTTTTACTGTATGTATGCCACGCCAGAGCTTCATCAAATGAGGGGTAATAGAGTTTATGAATGTTCATGCATATACTGGTGCATGTAGCTTATCTCTTGTAAAGTTTATTGTTCAAACGATCACAATATTAATGCCAGTGAGAATAATTGTTGTAACTACAACAACCAGACCAAATGTTCAGTGCAAGGCTAAAGCAAGTCTTTCACTAAAGTGAAGGACATGCTTTAGTCTAGCACTGAACCTTAAAGAAAAAACTAACTTTACTTTCATAGTAAAGTGAGATACTACCGGTTTATCATTATAAAAAGCTTTAAGACTTGATTGAAATAAATTAAGAATTTAGTTGGAAACTCAAACCCCATATTTCATAAGCTCTGCCTTGGTATGATAAAGAAATTTGATTTTCATTCATATTTGTTGTACAAACAAAATTCACAAGACTCTTACAGGCACTGTATTTAACCTACACCATTACAGTATGGTAACAGTAAGATGTAAGTTAATTGCATACAAAACCTCTATATATATAGGCTTATTGGCTCCTTTACTCTTTTTTATTTCCCCTATAATCTTTTCTAAAAGGATCACATTCTAAACAATATGACTTCCTACAGAGTTTTTGGCATTAATTTCATACCTAAATGACTAATCCTTTATTGTGGGTACTTTTTAAGATAATTTTATAATAACCAGTATCCACAATTAAGCTTTTTGAATTAAGTGCATTGCACAGCACAAAAGCTCCCAAAATATCCTATATAACCCTTGTGTTGGAACCAACTTCATGCTTATGCAAACAGGTAAGATCCAACCTGTGATCTAAGTGATCTAACCTGTTTGCTACTCTGAGAGTCTTTCCTCATTTAAAATTAGGCATAAATTTAAGGTTTTGGAAAGCAGACTACACAAAATCTATTTTTTAGAAAATTGTCCAGCATTCTAAGGGTTAAAGAAAAATTCCTTGTTATAAGCAATGTGACAACTTATTGCAATGTTTTATACAATTTTGCCATGTGCAAGAGTTTTCATTCATAGGGTAAAAAGCAAAACAACAATATAACCAAACCAATGTTAATGGTGTAATGAAAATCAAAGTTCTTTGGGCATAACAACCTTAAATTATTACCAATTCATACCATAAAATCATCAATCATTTGGAGAACACATTTCATCTGGAAGTTTTTTCTTTAGACTGAAAGTTAGAAATTGTTGAATTTTGTCGCCAAAATAAGGTATTCAATCTATTTATTAATTCTTCTTTTACTGCTCTGTTAATTGAATATTAATCTGAACCACAAAAACTGAAAAATATGTAGTTCTTTGTAACCTTTAACCACACAAAGAGACTTAGATATCAAATTTTGGTGTCCATGCAGAGAAATGCATTTCAAAAGCACTCTGAATCAAGAAAAATCTATCTGAGATATGACAAGCCCTTTATGCTTCAATCAAGAAATACTTGTCTGAAAATTTTAACCTGATAATTAAGCCAGTGACAACTTTCTCTATTGGTAAATCTAAGGCAATAAAAGTATTTTCTGCACAAAATGATATCCATTTTCATGAGCTACTTATTCACCAGATTACAAACATATTCCAAAATGATTGACCATTTTATGGTTGTTGTGTTTCCATGGTTTTACTTACGCCGACCCAAGAATCACCCAGAACATCACGAGGGAGAGACATGTTATGTAAAACACGTTCAATTTACCGCTGGTGTTGATCATCGAAATGGAGATCGAAGGGGCCTTCATGGATGTGGGCTGTCCACTCGGCCCGTATTTTATTTGTCTAATTGGTAAAATAATTGACAAGAAAACGTCTGTCACTTTGGTTTACTTGAATTTCTGCGCAATTAACTTTTTGGGTGACTTTTCAATCAGAATTCTTTTTTCATGAATTAGAGAAAAGTTGAAAATTTTGAAATTTATTAGAGTGGTTTTAAGAATTTAATTTAGTGATTTCTAAAATTTGAGTAATTTTGAAAATTTGAACTAAAACATTGAAAGACATTATACTCTGTCAACTTTTATCACTGTCTGATAGAGAAATTGGAAAAAAAAAAAGACTCATATCTTTATAATTCTTATTTCAGACGTTTCCATTCTATAACCTAAATAAGGATATCATGCCAAAGGGTTTGATGTCTTCTATATGTCAAACACAGTCAGAGGATTTTTGCTTTATACCAGTAATCCATAATTGAGAGATTCTTCATGAAGAGTCACCAAAAAGCTAACAGACATTAATACAACCAATAAACCCAAGAGCTGAGTGAACCACATACATGTATAGTTATTAACATTTCTTTCATACAGGATGTTTTGATCCAAATTGAAAGCAACAATAAATGGCAAATAGGAAGTAAGTAAATTGAAATTTTTATTGTGATCTTAACCGTGTTGGTAATGTCATTAAGATTTTGTTCATGAGATAAATTTTCCTTTCATTAAGAATTTTTCATGAGCCTTCTACAATTCTTTTTGATAAATGAAAATTTGCTCATCATGAGCAAATTGCCATTTTGTCAAAATGTTTGTAAGCCTCATCTAATCCAAAGACAAATGGCTTTGTATCAACCTTTTACCAAACAACAAATCTCCGACTGTCCCAAATTGAAAGAGTTTGCAGACGACATTTCAAAATGTGATGAAATTGAAAAATAATCTTCTGATAGGGCAGAAAACATTGTTGGGAAAGGAGAAATTGCTCGTAGAGAGCAACTTCTCCTTGGCCCACAACGTTTTCCTAAGTCCTCTGCAACAAACTGGTCAAATGTCGTTATTGTTTGGTGAAGGGTTAAGAAAAGTGGAAACAGTTGAAATACTCAGCTCATTTGGGTCCTTCCATTGAGATGCAATCATAGAAATCTGTAACATCAAGGTTGAGTGTTAAATCGTTTTAA
This sequence comes from Cerastoderma edule, assembly GCA_947846245.1. NCBI lineage: Eukaryota > Metazoa > Mollusca > Bivalvia > Cardiida > Cardiidae > Cerastoderma > Cerastoderma edule. The sequence continues at coordinate 6,267,713 of OX401404.1, forward strand.
TCCATTACCCCATTTATACCATTCCTTAATACACCAACAGTCAAATATTTGAGCAAATTTGAACAAATATCCAAATATGACACATATAAATCTAGCAGTGGATAACTTCTTTGTTTCCTCTTTGAACCCTATATTGGAGGCACTGAGCACAGCGTATGACAAATAGTAATAAACAATAAATCATCATTGTGATTAGTTTTTGGATTAAGAGGTCAACTTTCAATTTAAGGTCGCCAATGAAAAAAAAACACAACAAAAATTAGGTATTATAACTACTACTTAATACGACCACATATTTTTTTGTTGTTGTAATTTGATGACTAAAAAGTCATTTGAAGCAGTCAAACTGGCTTAATGACAACCCTGATTATTATCTATCAGTTCAACTTATATCTATATGGGTTTTAAAATCACATAAACATTATTTCTGTTATGTTGCATTGTCACAAGCAATTTCTTCTTTTGCCACAATGCTTTTTCAATCTATTCACATATCAGAACAGCAGAGCTGAAAGGTTTTTCACAAGTTTACAAAGTTTTCTAAAAACATCTGCTTCAAGTAAAAGAAATGTTGTCTGAAGGTGGTAAAGAGTAAAGATTGGGTATACTGGGATAATGGATTAATAATCTAAGATAACAAAATAAAAACAAAACATTGAATGAGTTAACAAACCTCAACACTTAATGCTACAGACCCCACCATGATTTGCACTCATAGAATCGCGCACAAACAAAATGTGGACTTACTAGTAGAAAACGTAAGGTAAAATCACACCACAGACTATGACCACTAGTGTACCGTGTAAGTGGAGGGACAGGCTGGCCTTGAAAGGATTGGCTTCCACCTCATAGATCCTGAAGTGAAGGGAAGAGAGAGAATCAATACAGCCTTACCCTAGAGGAGTCGCTTTTTACCAAATGTCTTGAGGAAAGTATTTGTGTCAGTCAAATCTGATCTTCACGGATATTGTTTCTGACAAATAAATAGTATTTGTGTCAGTCAAATCTGACCTGATCTTCATGGATATTGTTTCAGATTTCCTTTCACTATCTCCTTTACCTCCAGCAAACAAATAGGTGGGGATTTGTCTACTGGTCCATTATATACCTTGAATAGCCTTTTATTAATGATTCTAACAATTTGCATGCACAGATATCTGATAAGCCACTCTTAATCAACCTCTGCTTTCATTTTTGAAAAGGGGGCGAGGTTTTTTGCAGACAGTAATTACAAAAAGAGATTCCACCTCACAACACCTTAACTGAAGGTTAAGAAAGCACAAAACAGCATTTTCGAAAGTTAAAATAAAGGTGGGGTGCATATGTATAGGTGTTTCTGATACTTTTCTATACAACTTTTCAACAACTGTTCAATGAATCCTTTTTTGTGGGTACTCATCAGAATTGTATCTACGCAATTCGGTTAAGGCCAGAAATGGAGACCTTGATTTAAAGAAATATGACACAAATCTCATCTTTATTTTAAGGGATATAATTAGTATCCAATTTATCAATTTGTCTTTTTAAAACATTGCAATGTAATGGAGAAATTGTGCATGTAGGGTAGCTAACTCTGTTTGTCAAAGCTTTCCTTCATTTTTACGTCATAAAGATACAGCTTTAGTAATGAGGCAGAAGACTAGAAGTGTATTGGTCAGGTTTTTTACGCGATTTTCAACAGTTATATTGGATAAGGTAGTGAACCTTTCCTTTCTTGTGTTATTTCCTAATTATGACAGAACAAAAATATTCTGTCAAAGCAACGAAATATTCCTATTCAAGAACAAAGCATTACCATAATTACATTGAATGTGGTGTGATTTTACAGCACATATAAAACATGCATATTGCAAATAAAGGTTGTTTAACCAATGTTAACAGTTCCCCTTTGTCCATTTTAAACATCATTTTAAACACCAAATTTTCGACTGTCCCAAATTGAAAGAGTTTGCAGACAATATTTCAAACTGTGATGAAATTAAAAAAAAACTTCCGATATGGTAGAAAACATAGTGGGAAAAGGAGAAATTGCTCGTTAAGAGCAATTTCTCCTTTTCCCACAATGTTTTCCAATGTTGTCTCAAACAAACTGGTCAAATGTCATTATTGTTTAGTAATGGGTTAAGGAATATTAGGTTTTACATAAATAACAAACAACATACGCTAAAGAAGGTTATAAAATACACAAAGGTCAATCCAAGATGTGATATCTACTGGCCAGTTTGACTTGCGTACTTAGTTTTAAACCCTAGTAACAGATCATATGGGAGTGAAACTCCAGGTTTGTATGGGTGGGATTAAATGCCTTGTCAACAATTTTTCAGCTATGTTACAGCTTTCCTGGAATCACCAATACTAAGCTAGGGCTCTGAAGTGTCTTGCCAAAGGACCCTTCCATGAGACCAGAAATACAGGTGGGGCTTGACCACCGAGTTCTAAGACCTCCATATTAACCACTGAGCCATGCAGGACCTCTGTGACACTATTAACCCTTTACCAAAGGCCAAATTCTCAACTGTCCCAAAATGAAAGAGTTTGCAGATGACATTTCAAAATGCGATGAAATTGGAAAAATAATCTTCTGATAGGGTAATTTCTCCTTTTCCCACAATGTTTTCCAGAGTTGTCTGCAAGAAAGTGGTTAAATGTCATTATTGTTTGGTAATGGATTGAAGGGTCTTTCAGCCATATCAGTTATTGCATGTATGTATCTGGTATTTCCTCATGAGTATTTTTCATCCAGAATCTTGAACTTCTTTCCCAAATGAACAGGATTATTCAGTGGTTTAACCCATTACCAAACAATAACAACATTTGACCAGTTTGTTGAAGACGACTTTGGAAAACATCGTCGGAAAAGGAGAAATTGCTCTTATCTAGCAATTTCTCCTTTTCCCACAATGTTTTCTGCCCTATCAGAAGATTATTTTTTAATTTCATCACCTTTTTTAATGTCGTCTGCACACACTTTCAATTAGGGACAGTCAGAAATTTGGCGTTTAGTAAAAGTTTAGACAACAAAAATCATGTCATATTGTTTCATTAATTACTGTAGAGAACATCAGTACTGTAGTTACCCTGGGTTTCATTACACTTTATATCTAGACAACAGATCATTGCTGTCTTTGTATCGGAAATGTTATCAAGCAGTGCATAGAAATTGTTATCTGCTTAGTCAAACAAATTGAATATTGACAAAGATCTTAGGTCTAGTCTGATAATTTTCAAAGACACCAACCACCTATTCATTTGAGATTTAAATTGACACAAAACAACAATGAATTTTACCAGCAGGTACCCCGGTCCTGAGCCGATATTATTCTCCCTCAGATTTAAATTGACACAAAACAATTGAAAATGATAAAAAAAAATTATAAAGATAAAGGAGAATTCATTTTAAGCAACAAATTGAGAACAACATGTTATATGATTGCTGTAGAGACCACAAATGCTATATGGCACATAGAGCATGGACGGGTAGCAATTTACTTCCCGCATACCCAATGGATATTACCAGCAGGTACCCGGGTCCTGAACCGATATTATTCTCCCTCAGATTTAAATTGACACAAAACAATTGAAAATGATATAAAAAAAATTGATAAAGATAAAGGAGAATTCATTTTAAGCGACAAATTGAGAACAACATGTTATATGATTGCTGTAGAGACCACAAATGCTATATGGCACATAGAGCTTGGACGGGTAGCAATTTACTTCCCGCATACCCAATGGATATTACCCGCAGGTACCCGGGTCCTGAACCGATATTATTCTCCCTCAGATCCATTAATTTCCCTCCCTTAGATAACCTTTTAATGTAGAATGACCATGGGTTCCAGGCCTTTGTGACTTACTGCAATAATTGGAACAAAGAAACGTTGATAGTTTCGATATCTGACGAGTAGCCTTCAAGTTGGAGAGTATAGTGCATGTGACATAATTGTGCACATGTTGAAAAATTGTTTGGGGGATACTTGATTGCTAGTTTGGGATTTAGAAACGGCTTAGAAACTCGTCAACAAGTGCTTATTCACACATTCATGTGAATTTTTTACCCAGGTAGAAATAACATCGGGTAACAGGTTGTGATTTGCTACCCGGGTAGAGGCCTGTGCCCAGCCCATACCCAGGTACTTGTCCAAGCCCTAATGGCACATGTACAGAACGATGTGTTATAGGGTCCCCACCGATATCACAAATAATATATGTCACATTGATATTTGTCCAAAAACAGGTCTGACTGGGGACTGGATAAATTACAATATAAAGTGTATTTGCACCAAAGTTAACCAGAGATCCTTTTTTAAGTTTAAAGAAACACAGTATTTTCCCAATCATCTCTGTATTGAAGCCATGATTAGCATGTTTTGTTTGACAGGAGTGAATTAATGAAATAGAATCAGACATACTTGTATTTGTGATAATCCTCTGAAGCAAACACTTGACTGTCATACTGTTTTTTATCTGCCTCTTTACTAAGTATCGTATATGCTTCCTGCACTTTAATGAAGTCCTCGCTCGTTGAGTCGGTGTTTACGCCATTACTTGATTTGTCAGGATGGAACTGTTGGGAAGAAGATAAGTTACCATAACCCATTACCAAACAATACTGATATTCATCCTGTTTGTTGCAGACGACTCTGGAAAACATTGTGGGAAAAGGAGAAATTGCTCTTAACGAGCAATTTCCCCTTTTCCCACAAAGTGTTCTGCCCTATCAGAAGATTGTTTTTCATTTCATCACATTCTGAAATGTCGTCTGCAAACTCTTTCAATTTGGGACAGTCGAGAATTTCGGTTTGGTAAAGGGTCGTAGATAGAGGTTAATATTATAAGTAAAGAGACACAGATAGATATTCTGTGTCATCTTATCAGCTAAAAAGGCTTCATTTTATTGGTGTTTCAAAACATTGTTTGCGATTATAATCTTTTATCCCTTTCCATATTTTTTGTAAAAAGGAAATGTGTGTAGACTTATGAGATAAAAAATAAACCAAATAATACAATGAGCCAGTCTTTGCCTCTTTCTTGCATTTGTGACCAGGGTTGGCTACATCAATTGTCCATATTGCCCAGCTTGTCCAAAAGCTTTTATAGGCAAGTGAAGTTTTACAAAAATTGAATGAAGAACCATTATACAAGTGCAGATAAGATTTGGCTTTTACGGACAATTAAATAAAAATCAGATTTCACCACTCGTGTTGATCAGGTTGATGTTTTCCTTATTTAATTATTCATATAGGTTTATTACATTGTATCAACACTATTACATTTATGTTGCAATACACGACTCTTAACCCTTTCCCAAACAATAACGACATTTGACCACTTTGTCGCAGATGACTTTAGAAAACATTGTGGAAAAGGAGAAATTGCTTGTCACAAGCAATTTTTCCTTTTCCCACAAGGTTTTCTGCTCTATCTGAAGAATGTTTTTCAATTTCATCACATTTTAAAATGTTGTCTGCAAACTATTTCAATTTGGGACAGTTGAAAATTTGTTGTTTGGGAAAAGGTTGATGATGGAAGAAGACCCCATACTCAATAGTCCATAAGGGCTGGTAAAGCCGGGTAGAACCACCAGCATTCCCTAAGTCAGATGGGAGACTACATCTCATGAAAATCCAAATGCCTTCACTTGGATTTGAACCCACACAGAGATGTGACTTCAAGTTCTGTCCTCAAACCACTAGGCTGAGTCACCTGATATTTTTGTTGTAAATATATACTAAGAATTGTGAAAGCTTTTAACCATTTGAATACTTTCACAGGACCTTGAGGTTTCCAATACTGTACTAAGTTTTACATATACACCTTGAATAATTTTTTTCTGGCAGAGCAGTAATTACAGGAACAAAAGAGACTTTTAAGTTACTAGTTAACTTGTTTTATATGTCCTTATAGTTACCTCTTTTGACTTTTTGATATAGGCATTCTTGATTTCAGCTGATGAGGCATTCCTTGATACTCCTAAAACATCGTAATGAGTTGACTTGTGTCTTATACTGAAATCGTAAAAATAAAAGTTATGCAAAACAACATTATCTCAATCAAAAACTTTTTTATGGTTCCATAATGTTCAGAATAATCTGAAGAAAAGAAAACATGCAGGCCAACTTGAGTGGTCAGTGCAAGACTATAGTAAGTACTTCACAAACATGAAGCACTTACTACAGTCTTCCACAGATACACAAGAACTGATGTCCTTTTGAAATGCATATACATTTTGTAATGCTGAATTATAAGACAATTTCCTTTTATTCATAATGAGATTTAGATAGTGTCAACATAGTAGGTTGAGTACTGTTGCGAAACCAAACTCAAAATGATGGAGGAAGGCCCAAACTTAACTGCATGTAAAGGCTGGTCCAGCCGAGAACAGACGGGGTGATCTCATGACCAATGCTTACAAAAAATCTCTGAACAAGATGGTCGCGCCACAGGTATATTTGGTTTTCTCAGCATATTACATTTGTTTTCCACTATTTTATATACACCATGTTCCGAGCATTAACTTTCCGGTTCTGGTGGTATATAGAGAATAATAGGTAAATGACGTTAATGGGTTAAGTTTTTCGGGCAAGGCGTAGGAATTTATTGGGTGAGCCAAAGGCGAACCCAATAAATACCGAAGCCGAGCCCGAAAAACTTAACCCATTAACGTCATTAACCTATTATTCTGTTTATCCCGTTACATACCTTTCGAATACCCAATTTCAATGAAACAACAGAGAAAACAGTTTTTATAAAATGCAAATGAGTATGCGTGAACAAACATGAATAGTAGTCACGAGACAAATCGTGATGTCATCGAGTGACGTAACAAAATGAAAAATGACATCACACGGTATTCTCTGTCTATGGTAGAGTGGATAAATCTTGATAAGGCATACAGATAGGGGTGATCAAAAAGGTATGGTGGTATATATAATATATGTCCTGAGAGTGTTAACTGTGAAGGATATGACATGTGTTTATTTTGTGTAAAAAGTTTTGTGTAAAAAGTAATGAAACCGGAGATTTGTCTCTGTGACGTATATTTCCCTAACTAATCTAAATATAGAATTGTTCTTAAGTGCAAAGAGGCAGCAAATAGTTCCGAGTAATACCTTCTATTTTTTCAAATTTAATGATCATCCAATGATAATTTGTAACTTGAAACATTTGATGGACCAAACAGTATAGTTTCATTTCATAGACTTTAACTTCGATGGGCCAGTTTTCGCGTCGCTTGACCATATGCAAATAGAGCAGGTCACGTGTCAACTAACCGTGAATCACTTAGTTTTCACAGCACACCTTTTGCACCATGTAACGGGATAAATGATAACCCATGGTTTATAACAGCGATACGTCTCACACTCAATAGGGAAATCGCAGTCGATGGGTGATGTTTTTAGGTCATTCACATCCCACAAATTGAAATGAAATTCTCTGCAGGCTCTTGGAGTCAACGGCATGGCCAAAATGAAAACATCATTCACGGGCGGTTGCGAAAAGTTTATCGTTGGAACATGGCATTTTTTTAAAGAAAGTGGAGAATATTCTGCTGAAAAAATGCACAAATATTTTATATGTTTACCGTTTACAAAACACCCAATTTTCGGCTGTCACAAATTCAAAGAGTTTGCAGACAACATTTCAAAATATGATGAAATTGCAGACGACATTTCAAAATGTGATGAAATTGAAGAGTTGCAGACAACATTTTAAAATGTGATGAAATTGAAAAAATCAATCTTATATTAAGAGCAATTTCTCCTTTTCCCACAATGTTTTCTAGAGTCTTCTGCAACAAGCTTGTCAAATATCGTTATTGTATGGTAATGGGTTAATTCATGGGTACCCGCCATTTGCAATCTATTTTATATTGTAAACATTGATCTCGTGATCACCCTGCCTGGAGTAGAACCATCAACATTCCGTCAGGAGACTACATCTCATGAAAGTCCAAATGCCGTAACCAAGATTTGAACACTCTCCATGTAAGGAATACGTGATTTCAACATCTACACTCTAAAAACTAGGCCACCCACACCAACAGAGAGCTTCTAAACCATTTAAATCAATGCAATGAAACAGAGTCAACTAGACAATCACCACCAGTAGTTGAGCTATCCATTAACACCACTGTTAGTTAACTTATTTCTTTTACATCAATTGTGAAACAGGTTCATACAACTTAGATAAATCACTCTCGATTCTGTTTCCTGGATATATAACCAGTACTCACGCCCAATGTGGATTAATGAAAGGTCGCAATGTGGATCCCACACCTCACAGGATTCGAACCCACAACCCTCGTGTCCGGAGGCTGATGCTCTCACCCTGAACCACTCTCCTTCACAATTGGGACATTTAACACCACTAGGACACCTATTGACCTACGATTGAAAATGGGATATTTTGATACATCTGTTCACCCCTAACACATTTATTGAACAACAATAACAATCTTACCATAATTGTTGGACTACAGATCTGTTACACAGGATCCTACATTGCCTTATTGCTGAAAGAGCTGCCATGGTGTCAGAGATCCAATATGATTGGCATGGGTATTTCACTTGCCGCACCCCTTCAGCACATCTTTACCTAAAAACAGAGAGGAACAAATAACATCTATATAGCAATTTTGTTGTTAACCCTTTACAAAATGCCATATTTTAGACTGTCCCAAATTGAAAGAGTTTGCAGACCACATTTCAAAGTATGATAAAATTAAAAAAGCATACATTAAGGGAGAAGGAGAAATTGCTTGTTAAGAGCAATTTCTCCTTTTCCCACTGTGTTTTCCAGAGTAGTCTACAACAAACTGGTCAAATATCGTTATTGTTTCGTAAAGGGTTAAACATTAATCCAAGACTTGAAGTCCTTTATCAATTGGTAAAAATTTAAACAAAGTCCTGCATATGCTTCCAACCAACAATAATTTCAGTCAAGAATTCAAAACAATTTGACATACAGATTGTTTTTATAATTTCTAGTTGGCAATATCAACCTCGCAATCTCTTGAGAACAAAATAGTTAATTTTCACAATTATTAGCACAAGATGGCCAAAATTATTGTGAATTTTAATGCTGTTTTCCACCAAAGAATGTCCTCCGTTTACTTTAAACGATGAACAATCTCAATACTAGGTTATCAATGTTTTCAGTTTCATCGATTCAAATGGTGTTGCCATAATTCCTTGGTCTATTCACCCTATATTAGCGTAGGATGTCAGTGCTTTTTTGCATTACAAAGCAGGAGCCTATAAATGATGGAAGATTTTTTCCCTATGCAATCAAAACAAATAATATTCTGATTTGGCTCAACCTAGCTTTAAGGAGGACATTGTTCCAGCGGTAGAGCTGCGGCTGGAAATGATTTTGTAACGTCTTGTGGCTGATATCTAGTTGCTCCATTTTTTAATTATTGTAGCGGTTGTGACGATACACAACCGGCCTGCTCCAAAAAGCAAAGCGGGCGGAATTACTACTGTGTCCTGACATGATTACTTCGAAGCCACCAAACACAAGGGTTGTGGGTTTGAATCCTATGAGCATTTGGATCCACTTTGCCACCATTCATTGATCCACAGTTAATGTCCTGGTGTTGATTGTAAGTAAGATTAAGACTGAATTAGTTGTAAGAACTTGCTTAACGATCGATGTAAAAAAAGATATGTTTGAATAAAATTAGTATGACTTTTGATCACTTAACATGTTATAAGCAAAAATGACTATTGAATAATTTGTGCAGCAGAGAATTCTTAAAGCTTTTCAGCAAAAGCATTACTTTACAGTGTACATTAAGATAGTACCAAAGAAAAGCGATTCTAGTTTCAGCATCTTCATTTCCATTTCATCAACTCCACATTACGCTTTCTAGAATAACTTAAATTCCATCATTGGGAGCTGCATAAAAGCATTTTGTTGACCTAAATTTCCAGCCTAGTTTTTAAAGTTGTTTACATACGGCGGTTACTTTCAATTTCATAGTTTTAGAATCGACCGTCTTCTTCCAGAATAAACATCTTTAGAATGAAAATATGAGCGGACAAACAAATTATGTTCAGGTACGACATGTTACCTCTTCTTACTGCCACATTTTTCATAATCCACAGACTGTTTTACCCTACTAATGATACGATAAGTCCAACCGAATTTTGTCCAGCCCTCTTGTGTCAGAGTAATGGCTCGTCGCTACCACTCACAGCCCAGTTTATAATTAACCTGAGGGTGCATAGAAATAAAATCCAGGGACCAGTATGTCAGAAAAAGGCTGTGCTTTTATACCTATGCAGCCTTCTTCTAGCTCAATCATAAGCCCCAGAGCCAAACCCAGGACCATTCCCTTGCGGTATTTGAAAGAAAAAAGTAGACTGTACCAGATTGGTGGTACAATGTGATACTTGCCAAATATGGTATCACCAGGATTGCATGGGTATGTGCAACCAGGTTTATTCATTACTGCCTAATGTGTCATGGGACTGTTTAAAATGTGGCGTACCAAATTTTTCCACATGTCTTTTTAACTTAACTTTATATGAATGTAGAAATAGTTTCCAAGCCCTGCAACCTGATTTTAACTCTCATTCCATCGACAGTGATATAAGCTTCAGTCATCTAATGGTAACATCCTCACCCAAATGGCAAACTTTGTCCTCCAGAAATTGTTTTGAATGTTTCAAGCATGATTCTGCCTCTCTTTCCATAAATAGGTAAATGACATTAACAGTAACAACTCAAAGGGCAGCTCATCTAATCAACACCATCTGTCATCTAGTGCCCAGTTCAAGATAAATGCATCATTGCTTTTTTCGACAATTAATGATGATGCTGACCTTACAGAAGAAAGTTTTTGCAGGTCATTAGATTCAACACAATTTGTAACTATCAGTAAAAACAGGAGAAACGGCATTCCACTGAAAGTTTTAGTTTTAAACTGTCAGTCCATTGTAAACAAAAAGTGTGCATTTGAACTTATGTGTGAGACGGTTGGAGCTGATATAATAATTGGCACTGAATCATGGCTAGATAAGACCCACTCAAATTCTGAAATATTCCAAGCCCAATACACTGTCTATAGACTGATGATCATCAGGTAAAGGGGGCGGTGTATTCATCCTAATAAATAAAAAGATCCAAAGCCTTGAACCACAAAAATCACAACTGATAATGATTGTGAAATGCTATGGACACGAATTACAGTAAAGGGAGCAAACAACCTGTATGTAGGTGCTTTTTATCGTCCTCCAAATAGAGATCAACCAGACTACCTAGCCAATCTAAAAAGTTGCTTATCAAGAATTCCTGAAGATGCACATATCTGGCTAGGAGGTGACTTTAATTTGAGTGACATTGACTGGCAGACCTCGAGTGTCCTGCCATCAGCCACAAAATCTTCATTATGTAAACAGCTTCTTGATAATACTGGCGATAGATTTCTTGAACAACAAGTTACTTCTCCTACTAGACTCACAGAGACAAGTAGAAAAATTCTCGACCTATTCTTTACAAACAACAGTTCGCTTATTTCCACGGCAGATGTTATTCCTGGTATATCAGACCATGAAGCCGTTTATGTAAAAGCAAGTCTACGACCACTGACAGACCCACCAAGGGAGCGGAAAGTGTTTATTTATAAGAAGGCTGATGAAGAAAAGATGAGAGAAGGGCTACTTAAGCTCTACTCTGATATGACTCAACTGCGTAATCCATCAACTGAAACTTTATGGGCCAAGTTTAGAGACACTTTGTCATCACTGATGGAGTAACACATACCAACAAAGATACTGAAGGACAGCCAAAGAAGCAAGCCATGGAAAAACAATATTATTAAATCAGCAATCAGAAAGAAAAGTCAACTTTTTGCAAGAATGAAGAGAACAAATAAAGATTGAAAGATTCGGACATTGACAAGTATAGACAATGCAAACAAGAAACTCAAAAACTAACAAGACAATCCTATCACTCTTATGTAAATAATTTATTCGAAGCTGATGATCCAAATTCAAACTTTCCATCAAAGCAGAAGAGATTCTGGAGTTACATTAAATCCCTAAGAAAAAACAACTCTGGTATTCCACCACATCGAGACCAGGGATGCTTATTTAACATGGCAAAAGACAAAGCAAATATTCTCAACCAGCAATACAGATCAGTTTTTACTGAAGAGGCAGCAGGAGATGTTCCAAATCCTTCTGGGGATCCATTTCCTAACATGGATAAAATTGAGGTAAACAAAGAAGGTATACTCAAACTCCTCAATAATATCAACCCACGGAATGCTTCTGGTCAAGACAACATTCATGCAAGAACATTGAAATATTAAGCTGGAAAAATAGCTCCTATACTGACCATCATATTCAGTTGTTCTCTTGATGAAGGAAAGGTACCTGATGACCGGCGTCAAGCCAACATCACAGCAAATTTCCCCAAAACTCATTACTTTCATTCATTTTAATCATTTTTCTATAGAAAAACCCATTGAGTTTTAAGTTTTGGTCGAAAAAAACCATTGATTTAATTTAGAAAAATATCACCGAGCAATATACAAGAAAGGTGCACGACAGGACCCGGCAAATTACCGACCAGTATCCCTGACCAGTCTTTGATGCAAACTGCTAGAGTATGTCATTGTCAGCCGTATGATGGGGCATCGTGACAAGACACAAAATTCTCCTTGACTGTCAGCATGGTTTCGGGGCTAAAAGAAGCTGTGAAACCCAACTTTTGACCCTCTCATATGAGCTGGCTGAAACATTGGACAAGGGAGTACAAACAGATATGATCATTCTGGACTTTCGCAAGGCATTTGATCATGTACCTCATCAAAGACTTATGAAGAAAGTAGACTACACCACTATGACATAAGGGGTCATACTTAACAGTGGATAGAATCAGTTCTACATGGCAGAACACAGAGAGTGATAGTCCAGGGGCAGTCATCTAGAGAGGTTCCAGTTATAAGCGGAGTTCCACAGGGATCAGCCTTAGGCCCAATACTATTTCTTATATATATAAACAATTTACCGGACGGGATTCTCTCTAAGACTCGCCTTTTTGCAGACGATTGCATTTTGTACCCTCAGATCAAGTCAGAAGAAGACCACAAAATCTTTCAAACTGATCTTGATACTCTAGCAGCATGGGAAAAAAACCTGGGGTATGGATTTTCACCCTCTTAAATGCAGTGTTGTACGGATATCTAGGTCAAGGCATCCACTTCTTACTGATTACATTCTTAAAGGTGTTAAATTAAAAACTGAGAAGACCTCCAAGTACCTGGGTGTAGACATTCTATCTGTTTAGGTTGGGGGTCCCACATCAATAGAATCACCAAGAAGGCAAATGGTATGCTTGGTTTCCTTGGGCGTAACCTAAGTGGTACCAGCAAGGAAACAAAGACAAGAGCATTCAATGCACTGGTACGCTCTAACCTGGAGTACTGCTGCACCGTGTGGAATCCCCACCACAGAACTCTCTCTCATTAACAAGGTGAAGATGGTCCAGAGGAGGGCAGCACGCTTTGTCACAAACAGTTATCACAATACCATAATGACAGATATGATGACTTCCCTTCAATGGAACACCTTGGAGGAACGCCGACAAAAACTACAACCCTTAGTATTTTTCAAAATTGTAAATCATCTAGTAGAAATTGACAAAAACTACTTCCTCGTCCCAGCATATTCTAGAACAAGGTTCTGCAACGTCGGATTATTTCAAATGCAGTTTCTTCCCCAGATGTATTCCACTATGGAATAAACAACCAGCAACAGTGGCTGAGGCCCCATCTTTGTAGTCACAAAAATGATCCGTGAACAAAGCTTTTTTCATCATTTGGACATTTGTCATGCTTTGCTACTTCGAAGGCATCAGTCAAGATAGCAATAGCCTTCGAGACCAGTTATCTGGACTACCTTTAAGAGTGGGTTTTCAACCCTGTCTTTCTAAAGCAGCCGTCCTCCTCCGCCCGGCTGTGAGAAGCTCTGTGTGATGAGCTAGAGCTGTATCAGCGGGGTTTTACAGCCTAGTACCGCCACGGAAGCTAGATTGGTCTTTCTCTGATGGTGCGAAACGAGCCTGGAAATTTTTCTATTTTTCTTTTCTTGTACTATTGGCAAGATTACCTTGTCTGCTATTCTTCTAAATTTCCTATCATTTCACTTTGTCTTTAATTATTTCTTAAATATTGTCAAATATGACAGAACAACGTATCAACGACGAAGTAGAAGTAAGTTTTGAATTAGGGTACGGCTGATAGTGGGTACGAATGAATCGAGTGATAACTCCCTTGGAACAGGATCTTTTTTTATTAAAATTCTGATTCTTTATCATATCCCACACATCTTCAGATATGTGTAAAGCAAACTAGAAAGGCTGCAATACTCAAGAGTAAATGTTGATTGAAATAACCTTCACTTACATAACTCTTTCTTGAAGGTAAACAGTTGGCAAACAGACTACAGACGGTGAAATTTTCTGTTTGATACATGTGTTTAAAATTGCTGTATGTTCAGATGATTCAAATTATTGTAAAATGATGAACACAGCGTTAGTTTCAATAGTTTTTGCATAATTCATGCAAATAAAACAGACGAATTTTGAGTAAGGTACCACAAAACTGGAATTAAGGCACTTATTTTAATTTCGTGTTCTGTAGCCTAAGATTTATCTTGACAGGTACGCTTGTTTGCCACGGGTTCACAGTTATTTTATTTACGACTTCCTTGTTTATCTTGGTTTAAAATTCGGGGAAACAGAATCTTGCTCACATTGAAAGTACCAAACTCTGCTGATGGTATTCAAACCTGGGATGTCAGGTTTCTGATCCTCTAAAGAAACAACATATACCTTTTCGTACTGTTAAAAACATGTGGTACAGTGATCTATTCCTGGATAGTCCCTCATTTATCATGATTTTACTTACCTCTTGTTTTGGAAGCAAATTCTTTACTATTTAACAATGGCTAAATAAAGCTAATGAATCTATCTAGGTTACTATATTAAAGTTTGTTATCTGATGAAATGCATATTGTTTTTATAACATTCATTCAATTAACTTTCAATCAACATAGCGACTATTCATTAATGCATATATGTAGATATTTTATGTTTGACCTTTTCCCATTTTATGTTGGGGTGTAAAACAATCAATGCATGTTTCCAATTTTATACACTGAAATAAGAGAGTGTGGACTTTTTATTGAATAAGGGTTACCAAAGCAAAGATATTTAATTGTGTCTTAAATCATCCAAACCCAGGCCCTGTACGATTCCCATGTGGAATCTGCGAGAAACCATGTAAATCCAATCAAAACTGCATAGCATGCGACTCGTGTGACCAATGGTTTCACACGAAATGCACAAATATGCCTTTAACTGTTTTCAATGTTGCCAAAAACTACAGCTGGGTTTGCTGCACCTGTGGACTTCCAAACTTTTCATCGACTTTGTTCGAGACAACGCAAGCAGATTCCCTTCCTTGCTCTATTGCCACTGAGAATTCCTACAGTATCCTCCAATGCTCAGATACTGAGCCCTGTAGTCCGGCATCTTCGTCACATTTGCAAAGCTTCATTTCCCTAGACAGCTCGATCGAGTCACCTCAGCACACATCTTCCCCATCCAGACAGCACTTAACACCAATGCAAACTAAAAAGACATCCTTCCGCATACTAAGTATCAACTTTCAGAGTATGAGAGCTAAAAAGAGCGAATTCTGGCTACTCCTACAAGAGACGGGTCCAGACATCATCATTGGGAGTGAGACATGGCTCCACAGAGGTTTCCATGAACGAGAGGTACTCCCAGCAGGCTACCACTTCGTTGCAAGGAGAGACCGTACCAATAGCCACTATGGTGTTGTGATGGTTGCAACAAAAGACAACATCATAGGAACTGAGATAAACATTTCTACCAATGCAGAACTATGTGCAGCTTCCTTTAAATGCCAGGGTAAACACCCACTCATTGTTGGTGCTGTATACCGTCCGCCAAGCAGCGACGAAGATTACATGGAAGAACTGTGCAAGGGAATAAAGGAACTCTATGCTTCTTACCCACAGTCCACCACTTGGATATCAGGAGACATGAACCTTCCCGACATCGACTGGTTAACAAACACAATCCAGGGTAACAACAACCGAATTAACATCAGCAGACTCTTCCTTAATTTGATTTTAGACACAAGCTCCGAACAAATTGTCAATTTTCCAACAAGAGGCCAAAACACACTGGACTTATTTATAACAAATCGACCAACACTCATCCAAAAATGCAAACCAGTGCCAGGGATAAGTGATCACGACATTGTGTTCGTTCAGACAAATACAAGCGTACCAAGGCAAAGACCAACTAAAAGAAAGATTCTGCTTTGGAAGCAAGCGGACACATCCAGGCTACAGATTGAAGCAGCAGATTTCTCGACTGACTTTATAGCTAATCACTCGCTACTGGATGACGTAGAAACACTTTGGTCAATGTTTAGAGATTTTTGCACAAAGTCAATTGAGAAAAATGTCCCTTCAAAAACGAATTCTACTAGATATAATCAGACATGGGTCAACCAGAACATCAAACGTCTGTCACGAAGGAAGAAAAGAGCCCATCTGAAAGCGAAGATAACCCAACAAGACGAGGACATTCAGAAGTACAAAGAACTTCAAAAGGTCACACAATGGGAGTGTAAGAAGTTATTCAACAACTATGTTAGAGACATTGTCACAGAAGGCAACAATCCCAAAAGATTATACTCCTACATTAAATCCAAGCGGTGTGATAGCAGTGGAATTTCCTCACTAAAGAGCAATGGGGTAGCCCAAAGCGATCCAAAGGTCAAGGCTTCACTTCTAAACAAGCAATTTAGCAATGTATTCACAAAAGAAAATACAGACAGCCTTCCATCCATGACAGGAAACCCATTCCCGCAAATCCACCATTTTGACATCACAGTAGAAGGCGTGCGGAAACTGCTACAGGGGCAAAACCCCATCAAAGCTGCAGGTCTAGACACTATTCCTACTCGTTATCTTAGGGAAGTAGGCAATCAACTAGCACCAGCACTCAGACTTGTGTTCCAGGCATCTCTCCAACAAGGCATGGTACCAGAGGACTGGAAATTGGCCCATGTCACACCAATATTAAAAAAAGGAGACAGAAGTATTGCTGCTAACTATAGACCTGTCTCGCTTACATCTGTATGTTGCAAGATACTTGAACACATCATTCATACCCAGATCATGACACACCTAGACTCACATCAGATATTATCGGACCAACAGCACGGTTTCCGTAAGAAAAGATCATGCGAGTCTCAACTCATCATTACTGTCCAAGACCTAGCATCCAGTATGGACTCTGGTGAACAAATTGATGCTGTGCTTCTAGATTTCAGCAAAGCCTTTGACATGGTTCCCCACAAAAGACTCATGGTCAAACTCAAACACTATGAAGTCACTGGCACAACCCTAAGATGGATCGAGAGTTTCCTTGCAGGCAGAAGTCAACAGGTTCTTGTTGAAGGCCATATGTCACCTCCAGCCCCCGTAACTTCTGGCGTGCCCCAGGGTACTGTTCTTGGACCCCTGCTATTCCTCCTGTACATAAACGATCTCCCAGATAGAGTAAGATCACCAACACGCCTCTTTGCAGACGACAGTCTCCTCTATCGAAGGATCAAATCCCTCAATGACTCTGCCATTCTACAGGAGGATCTAGACAAACTACAAGAGTGGGAGCGTGATTGGCTCATGTCCTTCAACCCTACAAAGTGCGAAGTGATACGCTTTTCAAGGAAGAGGAAACCCATTCTGGCTGACTATACAATCCATGGCCACACTTTGAACATTGCAAGGACTGGAAAGTACCTGGGTGCCATGCTGTCAGATGATCTCTCTTGGAAGCCCCATATTGAAATGACTGCTAAAAAGGCAAATGTCAACCTAGCATTTATCCGGAGGAATCTGTCAAGCTGTCCAAGAGACACCAAAGCTCTCGCATACAAGACACTTGTAAGGCCAACACTGGAATACGCCTCCACAGTGTGGGATCCCCACACACAAGACTGTACAAACCAGCTAGAGGCAGTCCAGCGAAGAGCCGCACGGTTCGTCATGGGAGATTACCATACCACCAGCAGCACCTCCCAAATGATCGCAAAACTCGAATGGAAGACCCTACAAACAAGGAGACAACATGCCAAGCAATCGGAACTACTCGGGTATTTCCGTGAGCTGTGAAATACCCGATGTGTTCAGATTGCATGCCAAGCTGTTCATGGGGTGTGTCTAAAATGCGGACGTCTTAAGCGGACCATATACACAAAGAAGGAAAAAGCGGACGAAAGCAAATAAAGAGGGAAAAAGCGGACGGCACGAGATCGATGGACACTCCATAGCTATATGTTTAAATGAAGTGTTGTTACGATGGAAATGACTTTTTAGTGATATGTTTTGATTTACCAACGTTTTAGATTTTTGTTTCTTTTATATGTTCAGTCTTATTTGACCATTTATCACCGTTAACGGTTTTTGGAATATTTATTTACAAAAAAAGGAACACTTTTTAACATGTTTGTTTGTACGTTTTAAATGATTTTGATGTCTTTTTTTATTATTATTTAATTCTTCTTTTTCTGATTCTTATCTTTTTACAATTTGAATCATTACTGATAAGTTATCATTTAACGAAGGGGAATCGCCTTGTGATTTATGACTGTTCCACATAAAATATTTAGAATGGTTTTGGAGGTAAAACATTGTAAGGAATTTGTAAGAATAGATTTGTGATAAATATCATCATGGGTTTTATGACCCAGAGTACAGTGTCCAGAAATTCTTAAAATAACATTCCTTTCTGTAGTTGATTAGAAGTGTTTTATTTCTCATGTCTCCAGGTCAACAGTTCTTTGTTAGTAAACCCAGAAATAGGAGAGACAACCACTTTCGATCTCTATCGTTTTCATTTTTGTTTGTTGTCAAAGATATTTCTCTCCGCATGCAAATGTATCCTTTCTCCGCTATAGATAATTGTCTATTCCATGATTTCGTCCGCTTTTTCTCTCTTTGTGTGTATTCTCCTCTATCGGCCGTAGTACAGATGGGTCTCGATGGTTCTACCCGTCTTGACCAGATGGGGTCTACCTCCATCATTAATAGTCGGGCATCGCTACATAACTGAAATAATGCTGATGTGATGTAAAACCCATTAAAAAAAACCCAGATGGGTCTACTCTTATCTGCCGTTTCTGTCTTTATTGCATTCATCCGCGTTTTTCGTCGTAATTTTTTTTCTAAATCTAATCCGTCCGCTTTTTTCTTCTTTATTGCTTTCGTCCGCCTTTTCTCTCTTTGTGTGTATTCTCTGCTATCGGCCGTAGTATAGAGGGGTCTACTCTTATCTGCCTTTATTGCATTCAACCATAAACTATATATTTTCCTTAGTCTGTTAGTTTCAACCGCTACAAATGATTAGATGCAACTTTTCCCTTACATCTACGAGAAAACTTACTGTTTAACCCTTTCCCAAACAATAACCACATTTGACCACTTTGTTGCAGACGACTTTAGAAAACATTGAGGGTAAAGGAGAGCAATTTTTCCTTTCCCACAATGTTTTCTGGCCTATCAGAAGATTATTTTCCAATTTCATTACATTTTGAAATGTCGTCTGCAAACTTTTTCAATTTGGGACAGTCAAAAATTTGTTGTTTGGGAAAGGGTTAAGTTGTACGCAGTGTGCAAGGGTGTTTCAGTAATATACCCGAAACCATCACACATCATGTATGTAAGCTCTGCACAGTATTACTTCCCTTTGCTACACTGTATTAGGGTACCTCACCCTTAACACTTCTCAGCTTACAGACATACCCGACTAGTTTCGTTTGTACGGTACCCCTTACCGAAGGAAACTGGGGATTACTGCGTATGAGAATGCATGTACATGAATGCATGAATACTGCTTCTAATCAATGCCGTAGCCACGGTTATTTCTTTTTTACCGAGGCAGGGGTTGAGCACAGGAGAAGGCATCTTGCCTATTCCGTAAGGGGTATTCCAGTAGTCTCCAAAATGAATTTTTTGGGGTTTTATATCAGAAATGGTGGCTTCTCCTGCATTTTCGATTTATGAATAAGAACATGAGAGATGTTTAAATAAAAAAAAACTGTCACTTTTTGCGATTCAAGTAAAATAAACATCAAATACATCTAAGTAAATCAGTATCTCTCTAATAGATAACTATAATTCAAAGTTTCGGAGCCACAAAGCACCTGTTACTGCCCGATATGTATCTAGATCCACCATGTTTAGATAACTAATAGATAACTATAATTCAAAGTTTCGGAGCCACAAAGCACCTGTTACTACTCGATATGTATCTAGATCCACCATGTTTAGATAACTAAAAGATAACTATAATTCAAAGTTTCGGAGCCACAAAGCACCTGTTACTACCCGATATGTATCTAGATCCACCATGTTTAGATATCTAATAGATAACTATAATTAAAAGTTTCGGAGCCACAAAGCACCTGTTACTGCCCGATATGAATCTAGATCCACCATCTTTAGATTTCAAAACAAAAGGAAAGGTGCAATATTTGAAATTGTGAGACTGCTACTTGTCGAAATACTAGCTAACTACAAGAAAAGGTTCATATCCCTTTGACAAAGTGATACGCTAAGTCAACGTGTAGTTACACCGCGCGAATACATTTTAGATATAACAATCCTCTCTTTCTCTTAACGAGCAATTTCTCCTTTTCCCAAATATTTTTCTGCCCTATCAGATTATTTATCTATTTCATCACATTAAATGTCGTCGGCAAATTTCCTTCAATTTGGGACAGTCGAAAATTTGGCGTTTGGTAATGGGCTATTGCTGTGATGTTACTCACAGATTATTGAATAAACTGCAGTAATCCACAAAAAGCCGATCTCTCTCCAATTGCAGTCTTACTCTTCCCCGCCGGATTCAAATACTATACCAGTAGCCTATTCATTAAACATTCAAAAAATTGTACCGATTCGAACAACTGGTAGGAGAACGCTGGTCGTTACCACCCCATGTCCCACGCAACTCACCGAAAATAGATGGCAAAAATATCCCTCTGACTTAAAAAGTGAAATGGATGTTAATCGAAGAAGAACGGAGACCCTCGGTATCTTCCGCCCAAAATCGGATGTGGGTTACAGTGATTTCTCCCATATTAAATGAGTCCGACCCATCTCGAATGCAGCCTTATGATGGACACCGCGAAATGGGTCCCACCCGCTCGCAGATCTGAGGAAACAAAAGCAATGTCGGTATTGGTTGCGGGAAAACGGAACAGCATGCACAAAAGAACTCCGAATTCCCCAAAGGCTCCGGCGTTCATTCCATCATATTGATACGAACGTTAGGAATCGCCAAATCCAACGGGTTAAGCAAAAATCGATAGTGATATCGACCCGCGTAGCTTCCAAACAAACATAATGACCGGTCGTCTAAAAATAAAAGTTATCTGCCGTCTGGCCGCGCGTATATTGCTGGGCCCGTTAAGTGGGCGAGAAGTGTATATCCTCCGCTTTGTTGTAAAAAAATATGAAGGGTCGGACTGGACTAAGTGTTGGAACGGTAACAACGATTCTCATTTCATTCCGTTTTGCAGTTCTAGGTCGGCACCTTTTCTGGATGAAATCGACTTGAGATGGGGACAACTAGCGAATGACATACTTGATGGACTGTACGAGTTTTTTCCTGTTTTACACTTAAACCAGTGAAATTGGTCGTCTGCTCATACAGTCCAGCAAGCCTGGGTTGGAAGTTGGGTCGGGCTCGGGACCGGACAACTCTTAAAGATGTCCGATCCCGAGCCACACTCACATCCGCTGTAAGCAAAATAAGTATCAGCTGATGATTTCTTGGTCCCGCGTGAACGCCACAGAGCAGCAGAAAATGCTCTGTCGCGTTTGTTTCCATACAGTGAACACATATAAAACTACATTGTAGGATGTGTTCACCGATGTTCCCCGATAGAAGATTATATCACAGCCTCAGACGCGTCACACACTTATCCAACCGGGAACGGCATGGACAATTCTGTGGCGGCCGGAGGCTGAGCTTGTCCGCTAAATACGGATACGCATTTCTATTGTAGATACATTGCCTATTCCGTTTTGCTTGGGGGAATTTGGTCACGAACAGGGCCCTCTAACGCATCTTTCGCTACTCTGTCTTCCATCTCATTACCTACTAAGGCGTCATGTGCTGGACACCACACCAGAGAGATGTTACTTCCATTGATGACACTGATTATAAAGGGAAATGATGTTTTCTAAGAGATCAGAGTATTGCTCATTAGGACAAAATGTCAGTGTACTGAGAGTAATTCAACAATTTTACCCGCTTACCATATGGGGTAATGGTTAATACGAAACTATTCGACCATGAAGTAAAATCTAAGGCCGCAAAAGGAATGTGTGCCTTGCACGGGTAATTTGTTGCAATTTCGCAACTCGCTCGCCACGTAATTATCCGATTACACGTGCTCAATACCGAGGTTAAATGAACTCGCGATATTTCCATTACGAAAATAGAGGCCTTTTGTGCGCAATGTACACATCTCGCGTAATGGATAAATATGAAAGGTGGGTACATTTGTAATTTGTTTTGCTCATTAGGACAAATTGTCAGTGTATAACGAACCTGCAGTAAGAAGAAACAATCCACGAATGCTCCTTCTTGAAAATTATGATAAAAAGACAGCCAAACAATGAACTTTAAATTGAGGCTTGTTAAAAATTGGTTGATCTCTTCGTTTATCCAAACCATTATTTCGGGAAATAAAATTCGAAAAAAGAACAACATTCAGTTGCAAGCTTTGATCTACTTTGCTTTTCATCGCATTTATTTTACTTAGAATTTGGGATTACCGTATGAGGCAAGAGGTAAATATGAAACGATTCAACCATGAAGTAATCTGGAAGGCCACAAAGCGCATGAGTGTTGGTCAAGGATAAGTGTTGCAACACGCTCGCCATATAATTAGCGGATTACCCGTACTGAATGGCGTGGTTGCATGAACTCACGATATTTCACGATATTTCTGTTGGCCAAAATTGAGACTTTTGTGTGCAGTAATTATATATTATGTAATTTCACCTTATAAAAGCCGGGTGTTTTGGAGATATACGCCAAACGACTTTAGCCACAGCCAGGGAAGGACGTATGTTTGAAAATACGTCTCTTAATTTTGGATTTCTACAACGAAAAGGTAATTCGTTATTCTGACTGGTTTTAATTTCCCCCAATGTCATTCTGTAAGTTGTGTATACTTTTACCAAACGCCAATTTTCTACTGTCTACTGATGTAGTAGAAAACATTGTGGGGAAAATTGAAATTGCTCGTTGTGAGCAATTTCTCCTTTTCCCACAGTGTTTTTTCCAGCGTCGTCTGCAACAAAGCCGTAAATTTGTTATTGTTTTTGTAATGGGTAAATATATTTCAAGATACTTTCGTAATCCTCAGCCGTATTTACCAATACATTCTGTAAGTTGTGTATACTTTGTTTAACGTTATTTGGTTCGATTCTTCAACATTGCTGTTTATTTCAGATCGCTCGTATGGTCGAAGTAAGTCGGAGCTACATGAATGAATCTTTGCAGAGATTTCAACGCTTCATGAACAATTGCACCCAGTGCATCTACGGATGACCGATGGTATGTGAACATAGATTTGATATGAATTCGTATGACGTTGATGCTGTTTAACCAAGTACCCAATGCCACTTTTTCTACCCTCTACTTATAAATTAGAAAACATTGTGGGAAAAGGTGAGATTACTCGTTATGAGCAATAACTCATTTTTCAACAGTGTTTTCCAGAGTCGTCTGTAACAAAATAGTAAAATATTGTTATTGTTTTGTAATTTGTTAATATATCATTTCAATATATTTTCGTAATCAAAAGTAATATCTACCAATACATGGATTATTCTAAGCATCTCTTTTTGTTTCAGATAATCCTGTCTGTGCAGAGATTTCAACGCTTCATGAACATTTGCAACCCAGTGCATCTACGGATGACCGATGGTATGTGAACATAGAACTTGTTGACCCATTACCAAGCGCCAAATTATCTACTGTCTACTGATATAGTAGAAAACATTGTGGTGAAATGTGAAATTGTTCGTTATAAGCAATTTCTCCTCTTCCAACAGTGTTTTCCACTGTCGTCTGCAACAAAGTGGTACACTGTTGTTATTGTTTAGTAATGGGTTATCCTCAGCCGTATCTACCAATACATTCTGAAAGTTGTGTATACTTTGTTTAACATTATTTGGTTCGAGTCTTCAGCATTGCTGTTTATTACAGATCGCTCGTTTGGTCGAAGTAGGTCGGAGCTACATGAATGGTGGCATCCAATTGCATACAATGACGACCGACCCAAGATATGTTTCGATTCTTTCCATATTTCTATATTCATATTTCTTTCCATATAGTTTAGTAGCTTATTTACCAGCAAATCAAACGAAGTATATGACGTTCGCATTTCTTTATCTTTATATTTCAGCAGCGATAGGCCTACATGTGCCGTGATTTGGAGCCCACCGTAGATAAGTTAAGTATTTTTTTTCATTGTCGATTTTCAATGTTATGAATAGGTTTATTGTATATATTGTAATATATTGTATTGTATATAGTTTGTAGCGTGATTGTATAGTTGTTTACATTGTATTTCTTTATCTTCTCCTTTATTTCTACTCTCCACTTGTATTCTTTGTACATTTAACACTGTCTTGTTTTAAAACTTTTGTATGTTGTGCCCTGTCTAATATTACACAAAGTCATTTTTTAATTTACCAAACGGCCCTTCTAAACACACTGCATCTTTTTTAAATCGCACCCTCCCTATATATACTACCCCTTTTAAAAATGAACAAAACTTAAAATAACATTACACGCATTGTCATTTTTAAAAGTACACCCACACTCCGTCCCTTTTAAACTTGTGATAAGATTTGTCTGAAATATAGGTAGTCCCTTTTAAAACGCTTACCATAAAAAAGTACACCGCCCCTTTTAAAATTGTGATAAGAGTACTATTTGTTGGTAAGCTTAGAGTTTATGGTATCTGTTCATAGATGTTTTACTCTTATCAATTCATTTTCTCCTTTCAGCAGCCACACGATCATGATTTAACTACAGCCATTTTGAATATATTTCAGAGGAACCCTTCCTGTGCAGAGATTTCAACACTTCGGCCATTTTAAATATATTTTCGCCATCTTTAGCAGTATGATCTACCAGATATCTTTTTTGTTTCAGAGCACCCTATCTTTGCAGAGATTTCAACGCTTCATGAACAATTGCACCCAGTGCATCTACGGATGACCGATGGTATGTGAACATAGATTTGATACGAATTCGTATGACGTTGATGCTGTTTAACCAAGTACCCAATGCCACTTTTTCTACCCTCTACTTATATATTAGAAAACATTGTGGGAAAAGGTGAAATTACTCGTTATGAGCAATTACTCATTTTTCAACAGTGTTTTCCAGAGTCGTCTGTAACAAAATAGTAAAATATTGTTATTGTTTTGTAATTTGTTAATATATCATTTAATATATTTTCGTAATCAAAAGTAATATCTACCAATACATGGATTATTCTAAGCATCTCTTTTTGTTTCAGATAATCCTGTCTGTGCAGAGATTTCAACGCTTCATGAACAATTGCAACCCAGTGCATCTACGGATGACCGATGGTATGTGAACATAGAACTTGTTGACTCATTACCAAGCGCCAAATTATCTACTGTCTACTGATATAGTAGAAAACATTGTGGTGAAATGTGAAATTGTTCATTATAAGCAATTTCTCCTCTTCCAACAGTGTTTTCCACTGTCGTCTGCAACAAAGTGGTACACTGTTGTTATTGTTTAGTAATGGGTTATCCTCAGCCGTATCTACCAATACATTCTGAAAGTTGTGTATACTTTGTTTAACATTATTTGGTTCGAGTCTTCAGCATTGCTGTTTATTACAGATCGCTCGTTTGGTCGAAGTAGGTCGGAGCTACATGAATGGTGGCATCCAATTGCATACAATGACGACCGACCCAAAATATGTTTCGATTCTTTCCATATTTCTATATTCATATTTCTTTCCATATAGTTTAGTAGCTTATTTACCAGCAAATCAAACGAAGTATATGACGTTCGCATTTCTTTATCTTTATATTTCAGCAGCGATAGGCCTACATGTGCCGTGATTTGGAGCCCACCGTAGATAAGTTAAGTATTTTTTTTCATTGTCGATTTTCAATGTTATGAATAGGTTTATTGTATATATTGTAATATATTGTATTGTATATAGTTTGTAGCGTGATTGTATAGTTGTTTACATTGTATTTCTTTATATTCTCCTTTCTTTTCTACTCTCCACTTGTATTCTTTGTACATTTAACACTGTCTTGTTTTAAAACTTTTGTATGTTGTGCCCTGTCTAATATTACACAACGTCATTTTTTAATTTACCAAACGGCCCTTCTAAACACACTGCATCTTTTTTTTAAATCGCACCCTCCCTATATATACTACCCCTTTTAAAAATGAACAAAACTTAAAATAACATTACACGCATTGTCATTTTTAAAAGTACACCCACACTCCGTCCCTTTTAAACTTGTGATAAGATTTGTCTGAAATATAGGTAGTCCCTTTTAAAACGCTTACCATAAAATAGTACACCGCCCCTTTTAAAATTGTGATAAGAGTACTATTTGTTGGTGAGCTTAGAGTTTATGGTATCTGTTCATAGATGTTTTACTCTTATCAATTCATTTTCTCCTTTCAGCAGCCACACGATCATGATTTAACTACAGCCATTTTGAATATATTTCAGAGGAACCCTTCCTGTGCAGAGATTTCAACACTTCGGCCATTTTAAATATATTTTCGCCATCTTTTGCAGTATGATCTACCAGATATCTTTTTTGTTTCAGAGCACCCTATCTTTGCAGAGATTTCAACGCTTCATGAACAATTGCACCCAGTGCATCTACGGATGACCGATGGTATGTGAACATAGATTTGATATGAATTCGTATGACGTTGATGCTGTTTAACCAAGTACCCAATGCCACTTTTCTACCCTCTACTTATAAATTAGAAAACATTGTGGGAAAAGGTGAGATTACTCGTTATGAGCAATAACTCATTTTTCAACAGTGTTTTCCAGAGTCGTCTGTAACAAAATAGTAAAATATTGTAATTGTTTTGTAATTTGTTAATATATCATTGCAATATATTTTCATAATCAAAAGTAATATCTACCAATACATGGATTATTCTAAGCATCTCTTTTTGTTTCAGATAATCCTGTCTGTGCAGAGATTTCGACGCTTCATGAACATTTGCAACCCAGTGCATCTACGGATGACCGATGGTATGTGAACATAGAACTTGTTGACCCATTACCAAGCGCCAAATTATCTACTGTCTACTGATATAGTAGAAAACATTGTGGTGAAATGTGAAATTGTTCATTATAAGCAATTTCTCCTCTTCCAACAGTGTTTTCCACTGTCGTCTGCAACAAAGTGGTACACTGTTGTTATTGTTTAGTAATGGGTTATCCTCAGCCGTATCTACCAATACATTCTGAAAGTTGTGTATACTTTGTTTAACACTATTTGGTTCGAGTCTTCAGCATTGCTGTTTATTACAGATCGCTCGTTTGGTCGAAGTAGATCGGAGCTACATGAATGGTGGCATCCAATTGCATACAATGACGACCGACCCAGGATATGTTTCGATTCTTTCCATATTTCTATATTCATATTTCTTTCGATATAGTTTAGTAGCTTATTTACCAGCAAATCAAACGAAGTATATGACGTTCGCATTTCTTTATCTTTATATTTCAGCAGCGATAGGCCTACATGTGCCGTGATTTGGAGCCCACCGTAGATAAGTTAAGTATTTTTTTTCATTGTCGATTTTCAATGTTATGAATAGGTTTATTGTATATATTGTAATATATTGTATTGTATATAATTTGTAGCGTGATTGTATAGTTGTTTACATTGTATTTTTTATCTTCTCCTTTCTTTTCTACTCTCCACTTGTATTCTTTGTACATTTAACACTGTCTTGTTTTAAAACTTTTGTATGTTGTGCCCTGTCTAATATTACACAAAGTCATTTTTTAATTTACCAAACGGCCCTTCTAAACACACTGCATCTTTTTTTAAATCGCACCCTCCCTATATATACTACCCCTTTTAAAAATGAACAAAACTTAAAATAACATAACACGCATTGTCATTTTTAAAAGTACACCCACACTCCGTCCCTTTTAAACTTGTGATAAGATTTGTCTGAAATATAGGTAGTCCCTTTTAAAACGCTTACCATAAAATAGTACACCGCCCCTTTTAAAATTGTGATAAGAGTACTATTTGTTGGTAAGCTTAGAGTTTATGGTATCTGTTCATAGATGTTTTACTCTTATCAATTCATTTTCTCCTTTCAGCAGCCACACGACCATGATTTAACTACAGCCATTTTGAATATATTTCAGAGGAACCCTTCCTGTGCAGAGATTTCAACACTTCGGCCATTTTAAATATATTTTCGCCATCTTTTGCAGTATGATCTACCGGATATCTTTTTTGTTTCAGAGCACCCTATCTTTGCAGAGATTTCAACGCTTCATGAACAATTGCACCCAGTGCATCTACGGATGACCGATGGTATGTGAACATAGATTTGATATGAATTCGTATGACGTTGATACTGTTTAACCAAGTACCCAATGCCACTTTTTCTACCCTCTACTTATAAATTAGAAAACATTGTGGGAAAAGGTGAGATTACTCGTTATGAGCAATAACTCATTTTCAACAGTGTTTTCCAGAGTCGTCTGTAACAAAATAGTAAAATATTGTTATTGTTTTGTAATTTGTTAATATATCATTTCAATATATTTTCGTAATCAAAAGTAATCTCTACCAATACATGGATTATTCTAAGCATCTCTTTTTGTTTCAGATAATCCTGTCTGTGCAGAGATTTCAACGCTTCATGAACATTTGCAACCCAGTGCATCTACGGATGACCGATGGTATGTGAACATAGAACTTGTTGACCCATTACCAAGCGTCAAATTATCTACTGTCTACTGATATAGTAGAAAACATTGTGGTGAAATGTGAAATTGTTCGTTATAAGCAATTTCTCCTCTTCCAACAGTGTTTTCCACTGTCGTCTGCAACAAAGTGGTACACTGTTGTTATTGTTTAGTAATGGGTTATCCTCAGCCGTATCTACCAATACATTCTGAAAGTTATGTAAACTTTGTTTAACATTATTTGGTTCGAGTCTTCAGCATTGCTGTTTATTACAGATCGCTCGTTTGGTCGAAGTAGGTCGGAGCTACATAATTGGTGGCATCCAATTGCATACAATGACGACCGACCCAAGATATGTTTCGATTCATTCCATATTTCTATATTCATATTTCTTTCCATATAGTTAAGTAGCTTATTTACCAGCAAATCAAACGAAGTATATGACGTTCGCATTTCTTTATCTTTATATTTCAGCAGCGATAGGCCTACATGTGCCGTGATTTGGAGCCCACCGTAGATAAGTTAAGTATTTTTTTTTCATTGTCGATTTTCAATGTTATGAATAGGTTTATTGTATATATTGTAATATATTGTATTGTATATAGTTTGTAGCGTGATTGTATAGTTGTTTACATTGTATTTCTTTATCTTCTCCTTTCTTTTCTACTCTCCACTTGTATTCTTTGTACATTTAACACTGTCTTGTTTAAAACTTTTGTATGTTGTGTCCTGTCTAATATTACAAAAAGTCATTTTTTAATTTACCAAACGGCCCTTCTAAACACACTGCATCTTTTTTTTAAATCGCACCCTCCCTATATATACTACCCCTTTTAAAAATGAACAAAACTTAAAATAACATTACACGCATTGTCATTCTTAAAAGTACACCCACACTCCGTCCCTTTTAAACTTGTGATAAGATTTGTCTGAAATATAGGTAGTTCCTTTTAAAACGCTTACAACAGAATAGTACACCGCCCCTTTTAAATTTGTGATAAGAGTACTATTTGTTGGTAAGCTTAGAGTTTAAGGTATATGCTCATATATTTTTAACTCAAATCAATTTACTTTCTCCTTTGAGCAGCCACCTGACCACGATTTAACTTCACACACTTACATATATAGATTGTCCCTTTTAAAACGCTTACCATAAAATAGTACACCGCCCCTTTTAAAATTGTGATAAGAGTACTATTTGTTGGTAAGCTTAGAGTTTATGGTATATGTTCATAGATGTTTTACTCTTATCAATTCATTTTCTCCTTTCAGCAGCCACACGATCATGATTTAACTACAGCCATTTTGAATATATTTCAGAGGAACCCTTCCTGTGCAGAGATTTCAACACTTCAGCCATTTTGAATATATATTCACCATCTTTAGCAGTATGATATACCAGATATCTTTATTTGTTTCAGAGCACCCTTTTTTTGCAGAGATTTCAACGCTTCATGAACAATTGCACCCAGTGCATCTACGGATGACCGATGGTATGTGAACATAGATTTGATACGAATTTGTATGACGTTGATGCTGTTTAACCAAGTACCCAATGCCACTTTTTCTACCCTCTACTTATACATTAGAAAATATTGTGGGAAAATGTGAAATTGCTCGTCATGAGCAATAACTCATTTTTCAACAGTGTTTTCCAGAGTCGTCTATAACAAAAAGGTAAATTATTGTTATTGTTTTGTAATTTGTTAATATATCATTTCAATATACTTTCGTAATCAAAAGTAATATATACCAATACATGGATTATGCTAAGCATCTCTTTTTGTTTCAGATAATCCTGTCTGTGCAGAGATTTCAACGCTTCATGAACATTTGCAACCCAAGTGAACCTTAAGATGGCAAATGGTAGGTGGATATAGCTTTTTTTGATTGATTAGTAATTTTCACCTTGTAGACATTTAACATGGTTCCACGCCAGCAGCAACTGCTCATGGTATGCTCACCGATTAATTAATATCACATTGAAATGG
Source organism: Cerastoderma edule (assembly GCA_947846245.1). Taxonomy (NCBI): domain Eukaryota; kingdom Metazoa; phylum Mollusca; class Bivalvia; order Cardiida; family Cardiidae; genus Cerastoderma; species Cerastoderma edule. The sequence goes on from OX401404.1 coordinate 6,298,818, forward strand.
TAATTGCTTAAAGGTGCTTGATCATAAAATTTGAAAGTAAAACAAAATGTCATTGACATTATAGAGTTGTTGTATTTTTGTTTGATATACACCTATTGGTATCGTATTTAATTCAGGAAGCGTCAATTAAGTATCTTCAACCCATTTCCTGCTTATTTATTTCTAGAAATCATCTTCCAATGTTCCTGAAATCTGTTAACACTCACTATATAGGTGTTTTTAAGATTGAATGTGAATTTCAGGTCATCTTTATGGTTGATCAAAGTCTGCAATGATGATCCAAGTTAAGATCTCATTATATTCATATATATCACAACACAACCATTTATTCCAAAATTCAAAATTACTTTCATGACTGCATAACACGTCGCCATAAACAGGTGTTGATGATCAATTCTATCAAATTTTTAAATGCACAATGAACCTTCTATCTACTTTTCTGTATATTCTATTTGAGAACGATACAGATCGAAGCTTTTCATACTATTATTCTGTAACTGTATTTAGGCCTATGATGATACGCGTCTTTAACAATGTTAGAGTCCTCAGAATTATTTAATCATCAACAACTCTTGTTTACACATATATTGCTTAAAACACTCTACCTTCTCTTTTCAGTAGCCCCTTGAAAAGTTTTCATTTCAGAAATCCTAGATCCTAGAGGGAAGGGGCGTGTCCGTAGAGCATGCTTTCGTGTCCATATATCGTGTCCGTATAGCATGCTTTTGTGTCTGTATATCGTCTCCGTATAGCATGCTCTCGTGACCGTACATTGTGTCCATATAGCATGCTAAGACTGAATAAGACTGAATGGCGAAAACTGAATAAGACTGAATGGCGAAGACTGAATAAGACTGAATGGCGAAGACTGAATAAGACTGAATGGCGAAAACTGAATAAGACTGAATGGCGAAAACTGAATAAGACTGAATGGCGAAGACTGAATAAGACTGAATGGCGAAGACTGAATAAGACTGAATGGCGAAGACTGAATAAGACTGAATGGCGAAAACTGAATAAGACTGAATGGCGAAGACTGAATAAGACTGAATGGCGAAGACTGAATAAGACTGAATGGCGAAGACTGAATAAGACTGAATGGCGAAGACTGAATCAGAGTAACTTCCACTTATAAATTTATGGGTCTTATCTTTACACCGAAATTGTCATGGTCCTCCGCTACAAAGAAACTTGCAAATCAAGCACGAAAATCGGTGTATCAAATTAAACAATTTCAAAGTCATTTTGGGAAGTTTATGCATAATGACTACTTTAAGATCTTAACACATAGTGCTGAACTTTGGGGTTTTGAATGTAAACATATAGAACAGGTCCATTCTAAATCTTGTAAAGATTTTTTAGGTGTTAATACCTTTGTCAACGACTCAATGGCTTTAGGTGAATGCGGAAGATTCCCTATTGCAGTAAATTACCATATGAAATTTGTAAGATATTTGGTAAGACTTATTGAAATGGAAAACCATAGATACCCAAAACAATGTTATTTAATGCTTAAAACACAAGATTCAGTTGGGAGAAATAATTGGGTCACAAAAGTACGAGAATTTCTTTTTTCACAGGGTTTTGGTTTTATTTGGATTTCACAAGAAATAGGGGACTCAAACCAATTTTGTAAACTTTTTAAACAGAGATAAACGGACTGTTCTTTACAAACGTGGCATAGTGACATAAGTAACTCAACAAGACGTGACTTTTATAGAAATTTTAAATCACTTTTGAATGTAGAACGATATATTAATTCTGACATCAAACCTTATTATAAACGTGCCTTAGCTCGTTTTAGATGCTCAAGTCATAAGCTTAACATTGAAATTGGTAGACATTTTAACGTTGATAGAAATGACAGGGTTTGTCTATTCTGTTTTCTCAACAAAGATATTTTGATTGTTGAGGACGAATACCATGCATTTTTATATGTGAAAAGTTTGGAGACATTAGACATATCTATTTATATAATTGGTATAAAGCTTGTCCAAACTTAGATAATTTTTACAATCTTTTTAAATGTAATGACGAAATAACATTGAAAAACCTAGCTTTCTTTGTATCAAAATTACTGGAGCAAATTTCTACTTGATTTCCTTTTATCCTTAAAACATAACAGCAAATAATATATTGATGATAGTGTAGGGCATATCTGATTTTGATTTGTATTTTGTAATATGTATATGTATTGTGGGCCGGAGGCCTTTTTACTGAAATAAATTTGTATTGTATTGTAAATAAGACTGAATGGCGAAGACTGAATAAGACTGAATGGCGAAGACTGAATAAGACTGAATGGCAATGGCGAAGACTGAATGGCGAAGACTGAATGGTGAAGACTGAATGGCGAAGACTGAATGGCGAAGACTGAATGGCGAAGACTGAATGGCGAAGACTGAATGGCGAAGACTGAATGGCGAAGACTGAATGGCGAAGATTGAATGGCGAAGACTGAATGGCGAAGACTGAATGGCGAAGACTGAATGGCGAAGTCGAAACGGTGGTACCAGCAACGCACGGACTGATAAGCTAAACATATAATTGCTCTATGGTGAGTATAACTTGACTTTTCGTGAAATCGTTGTTTTGCCAGACCTGTTATCTTTTACCAATATACTTAAAAGCGTCTGTGTAATACTTTAAATGTCACACCACTTTTACAGGGACTAGCATCGGTATAGTTAACACATATTAAAGATGATTTAAAGAAATGCCTTTTTGGCCAAATAAATGTTAAATTGGATATTTATTATCCGTTTTGTTTATTTTCAGAAAAATGCAACTTGGCAAAAGATCATGCTACACCCCGGAAACTATACTCATGAACAGACATGCAGCGTTCGACTCAAATCCAGCGGTTGTGTTAGACTAGAAACCACGATATAATAACTTTGATCGAAGTACCTTCTCCGTGATATTAGTCATCAGACATTTAATAAACACCACTGTCAATGTGTGTGTGTGTGTGTTTGTGTTAGGTGAGCTTTTGCTTTTACTTTAGATTGAATCGATGGAATAGAATGTAACAAGATTGAATTGATGGAATAGAAGGTAACTTTAAAATACAGATTAATAGTTCGTTCGAATACTAAATGCGTTTCCAACGTGTTTATTTGTTGTTCATCAAACGTAATGAGGTCCGACATATCACGCGATCTGACACTGACAAACGGACAGAGGTTTCCCAGACTCTGGGTTTTTCCTCGGCGAGACAGTTCGCATACGTTTTCAACAAATATCATGTTACTTAGTCAATTATTAAAGATGCTGAATATTTTTGATATAGTAATTGCTAAGGTTTCTTTGTTAAAGAAAAGTTTTTAACAGTCTTCAATTGTTGTAGTATTAAAATGTTTGTAAATGTTAATCAGTGTGCTACGCATTAGACGGTCGATCTTAATGATTATTCACTTTAAATGGTATGAATAATGGGCTTTGTATAAGGTGTCCGTCATGATAAAAATCATTCTTTTTACACGTTAAATTGTTTTGAACAATTCCATTTTTAAGTCTTATTCAGTTACTTTTACAGTTATAACGAATTTGTTGAGTACGCGTTATAAAATATTGTTTTGAACAATTGCATTTTTAAGTCTCATTCACTTACTTTACAGTTATAACGAATTTGTTGTGTACACGTTATAAAATATTGTTTTGAACAATTGCATTTTTAAGTCTTATTCACTTACTTTCCAGTTATAACGAATGTGTTGTGTACACGTTATAAAATATTGTTTTGAACGATTCCATTTTTAAATCTTACTTAGTAACTTTACAGTTATAACGAATTTGTTGTGTACACGTTACAAAATATTGTTTTGATCAATTCCATTTTTAAGTACCATTCAGTTACTTTACAGTTATAACAAATTTGTTGATACACGTTATAAAATATTGTTTTGAACAATTCCATTTTTAAATCTTATTCAGTTACGTCAATTCTTTTTTATTCTTATTTAAATCTAGGCAATTGTAAAATACTATCTTTAGATTTTCCACTATCACTATGAGTTCAAAATCAATGCATCAATCTACCATAGACATTTTTTTAACAGCCACAAGAGCGGATTGTCCAAATTATGTCAATATTGCACAAACTGGGGGAAATAGAAATAACCGACAATTTTGATTATTTAAGAATAGCACTCAATTATACTGGTTCATTTGTACTGAACAATCAATTCTTAAAAGGTAAAGCTTTAAGGGCGATTTGTGATCTGTACAACAATATTAAACTACACCAAGTATTACCGGACACTTCTTTACAATTGTTTGATTCATTTGTGGTGTCTATATTGAACTATGCAAGCCCTATATGGGGTTTCTATAAAGCTAAAGATCTTGAGCAAGTTCACCTTAAGTTCTGTAAATGGATCTTAGGGGTAAAAAGCAATGCTTGCATTGCAGCAGTATATGGCGAACTTTGGCGATACCCATTATAAATAAATAGATATGTTCAAATTATCAAATATTGGCTTATGTTATCACAAACGGATGATATTATATTGCAGACCGTATTTAGGAATGCACATGGGATATATTTAAAGGGTAATAAAGGTTTGATTTATAATGTAAAACAACTGTTAAATGAGTATGGCTTCTCCTACGTTTTTGATACAGTAATGTTGTTGACAGAATAAATGTTTTTATTGGAATTCAAACAAAGGGAACTCGATAATTAATATTAAAAATGGTATTCTGGTGTATCAAGTAACGCTGTTCTAAGCACACTATATATTTTCACAAAAAGAGATCTTAATTTGAATACTAAAAACTCGAAGGATATGCATAATTTGGGTAACTATGTATCCTTAGCTTTACAAAGACGTACTAAACTTATTTACTACCACAATAGTAGTATGTTATCTGTTTAGTACTTTAACATTTTTCAAAACATTTTCAGTAATAGTTTATCAAGCTGTCGTAAACACATCCATAATATTATGTTTAGCTCTAACAACAAAATGTCCTTTCTTGGACCAGAAAACTTTATAAAAAATTCGCCGAAAGCCCATCACATCCTGGACTTTTATCAATTTTCATGTGTTTCAATGTATTGGTTATTTCTTTATATGTTAAGGTTCTCTCTACATATAAATTGTGTTCATCTGTTAATTATTCAGATTAGGAAAAATGCAGACTCTTTTTCTTTTAAAGATGCTTTATATTCATTTCTACTTCGTTTTTTTGGCTTTAAATAATACTTTAAAAGAAGCGTTCAGTATGTGCTTTTTTATGGAGGTTTTTACTATGCTGTTTAATTATCAAATGAATAAAACTCTACTATTGTCACTTTATCATGTAATCCATCATTACTTGCTACACCATCTCCGTTTTTTTAATCTCTTGTAATGTATCTTTTAGTAAATGCACCAGAAATTGTAGATGTGTTTCCTCCTTATTTCAAGATATGTTTTGTCCAATTAAACTGTCGTAAACACATCCATAATATTATGTTTTTGCGATTTGTTGCTTGTCAAATGATTACCCAAAACAATTAAATCAATTCATTATTACGTACTCTGGGTTTGTTTGTTTAATAATCCACACTTGAATCGTATTCTGATCCTGATATTCATGAGCCACAATCTGAGAACCAATGTCTTTTTCGACCATGACCAAGGAAACGATAAAACAAAGAAACACATGAAGCATTCTTTACTCTACCGACTATATATCACCCAACACAGTATTGAAGGCTGACAAGCAGTGATAACCCTCAAACATTGCTTTGTAAAAGCAGTACTCAACATCTGAGATACCCTGGCAGGCTTTCTCCGTACACTTGTATGATTAAATGTGATTGTTCACTGAAGAGAAATTCAGAAAGTTAAAATAAATTGCTTGGTATACAATTATTGAAATAATAATACATACAGGAAGCGTACAGTCATTTTGTTAGTTAACAAATTCCCAAACATCTGTGAACAAGCATCTTTTAGCTTTCTGTACAATTGAAAGCAACGATGTATGTAAAACTTCATTACCAAATGGTCCTAATGAGAAATGTATTGAGATCAAACAAGCTCAAAAAGCCAAAATCACGATGAATATTGTTCTGTCGATTTTTATTGTGATTATCAAATATCGTCTGCTGCAAAACGTGATGCATCTCTTCCTCGCGTAAGCTTCCAAATATTGTCCAAAATATATCGTGGTCATATACAAAGATGCATGGACATTTATTCGTGGTTAAAAACTTTAATTTGAAGCTCTTTTCCTAAATTACCTGCAATGTATTTGGCACAAGATAAGGAATTACTTGATAATGTGTTGAATGAATACACACGATAAATAAATACATGTAGTTTTCTCTATTTTCGATTAGAATCCTTTCAAAATGAACACGTAAACTAGTATACTAAAGCTGACCAATCAATAGACACAAAGAACAAAGATTTACAGGAGACAATATGATTCCTGTGTATATAATAATATATATATGACCTTACATATTCAATCCTACCCTCATGACCCTTAAACCTTTCCCAAATTATAACGACATTTGACCACTTTGTTGCAGACGACTTTAGAAAACATTGTGGGAAAAGGAGAAATTGCTCGTAACGAGCAATTTCTCCTTTTCCCACAATGTTTTCTGCCCTATCAGAAGATTATTTTCCAATTTCATAACATTTTGAAATGTCGTCTGCAAACTTTTTCAAACAGTCGAAAAGTGGGAAAGGGTTAAACCCTTACTCGATGAACACACACTTTTACGCTTCTGCTTCGAACGACCAAGAACCCACCATGACAAAGGGGCGAATTGTAACAAGTAAGCAATTTATTTGTATGTAACATATATATAACACATAACGACACATTTTTGCGTGTTGCAGCAGACAAATTTCTAAAAGCAGTGTGGCAAAATGAGAAATCGGTTGTCACAAGCGACCTCTCCTTTTACCTCACTGCAATTTCAATCTATTCACATACCACAACAGCAGCACAAAGCTTTTTCACATGTCTACAAAGCTTTTCTAAAGTCGTATGCTTCAATTAAAAACATGTCTTCTGAATGTGGTAAAGAGTTATCAAACAGTATCTTAGCATTTACTATGACGCAACACGACTCCCACCTACTCACAGGCAATTTTGGCAGACGATATTGGACCAGCTCATGGACTTAAATGTCTATGTAAAAACACACAAGTAGATTATTCATTTGGTACAAGAAAGCTTTAATGATTTGAAAGATGCCTTGGAGACGTTTCTCACTATGTTTAGCAATTTGCCTTTCGGCATCATTTGAGTCATTTCGCCTATGTTAATATAGTAAATCTTGTTAAAAGCGACCATACTAAAAGTAGACATAATCATGGTATATAAAACAATTAACGTCTTCAAACGGGCGCCAGTCATTCAGAAAGCTCAGGTAGGAGCGACCTATATTAAGGTACTATTATTTCAGAGCCCTCTTGTCATAGGCAATTTGTTAATAATTGCTCAAGATAACAAACCCTACTTCGTACAGAGACAGAGAAAGAGGAAAAGAGATGCGACAGCAATTGAAGGAAGGGAGAGAGAGGGAGGAAGAGCTTTTTCCTTCTTTGTGTGTATGGTCCGCGGATGAATGCAATAAAGGCAGATAAAAGTAGACCCCTCTATACTACGGCCGACAGCAGAGAATACACGCAAAGAGGGAAAAAGCGGACGAAAGCAATTTAGAAGAAAAAAGCGGACGGATTGACTTTAGACAAAAATTAAGACGAAAAAGTGCAAAGAACACAAAAAGAAGTCATATACATCGTTACAACTCTTCATTTAAGCATAAAGCTATCGATATCGTGCCGTCCGCTCTTTCCCTCTATACTACGGCCGATAGAGGAGAATACACACAAAGAGAGAAAAAGCGGACGAAATCATGGAATAGACAATTACCTATAGCGGAGAAAAGGATACATTTGCATGCGGAGAGAAATATCTTTGACAACAAACAAAAATGAAAACGATTGAGATCGAAAGTGGTTGTCTCTCCTATTTCTGGGTTTACTAACAAAGAACTGTTGACCTGGGGACATGAGAAATAAAACACTTTTAATCAACTACAGAAAGGAATGTTATTTTAAGAATTTCTGGACACTGTACTCTGGGTCATAAAACCCATGGATGATGTTTATCACAAATCTATTCTTACAAATTCCTTACAAAGTTTTACCTCCAAAACCATTCTAAATATTTTGTGTGAAACAGTCATAAATCACAAGGCGATTCCCCTTCGTTAAATGATAACTTATCAGTAATGATTCAAATTGTAAAAAGTTAAGAATAAAAAAAAAAAAAAATTGAATAATAATAAAAAAAAGACATCAAAATCATTTAAAACGTACAAACAAACATGTTAAAAAGTGTTCCTTTTTTTGTAAATAAATATTCCAAAAACCGTTAACGGTGATTAATGGTCAAATAAGACTGAACATATAAAAGAAACAAAAGTCTAAAACGTTCGTAAATCAAAACATATCACCAGAGACATAGATAACAGAGCTCTGTTATTTATGTCTCTGATATCACTAAAAAGTCATTTCCATCGTAACAACACTTCATTTAAACATATAGCTATGGAGTGTCCATCGATCTCGTGCCGTCCGCTTTTTCCCTCTATATTTGCTTTCGTCCGCTTTTTCCTTTTTTGTGAATATGGTCCGCTTAAGACGTCCGCATTTTAGACACACCCTTGATCATGATGTACAGAATTATCAATGATCACATCGCGATCCCAGGACATCAGTATCTCCACCATGCTATGTACAACAGCCACTAGGGGACATACCCAGAGGTTCATTGTACCATACTGCAGGTCAGACTACCTCAGATTCTCCTTCTTTCCATCCACAATACGGCTTTGGAGCCAGTTACCAGTGCACATTGCCTCAGCAGCCACACTAGAGGCCTTCAAGGGGAGCCTGGCGCAACAGCACTAGATTTATCTCCATGTACCATAGGCGTAGGAGCGTTTTCAACATTGGGGGGGCCAACTTCAGATGAGGACCGGTCTAATAAATGTTCCTAAACTTTTTCATGACTTTTCATGCATGTACAAATTCAATAACATTATAGAAAAAAGAAAGCGCATGAAAACATGTATCTTTAATAAAAAAAAAAAAAAAAGGATATGCCAGGTCTCGATCTCACGCGGAAATCAATTGATTGAACTAAGTAAAAAGTGGCAGCGACCAGACTGTCACAGCCACGGATCCAACTAAGGAGCTTCTAACAATTAAAGATAATATAGAGTCTAACACCTTTTAAAATCATGTTTTACACCACTGTTTCCGTTGATTAAAACTTCCCGGGTATTTTAGCGAGCTGAGTTTTCATTGGATAAACCCGATGTGTTCAGACATTCGGAACACCTCGGCCATTTCTTAAAATAACCTCGGAGGTAATGGGGAGCCATTTTTGAAAGTAGGTCAGCAACGAAGGGCATGTCCGTTTGCAATCGTATCTACTCGGAAATCCCCGGTACAAGCCGGGGATTGCCGAAAAGAGCCGATTGACAAAATATGAAACAAATATGTGTTGATATGATCATCTTTAATGAAAAGGGTAAAAAAAACATTCAATTGTGATATTTAACCAATTTGTGTGTATTCAAAGACATATTTAGTGCCTGTGTGCATTTTGCGTTATCCGCCGGAAAGAAAGGCGAATTACCCCAGGATTTCTGGTGTATTCATGTACTGCTTACGAGGTATATCTACCGACTTGTTACGGGGATTGCCGAGTAGATACGATTGGTGTTCAGATTGCCATTTGCGATGATGACGTCAAAAAGATTTTGGTTATTGTTCGTAACAAAAGGCGAATTGGTATTACATAGAGCACAAAAAATACACATTTATTTTTATTCTGCTGTTAAATTTCGTTTCTTTCATTTTTCTATACAAATATCTTCATTTGCCACTGTGAATATTGGGGGGGCCAAAGTATACTCTGGCCCCCTGGATATTGGGGGCCGGGCCCCTGCCTCCTACGCCTATGTGTACATAGTTTTATTTTTAGCCTGCACCTGTTTGCGCCTCACCACGACCTTGTACAGCACTTTCATGTACGAAAATGCCCCAGAGTGGGCCAGGTACATTAATGGAAGAAGAAGAAGAAGAAGAAGAAGAAGAAGAATCGTATGGAGCATTGTTCCTGTTTTGCACAAATTGAGTTCTGTTATTTACTTTATTTGTTAAGATAAAGTATATTCAAAGCATATTTTCCTGTTTCAGGTGCAATAGGAATACCTCAGCGGTACTGGTAGGCTACACTGATCTGTTGGCCTGTCGGAATATGCCGTAGGTTTCCGATTGCCTAAAATGATGTTCGGTTATCAGAATGTTTTCCATTAGAATTGTAATGTACAAATCGAATATAGCTGTATTTTGACGCGGACGGTCGGTCAGGACTTACGAAAGAAGGTCAGTGTGAAATGTAAATAAACCCCAAACAGCAACTCATGCTTTTTTCGAGAGCATTTTCTTTTCATTCATCAGGTCGAAATTGTAGACAACGTTCAATTTTTATTTGATTTCCGTGTGAAAAGAAGCCAATGAACAGTCATGACATGATTGATAAAAAAATCCGAGGTAGACTAAAAGTTCAACCCTTTCTTACCCTTGACCCGGTGTTTGTTTGTCAAAATAATTCAAAGTGAAGAATGCTTTTTATTTTCTTAATGGGGCAATCTAACGACGAAATTTCGAGGATCAAAATAGTGGTAAACATGACAAAATTCTGATTTTCTGTTCTTAACTGAAAGCAGAGATGGCCATTTTAAGTCAATTGATTAAAGACAAGATATATTTTATATGTTTTGAACTGTAAAACGGACCCTTTCCCAATTAAATCAACTGACCATTTATCCCAATTCCTCAATACAAAAATTTCAAAAATGAATTTAAACTGATTTAGTGAATCAAATTTTCTACTTAACTTTCAATTTAGCTTAAACAATCAGCAACAACTTCCTCAAAAGCTCTGAGGGAAATTGGTTTCAGGGCCAGTACAGATGCAAACAAAGTATCAGGGTTGTTTTGTTTGAATTTTGTCATCCCTGAACATTTCCCATTTTGAGAGAAAAGACTAAAAGTTTTCCCAATTCACCCGGTACCAGACCCCTTCACAAAATTAAAAAATATCTCTTATATATGCTTTTACCTGTGGGTTTTAATTTTCAATGGACCTATATTTTCAGATGTGACTCATAAAGTGAAATAGATGACCTTTAACCCAGTCTGGAGAGTTGGGCATGCTGATCAGGCATGCATAATTTAAAAAGCCTTTATAAAGGAGGTCTAGGGGGGCATGTATGTGTGCAGTGTCGAAGGTAATGTCATTGATTACCCCTGCTATTATTGTATCTATACAAGGCAAAGATCACTACAATAGTTTATACTTTAAAAAAGGGCATTTACATCTCTATTTAGCATATATGGCTAAATATTACACTGCACAATCTAGTGGCAAGCTGCTTTTCAAGATACCACAAACATTATTGCTTTTCATTGATTATTGTTTTGAACAATTTCTCAATGTTTCCCACAATGTTTTCTTAAGTCGTCTGCAACAAAGTAGTCAAATGTCATTGTTTTGGAAAGGGTTAAAGTGCTAGGACCGACTACACATTTATGCGAACAGGTAAGATCCAGGCCAGCCACCAAGTAAATTTGGGGCTGGTCTGTGATCTAACCTGTTTGCTATTATGAGTATCTTTCCTCAACAAAATTAAGCAAATACTTAAGGTTTAGGAAAGCGAACGACACAAAAATCTATTTTTTTTCCCAAAAAAATTACCCAGCATTCTAAGGGTTAACAAACTTTATCTAGAGAGCTTGTTGGAAAGCTGCAAAACCTTTAACTTATTCACAAAAGAGAGGGTATTTTGAAGTTAGAAATTAATTTCTTTAAAACCGCACAACAGCTCTACTGTTATAAGATATCCATTAAAGAATACCGTCATTTGAAGCAAAAATAGATCGTTTTGAATTCTTTAAAGTGTGTCTACATATTTTTTAATCCAAAAGCGTGACATTGCTTTTGAGATCTACCACATGAAAACAATACATATTTAGATAGATTGATACTATTGGAATTTATTATGCTTTCAGAAGCTACTTTTAATTGTATGCCAAACAACAATACAAAATGCTGTATTATTTTAATGCCATATTTTCTCTTTTTTGAACAATCACTTTTTAACTGCACATGCTGATATAGCATTTGATTTAATCCATGTATAGGAAATGGTACGTAATTTTTTTTCTTTTTAAGATTTTTTATTTGTTTCTCCTATCTGTATTCTAGATATGCCTCCGTTAAGGGTAAGACCCATTATGAAATCCTGGGTGTCTCCAGAACAGCCAGCGATAAAGAAATAAGAAGTGCCTACATAGAGCTTTCAAAAAAGGTAATTCTGATGGTCTCTTAGCAGCGGTCCAGATAATTGGGATTATAAGTTTCTCTTACGTGTAGTTATTTTCAAAATCATAGAATTAATCAAACACGGCCCCGTTCTGTGTGGATCCAGGGTTCGAACCGCACATCTGCCGCTGGTTTCGTGGGATTGTCTTTTGGCAAGTCACCTCAGAGCCCTAGCCTAGTATAACTTGTTCCAGGAAAGTCATGACATAACTGAAAACATACTTGACACGACATGCAACCAGATTTAGAGGAAAGAAATTATTGATGGGAATTTATCACTTCTGCTCATATGGCATTAATCTCCTTATTCGACATAACGCACCAGACCTGTTCAAACCTTGGATAGTCTAGTAATGGAGACGTAAGAGGTGCACTTTCACAATACGTAAGATATGAGGGAGAATGTGATCCTTTCATTTGAGTTTAAATGATATCACCCCTATTATTCAGTATATTCCCTGATTTATCCTATCCTAGCAGTTTGCAGAAAAATCACAGTTGACAGATGGGCATGTCCAAAACAGCCCGTCTTCGACAAGTATTAGACGTAACGCCTTTATAAAGCATGGGTTATCATATTCCAACAGAACCATAAAGTTGATGGATAACTCATGCAGGGTACACAATGTGACTTTCATGGAAAAGAAGGCAAATAAATACCTGTTGCTTCATGGGCACAGTAATCTTGTTCTGACATGTAGTTTTAACCCTTTCTCAAACAATAACGACATTTGACCACTTTGTTGCAGACGACGTTAGAAAACCTTGTGGGAAAGGGAGAAATTGCTCGTAATGAGCAATTTTTCCTTATCCCACAATGTTTTCTGCCCTATCGGAAGATTATTTTTCAATTTCATCTCATATTGAAACGTCATCTGCAAACTCATTCAATTTGGGACGGTCGAAAATTTGTTGTTTGGGAAAGGGTTAAACATTGGTCACGTTAATCCCCCGTCTGTATCAAAGTTATGTTTAAATTTGTTTTGATAAGTAAAAAAAATGTGGGGTGAAATGATTTTTCCATGAAAGCTTTGTTGTAATTAACCCATCAAAAAGTATATTTCCCATTACAATGTAGTGTGTACCCTAAAATTGATTTGTATCATTTTGACGGAATCTTGATGGACATTTTACGTTGTTAAATTGAACATGTCAATAGTGAACATCATTATGCAGTGTTGCACAAAGTCCTTCATATGTTGGCCTACTTTGTCTCTTCTGACCAGCTTGTCTAGTATCAGTTAAATCCAGGAAAGAGGTTAAATAAGTAAAATACTGTTGACACTTCCTTAAACCTCATGCAAACAAACATGTTTTTTCAGCATCACCCAGACACAGCGGGGTCCAAATCGAAGAAAAAGTTCACGGACATAAGTGAGGCGTATAGTGTTTTAAGTAAACCTCTCACCCGAAAGGAATATGACAATAAGCTCACAATGGACTCAATGGGTCAGTCTAGTTCTAATCGATACGGGCCCTACAGTAGACCTCCTGGGTCGGGTCCGGCCAGCTACCCTGGGGGTCCCCAGTACGAGCAGTATGGTCGCTATAACCAATACGGTCAGCGGGAAAACTTCTACAGGCCGGAGGGCTCGCCGTATTCCGAGTATGAGAGAAAACGGTAAGAGTTTCATTTCAATTTGTCCTATGATGTTAATTTTTGTCACTGGAGCTGGATCTTAGCCCAAATAGTTCTGGAACCGACCTCATGCTTATGCAAACAGGTTAGATCCAGGCCAGAGATCTAACCTGTTTGCTACTATGGATATCTTTCATCAACAGAATTAAGCAGTTATCTAATGTTCTTTGAAAACAGACGACACAAAATTATATTCTTTGAAAATTACCCAGCCTTATAAGCATAAAATAATTATGTTGTTGTGGTCTGTAACATACACCTGTTATTTTTGGAAATTTATCAGACTGTTCAAGTATATTTTAAGATCTGGCCCCAGTGTTTTGCTTATTTTCCAACCAATTCTCTAATTTGAGGAGTCATCATGTATCACATTGATACATCAATCATGACTGCATCATCGCACATATTGATCATCTTCAGTAGAAGGATTAAGAAATCATTGTTACAAATGGAGAACTTGCTCTAGAAAAGCAATTTCTCCTTTTGTCATAATGGTTTCTTCTTGAATGGAAAATGTCATTTCTCATTGTTTAAAATTCATCTGCTGCTTCTTTGAATTGGACTAGTCATAAGGCCTTATAAAAGGAAATTGTTAAACTGTACATGTATTAGTATTTACTTGACAATCACTGCTGTTCATTTCTATGGTTTCAATAATGTACCTTATTCAAGGAAATTTCACTTTGACGGCAATTAAAAGATAAAATAGAGTTATTTCAGAAAAAGAAAGTTTTCATATCATTTTCAGGTGTGGCAAAATCAATTGTCCGTTTTGCAAAACTTGTCGTAAATCCTTTACAGATGCATGAATTTTGATTGAAATTTACGATATAATTGTTATACAGTCAAGTTCAAAAAAAGATTTATAATTTATGGACAAGAAAACCAAAAAATAAGATTTAGCCACCCCAGGATTTTCTTTCAAACCAAAGAAAGGAGATCAAGCTTTGATAGCTGATATAAAAGCTTTTTTATTTATTTATATTGTAATAATTTTTGAAAATGTTTTTTTGAGCAAATTGTTCTTATCATCAGCAGGGTTCAATTAGAAAACATTGTTTAAAAAGTTTGATTTAGAAGCTTATTCGAGCAACATGAATATTTGTTTAACCCATTACCAAACAGTAACGCCATTTTACCACTTTGTTGCCGACAACGCTGGAAAACACTGGGAAAAGGAGAAATTGCCCGTAACGAGCAATTTCTCCTTTTCCCACAATGTTTTCTACTCTATCAGAAGAGTTATTATCAATTTCATCACATTTTGTCATCTGCAAACTCTTTCAATTTGGGACAGTCGAAAATTTGGCGTTTGGTAAAGGGATAAGCCGTAATGCTTGTCCAAATTTTCTTAGGGTCTATAATTAATATGAGTATGAACCATGAAGAGCTGTAACGAGTAACTTTGAGATTATATATATATTTCTGATCAAAATTCTATTATGCTGTCCTAGTTACAATTTTTCATTTTATTGTGTATTTTTACATCACATGAACTATTCCAAGCTTCTTTTTTTTTTTCAAGGCAAATTTGTCCATTGCGTAAAAACCAGCTGGTCATTTTCTGATATGATTGGCACAAACATTTACCATAATTACCTTTATGTGTGGACATCATTCAATTTTGCAACAAAGATTTTTATATCCTTTTTTTCGAACAGCCCTTGAATTATGGATACCTTAAATTTTGTTCATGCTTTAATTTGGTTTTTAGATTACATTGTATTTTTTTAGTGATATATCTTTTTGATGATGTAATTATACATTATCAAAAGGGATGCCATGATCAAGTCTAATTGTATCAGTGCGTCATATTTTGAATTCCTGGGTAAACGGCCTGGGCCAGAGGTAAATCTGAAGCCCAGCAACATTGATTCATTATATAATTGCAATGCCTGTCTCCTCAGAAATGCAGGAAGACCTTTGCTTTACCTTCATTAACCTTTTCCCAAACAATGAATTTTCGACTGTCCCAAATTGAAAGAGTTTGCAGACGACATTTAAAAATGTGATGAAATTGAAAGTTAATCTTCTGAAAGGGCAGAAAAACATTGCGGGAGCAATTTCTCCATATTCCCACAATGTTTTCCAGAGTCATCTGAAAAAAAGGTGGTCGAATGTCGTTATTTTTTGGTAATGGGTTAATAATATCATGATTGCAATGACCACTGTGTGTTTTCGACCATTTTCGCACACCGACACAATCATAAAAACTTTCAACCATATTGGTTTTGTTGTTATTTATTCGTAATTTAACTTCTTTAGATAAGAAACTCTCTGTACTTATTGTTTGAATGAATCTGACACTAGGAGAATAGATAATGAATATCATGCTTTTTTTCATTGCGAAAAAAATGTCAAACAACGAATAATCATATCTCTACAATTGGTATCATGGAAATGATGGTGAAGAAAGTTTTTATAGCCTCATCAAAACAGGAAATGACGTCCAAATACGAAAATAGTAATAGGGCAGTCTGATAGGGCAGAAAACATTGTGGGAAAAGGAGAAATTGCTCGTTCTGAGTAATTTCTCCTTTTCCCACAATGTTTTCTAAAGTCGTCTGCAACAAAGTGGTTAAATGTCGTTATTGTTTGAAAAAGGGTTAAGGGCTGGTCAAGCCGAGTATAACCATCATCATTTTGTTTCGTCAGCCAGGAACCATATATGAATACTGATACTTGGATTTGAACCCATACAAAGCAGAGAGGGGCTTTATGATTTCACATTTAGTACTCTAGCCAGTTGTTATCAAGACCCTTGGTAATACAGGGCTTTTTTGTGTTATAAAACAGACTCCCATGAATGGCACCTTCCCAACTGGAAATTTCTTTAAAATCATGCAGTTTTCCCAAAAACTCAGTCATACCAGCTTTTAGGCTTCCCAATTCATCAATATCAGCGATAAGATTTCCCAAATTCAACAGACTTGGGCCTCTTCCCAATTGAAGGAAAGAAAAGTCCTGTAATAGGTACAAGAATCATGGTATTCATTCTTTTTGTTTAGTAACAGTTTTGCATCCTAAAAACAGTATTTAATTTAAATAGTGAAGCCTTGTTTTAAGGGTAATGGTATATATTGCTTATTTATTGTTCACAAACATTCCCCGTCTGTTGACCCGCCTATTTAGCATAAATTACATGCTTTGCTGAGTATCTAAAGATATCCTGGAGGCTCGGAGTGAACAACAGTTCATCAATATAACTTTATTTCGTTTGGGTAGTTTTGCAATTGAAAAAAACCCATATCAATCTTGACAGACTTTGTTGAATGGTCTCTACTGCATTCGAAAGACTGTCGAGTATTAAATTTACAGCATCATAATTATTCATGCATAGAGGGCAACAGACGGCCAATGTTGGTGACCAATACAACTTTATTTCAAGGATCACACTGTTTTCGATCTGTTAAGACCCAATTTCATTAATGCCAATGTCAATAACAAAATTTGACACTTGTTGTTCGACCAAATATTACCCCATACATATCAAGGGTTTCACAGTAAAAAGATTTGCAATATAATTTTACGCACATTCATATGTGCATAATCCCAGCTACGCACCTGGAAACCATTTTGATGAAAAGACAATTAAATTGCTTATAAATGTATTAAGGGGAAATAAATGCTATATGCAGTAGTTATTAATATTCCTTACAGGCTATACTTTTCCATGTAAAGCATCAGCAGATGATAAGATTTTCTTTGAGTTTTTGTCAATGTCAGTCTACACAACCTTTAAACCTTTCCCAAACAACAAATTTTCGACTGTCCCAAATTGAAAGAGTTTGCAGACGACATTTCAAAATGTGATGAAATTGAAAAGCATTCTTCAGGTAGAGCAGAAAACCTTGTAAGAAAAGGAAAAATTGCTCGTGCCGAGCAATTTCTCCTTTTCCCATAATGTTTTCTAAAGTCGTCTGCAAAAAAGGGGTCAAATGTCGTTATTGTTTGGGAAAGGGTTAATACTTTGATTTTCATTTATAGATATTCAAACTGTTGTGACATGAAGAGACTTTGCTCATGATATATGGAGACTTCTTTAAGCTGAATACATGTATTTGATAACTTTATATAAGTAAGGGTGTTTTAAAGTTTTATTTTGGATAGAAGAACAACTTGGAAATCAGCTAGTTGCATTTGTTTATGTATTTTTGTGTGGTTTGTTAAAAGCAGAACTTTAGATATCTTTCATTTTTATAAGCTGATACATTTGAAACTGACTAGGAACAAAAAATGAATATTTATGAATACATATTGAGCTGATTTAATGGTTAGAATAAGGACTTGGTTGGTTCAGATGGGTAGATAGATGTAAATTCCACAGAGAAACTGGTACAGCATTTCATCTCCAACCTATCTCCATGAAAGAATTCATAGCACTCATTCAAGATTCAAGAGAACATTAATGTTTGTCCTCCCATAATTTAACAAGTGGCATGAAATATGTTGGCTTCTCGTCAAGTTTAACATTTTCTTTGTCCCATATGCCATTTGATTATTTCATAGACCATATACAGTTGAGTGTAGTTTTTTTTAACGAGTTTCATCACCTTCTCAACATTGTTTCAGTTATATAATGACTTCCCTGACATGACACTTTCACGAAACCAGCATTACCAGTGGAGCTCAAACCAATGATCCCTTAGGTACAAGTACATCACCATAACCACTGGGCCCTGAAGTTTTATGTCCTAGCCCTTCCATTCTCTCCTGATAGAACTTGTTATAAAAAATTAAGGCAACCATTGTGACGGGAGAAGGCATATTGTAGTTAACAGTTATGATGAAAAAAGGAACTGGAATATGGAAAAGTGCACCTGGCAAAGTGGTTTTCATAAACAGAATATACTGATGCATTTTTTGGCCTTGAGGAGCAAATTCCCTTTAGGTAAAATTGATTTCCTTGACAAAACTGTCTCATTATTCATGCTTGCATTTTCATTGATGGGTGCCATTTTATCCCCCAAAACAAATCTGACACACTTTTATTGCAAAGTGCTTTCCATGCTTTTAAAGGATTCAATAAACAACTTTGATAACTACACGAGCTATGGAAACGATGCCAATCAATACCCAATTTAACAATACCATGTCTGTGGGAAAATACGTTATCGCATCTATCGTCGAGTATTGAGTTTTTCCCATGATGCTGGTCCATTATTTCAGTGAAGAGATGTTAAGGAAAGCCAGACAGAAAATGTACGCAGAAAGGCTTAGACAGTACAGAGAATTTGAAGAAAGCGTTTACCGAGTACAGAAAACTGGACAACAGAAGTTTAATCAATTCTTCAGCTATTATTTGTCCTTTCTGTTTATGAGTTCAATTTTCGTGGCTTACTATGGCCTAAGTAGCCTAAAAACACCTAGGTAGGTCATCCAGTGATCGTAGGCTGGTCAACACCTCTACTGAGTTAGCAAAAGTGTGAATGATAATAATAGCTTTGGATGTTGTTCCTATTTGTTAAACATGCACTGGCTAAGATCACTTTGATAAAAAAAAGATATTTGTGTAGAAACCAATCATGGATAAGAAGATTCTCTTAAAAATAGAATATACCAAACTCAACTCAACTCAAAACCCTTAATAAACAGTATCTTTAGAGAGATACTCTGAATCATTTCATGAATCTTCGCTGATTTTATATTTCTAGGGATTCTGGGAAGCTCCACCGAATTTATTTATTTACAAGGAAATATAGTGCAGAAATATTCCATTCTGTGATAATAACAGGTGTTGGTCTAATTGGCTTATTGGGCCTATACATGTAAGTTTTCAAGTAAACTTAATGTTATATTTTGATGGACTTAATATTTGAAGAAATTTTGGCATTGCACACTTTATTTAACGGGAAAAAACCGATAAAAGCAAATAATCATCAACAAAAAGGAATTATATATCTTAAATGCTAAAATTAATACTTGCACAAAAGGAGAATCTGTTCATGATGAGCAATTTTCGTATTTGTTTTTGTTTATTGATATTATTTTGGGCTGCTTTAAGGTTATCTCAAGTTTTCTGAATAAGGGTGGAAAGGGGATGAACTGTGAACGCCTCTACTCTGTATTATGAACTCTGTTTCAGTATGAAAAAAACAAAACAATTGTTAACAAAAATCTTTAAAGCCATACTTGCGCTCATTTACACTTTAATTGTGAAAGTTCTAGAATAAATGAAAAATTACTTAAAAGTACTTTTTATTCCCATTTACGGAGGAATTGAGACTGTAACACATTTACATGATGCTTTAAAAAGAGTGAATACTACATATATATGGTTTGTTTACAATTAGCACTTAAACAAGGTCAGCCGAGAAACGATGGGAACCAATAAAACCCAAGAAATTCTCCATTTTGAATGTTCATGTTGTACACATTGGATAAATGACAATATTTTTATGTGTTTCACATGATTTTTCTAACCAGGTGATCGCCACTCATTAATCTGAGTGCTCCCTGCTATTTTAGATATTACTCTAATGTAAACAATGGAGTTAAATTGGTGGTCACCAAATTTATGAAAATATCACTTTGACAAATAGATGATAAAAAGGTGCAGGTGTTATTATTGTCATGATCCTGTGTTTTTTTCGCTATCTTTAAACCTATTCTATCATCATTTATAACTCATATTACCCAGTTTTGCATTTACAGATATTCAGCTCTAGAAAAATATGATTAAAGAAATAACAAAAAAGACAGCGGTCCTTAAAGGTTGGTAGCCCTGAGCTATATTGAGAAAAGATGGTGTATAATGATAAATTGATAGGAATATTATCTCATTAACTGAAGAAAAGTAGGATAATAATCGAAGTCGAGTCCAATATCTACCCTCTTACCTGTTACCTATATGGATTTAAATACACAAACAAAATGAAAATAATGACAAAAAAACCCTCAAAAAACCCAGAAAATCAATGATAAGAGACAATAAACAAGTAGAGAATCATGTTAGGATGACATCATGATTATGTTATGACATCCAATTCAACTTCATGATTGGTCATGTGACTTTGTGATTACGATTATTGCCAAATGTCAGACATGGTATATATGCTACATGTACTTAGTAATAAATCTGTTTGAAAGTTGCACTGGTGGCAGGATAGATAGGTTTTCCTTATTTGATGAAGCAAAATGCTGTCACTGAACTTGGTAAATTGTTAGTCTTCTGTACATTTGTGTAGATTTGGGAAAGCTTTCAGTTTCTTGACACTTTGTGCCTTATTGATAAGGAAATGACATGGGCATATATATATATGAACTTCCTCTCCCATTAATAACTGATGCTGTTGAAAACAGTGTAAAAATCCATTCAAGCTAACTTGTTGAAAGGCAAATAATTTGTTTTACTTTTATGCTTTATTGTTTTAGTTATAAACAACATTTGAGGGATTTTTATGAGAAAGAAAGGGCAAAACAGGCACACATTGAAAAGCTGCTTCTGTCAAAGGTCCCTTTGCTACTAACAGTTTACTGTATTGTGTGGATCATTGTTCTATTGGTCGGTGTGCCTCTTGCTGATAAACAATCAAGAGACGAGGCTGAAGGCCGTCTTATTGATGAACTATATAGAACCAGGTATATTATTTAATGCTGATGTGAAGTAAAGGAAAGCAAGTCTGTCAACACCTTTAAAGAAGTTGTTAGGGATGTGTATGAATGCCAGAATGGCTATTTTTGCTATTGGTATGAATTCTTTTGATATTGATTTAATCCAATATGTTGATGAAGAATATACCCAAAAAGCCAATGAAAACATCGGATAATGGAGGAATATATTTCCATTCAGTAGGCTGTAAGTCTATTATGGTCAATTCCGTCAAGAACACTTGATTTCTGTAAAATGTGAGAGCCATAAAGTTATACTAGTCCTTTTCCTTTAAAAGAGTACCACCTTGAAATTAATTAATGTAAGGGTAGGTTATAAAACATCATGGTGGGTGTGGTTTAATGACAAATTTGAGCAGATCCCTGCCTGATTACTGGTGATATCCAAGAAATCTGTAAAATATCTGAAATATCTTTTACACAGCCTCTTAATAGTACCCCATACAAACAAAATGATATGTTTGATGCCCTGAATACTTTGATTCTCATCCTTGCTTTTCTTATGGAGACTAAATTCAAGCATATCATCTATTATTTTGCAAGCACCTATTAGAATCTAAATCAAGATTGATTTCCACAAATTTGGGGGCTTCTAAAACTGTTCTGAAAGGTTTCCACTCAAATATTAAATACTAAATGCATGTTATCACACTTTGACAAACACTATTGTATGGTGAACTTCACATTCTCTCCCTATATATTGATGAAAAAACAATTCATCATGAGCATATATATCTTTTTCTTTAGATGCTAAACTGTACCAATTACTCCAATAGAACCAAAGCAACTATTTAGTTTAATTTAATCATATTTTATTGCATTATTTCTACATGAGTTACAAGACATATATACAACAAACAAATAAACATGTATTTAAAAGAAGACATGAAAAGACAAACAAATAATTGCAATTGGATTGGGCCACAAGTTATAACAACATTAGCGATTGGCCCTCTCCTAAATATTTAGTTATTATAACTATAAGACAGAAAAAAAAGGCAACAACTAATTCTGGGATTACCTGTCTTTCTAGGTGGGAGAATTCCGAGCTCCGTAGACGCTACGAATATTTTTACGGAAGAGAAGGGCAGCAAAATCGGAGAAGAGCGAATGCGAGTAGAGCGGAGTTTAAATCCCAGGAAGAGCAAGGAAAAGAGCTCACGCGTATAATCACATTCGCTATGATTTTTGCTCTGGTTGTCACCCTTTTAAGGATATTTCCTATTAAAAGCATGATCTTGTAAGTTTCATCAGTAATTACTTATGCATAACTTCTTTTGGTAAGATCTGTTAGTGCAAAATCTTAAGTACTCTTTCAAGGCTTTCATGATATTCTAATGGAAAATTTATCATGGGAACAGTTTGTTTTTTTGACAACTTGGTTCTCACAATGGTACATGGTTTTGGTGGAAGTATTTGTGGTTTATTTCCTGACTTTGATCTGTTTGATAGAGGTAGAGAAGGGGTAAATCCGAGTTCTATTTTTGCAGTATTTCAAAATGTATTATGGTATTCAGCAAAGCAGGGTATACTGTGATAGCAGATATCATTTCAGTAAATTTTTTTTGAGATTTATCTTAAAATTCGTATGCTATATGGTTTGGCGAAGGCTTAAAGACGTCATTTACAGAAATCTGCCTTTTTCTAACTGTGTTATATGCTCTATGACACGGCTTCAAAACTCTGAAAGAATATTGGCAGATGGTGAAAGGAACATTCATTACTAAAGAACAAAGTACAAAGTATTTGAATAAGCCAGTGATTATTACAGTCTGTATTAGACAACGATAATAAGGAATTATATTAGTTTGTAATTGGATAATTTAAATGGTTGGTTTCAACATCTCTACTCTGGTTTTGCTTCATTCCACTATTTTGAAAGATATTTTGGTACTCCATTTTATTTGAAGTCCTATTTGTGTACGAAGATGCAATTAAAGCAGCTTGCAGTTTGTTCAGTCTTCTATAAGAACTTCAATTATCTCTGATGTTAATATGTGTCGAAGAAAGTTCAGGTTATTTAAGAGAGAGAGAGGGAAAGGAAGCGGTGTACATGTATTAAGTTTTCATAAATTTTTTGTCAGTGAATGCTTCGATAAAGAGAATGATAAGAGTGACAGAAAATAATAATAATAATTCTGCTAGGAATGATGATAATCATAATATTGATGTTAAAGTAATGATAAAAAAAAATAGCATTGATAGTAATTAAGTACCAATTACAATGATGATAATTCATACAACCGTAATAGTAACACCCAGTAACAACTATCAGGATAACAATGAAATAAATTATTTAAGTTAATTTTCAATTAATATATAATTATCAAAGTTAATGTTCAATTAATATATGGAAAAAATGTTTTTACAATAGCTTTTAGGGAATTCTACCCATTTGATATCAGATAATATCCAACAAAAGTATACAGGTAATTCAAAGATATCAGGTTTTACGATTGGTTTGCCTGGACGGAGAGTTGCCACAGACTAATCACTTAGATAAATTGCCGATTCAAGTTTGAACCAATTAATAAAACAAAAGCAACTAATTGTGCTTAATTAATACACACAAAAATATTTCTTACTTGTCTAAATTCAAAACAAAACATAAACAAATGGCTGGTTTTATTGATCAATTGATATTCTCTGTGTTGAATTAATATTAATTCATCAATTAGTTAAGCGTAAATTGCACATGATGAGCAAAATTGAAAAAAATGTTTAAATTTGTGTAACATATTTTTTAAGATACCGTGATGATCATGGTCAGCAACCTCTTGGTTTCTCACATTATTTCCACCACCACAAAAAAAAAAAATAACAACAAGTTTTATAATAGAGTACAAAACTTGGAATCACATGGCCCTTCACTGTGTGGGTTCAAAGCCTGGTAAGGGCATTTTAATTTTCATTAGATGCAGTCTCCAAACTGACTAACAGAATGCTGATCGCTCTACCTGACTTGATCAGACCTTATGGGCTGTTGGGTATGGGGTCTTCCTCCAATCACATGAGTGAGGCATCGCCACATGACTGAAATAATGTTGATGTGATGTAAAAATCCATATAAATAAACAAACAATAAATAAACAAACAAGGATTAAGAGGGACTGAATATCTTGCTATTTTCATCTCGAGGGTTCAATGCAAGACTATAGTAAGTGCTTCATAAACATGAAGCACTTACTATAGTATTGCACTGAACCCTTGATCTGCTGATGCTTTTATCTGGACTGGTCTCATATTTAAGAATTCAATAATTAACAAGTTTGAACCTTTTGTTTTATATAGACAGCCCAATTTTGGATTTCACTCCAAGAGGTCGCAAAACCGAGGATCCTCGTTGGCCCTCCCATATTTGTTCTTCCTTTTGTATCTGTCCACTCTCTTTGTGTGGAAAAAGGCGAGCTGGCATCACACGGACATAAAGAAATTGGACAGACAGAGATTAATGGAAAAGAATCAGTCGGATGAGTAAGATTATAGGTGTTTCTCTGTGAAAGAATTAAGGGTTTAAATTATTTGAATTGTAGTTAAGCATAATTCAGTCATTTCATTCCATTTGAAAGCTTGAGATGGTATTTTTCTTTACATCGAGAATGATAGAAAACAATATTAAATAACATAACATGTGTTTTAAAAAAAATCCTTTCAACAGTATTAATATATATATCCTATATATCCTTGCCTGGTACATAAGGGCAATGTGCAAACCAGAAGTATCGGAAAGGCTCATAAATGTTGAAGCCAAACAATATATATAAGTCCAGGCGGGTAATGTAAATATATGGAAAAACATGTTTTACTTTCTTGTCCGTACAGTGGGAGACTGGCTTCAAAATCCTTATATATGGGATACTGGAATCAAGTTCAGTACTTTAAGTACGGAAAAAACAAAATACATAGATCTACAAATAATATTGAGTTATAAGCAGATTAACAGTACTTTAAAAATAAAATTAAGGAAATCAATTAAGATAAGTTTTTATTGAGGAAATGATAGTATGGAGAAATGAAAATAAAAGAAAAAATAAACAAAAATATCAAGAAATGAAAACTGTTGTGAAAGTCAATAAGACCCAATATTCTTTTGATGCGATAAACAAGTGATAAACATGTCAGATTTTTCTTTCATGAGAGAACAATGAAATCGTTTTTGTGTTGTTGTGACAATTCAAAATCTATTGCTGTTACGAACCAAATGTCTGTTGAGATAAAACAATCTCTGATTTCCATACTGCCATACCACTTCCATCCTCCTTAGGAGATTATTTCGAGCTTCCATAAGACTAAATTCAAGTTATAATTGTCAAAAGGACTTGAACACTAACAAAATTCGAGGGTTCAATGCAAGACTATAGTAAGTGCTTCATAAACATGAAGCACTTACTATAGTATTGCACTGTATCCTTGACATGAGCAGACAAATATGTCCTTATGTGTACAAGTTCTTAATTAATGCATTAATGAACGAGAGAATTCTTGGAAAATAATTATGAATTACTAAATGATAAAACCGAGTAGAGGTGTTGACAGTCCTGTTCCCTTTCCTTTTACATATATTCTTTTATGAATTTCAATTTTATTGTAATACATTGTCTTATTACTGTACTGTAGTGAAAAGAAGGTCGTGGATTCGAATCCTGTGAGAAGCAAGTTCCTCTTCGCAAATTTTCATTAATCTATATTCAGCACAAGCACTGGTTATATATCCAGAAGCAGAATCAATATTGATTGATATGAAGTTGTAAGAACTTGCTTCATATCCATGTGAAATAAATAACTCAGAATAAGTGAAAAGTGCACTTGAATGTCATAGAGTCAGTTTTCTTTTGGATGTTGCTATAAATGATGGTTTTTCCTTTGCTACAAGCTTTTATTCTTGACTCTTGTCTATACATTTGTCTGTCGATACATTTGTTTAATCGTTGTTTTATGCAATTTTCAACAATCTTTCAGTTATAGTGTTCTTGATTCAAACCAGTACCACCCTTTTTGATTGAAATGAAACACTGGTTTATATCATGGTCATCTTATAATCACTCAAGATTTGTCATGAAACTTTAATGTTGGTCAAATATAAGCATCTGTATGCAATTTTGATACATTACTTGTAACATTTTTGCACAGATGTCAGTTAACATAATTTTACTGCAGAGGTATGGTTCACCTCTTGGGCTATTGCAATCTATCTGACTGTCAGAAATAACATTAAGGCTCTTTGTCATTAATGATGGAATCTATATAAATATTGAATGACTGATGTTTGTCTCTTGTAGAGCTCATGGTTTATAACCTTTTATTGTCTTTATTGTAGAAGTAGCAGGTCTGACTTAAGGAGAAGCCCTTCTGATGAGTAAGTATATCCTTGTAAGATTATAAAACTTTTTTAAAGTCACGGATTAAGATTTGAATCTTCAGATGTAAGATGTCTTAAATGGTGCTTGTTCACAGAACAGCATATAAACTGTACATATTCAGATAGATGAACTCTTCCTAAATCAATTATGCATTCAATTGCTACTTTTAATTGTATATCAGACAACAATACAAGAACTCAACCATCTTGTTTCATCAATATTAGTTTTATTTTGACTTTCAAATTGTCTCTTCTGTGAACAAGCCTTTTTACCAGATAAAATAAAAAAGTAACATGATACCATATTAATGATATATTTCTCAGCTATACTCATAACCTTTGGGTAAGATATAGCATATTTGTTTTTTAGATGTAGTAAACTGTTTAAATGGTTTATAATGTAAATAATAATCCTATTTTTTTCCTTCTGTACATTCGTTACAGTAAGAGAGTTTGGGAACCACTGACTTCGTGATGGGTCAATACAATCTTCATATGGTGCTAGAGTCTATTTTGTAATCTGAGTTTTCCACCAAAGCAGTAAAAGGATTAAATGCTTGTTTCGCAAAATATTTTGATGAAAACAGGTTCTCAGCATCTTTATAACAAAGAAACAGAAGCTTGTTATTTAATGATTGAGAATGTTTGTTAAAATCACATTTAAAGATTTGTTACTCACATGAAGAAATCTGTGAAATAGTCCCTTAAAGTTCAGTTTGCCCAACCCATGGTCAGAGTTAAGATAAGATGAATGTTTCTATTGCTAAAATGTTAAAAATTCTTCCTTGCTTTATCTGGTATTTGTTTATTATGGCAAGAACTTTCAGTTGTATTGTGATGCCTGACTCAGTATGGATTTCGGGAAGATCCATACCTTAACTCATTACCAAATGATAACAACATTTAACCACTTTGTTGCAGACGACTCTGGAAATCATTTTGGGAAAAGGAGAAATTGTTTGTAACAAGCAATTTTTTACGAGGATTTTCTCCTTTTCCCACAATGTTTTCTGCCAGATCAGAAGATTGTTTTTTTCATAAAAACACTTTGTTTCATGTTATTGACAGTGTTCTTAATAATACCAGGCCGCAGGCCAAAATGACTGCTTCAAATTATGTTTAGGCCAGTTCCAATTCGCAGAGATGTTAAGAAGTCCCATGGACTCCAAATGGCCTGTTATGATTTCGATTTTGCCTATTCAACCAATTCTTATTGAGAACACTACATTGAGTAGAAACTATTGAGGGAAAAAGATGAATTTGTTGCTATGAGCAATTCCTTTGTCACAATTGTTGCTTGAGTGATAAAGTGAATATGTTATAGATTGGCATTAATGAATAAGAACAAAATAAATTGTGTTGTTTCTGTGTCTAAGACCAGCCTGTATATCTTTGCAGAATGAAGGAGAACATGATAAAAGGTCCTGACCTGAGGGAAAAGGATATTTCTCCACCCAGGTTTTAACGACTGTTGTTACAATAGGGTAAGTGCAAAAACGAACAATGTACTGAGAAGGAAAACTTGAAGTGAAGTGGTCTGCAAGCCAAAATAAGCATGTCTGTGGTGTTAAGTGTTGTATATAATTACCAACAATGAAAGAATAACTCCTGAATTGTGCTTGTAGGGTTCATAATAATCTCCTTATATATCAATGATGACCAGAGAAACTTTTTGTCTTTCGAAACTATTTCAGTTTTACTTAATTTTTTATGAAGTTTTCTGCTGGAGTTGTATTAATACAGATTGTATGTGGATTAAACCTTTTAGCAACAAAAAGAATTTGCCTTAGACAGCATTTGATACCAGTCTAGTAATTAAGGGAAACATTTCTTGAAAGTCGTTTCTCCTTTTCAAACAATGATTTCTTCCCTACAAATAGAGAGTGTCAAACCACTTTTGTTACTTATTTTCTTAATGTTGTGAAACAAGCACTAGTTAAACAGCTTTTGTTCATGAATCCTTAATTTCCCTAGGCAATTGGGACTGTCACTTGATATATGCAAGATGCAGGGTTAAGCACAAAAGTTATGTCATACTCATAAGGGGTCCTACACTTGTATTTTACATGGCCTAGTAGTTAAGGTACTGGTAGTGGTCATAGAACTTGGGGGTCTTGTGCTCAATCCTCATCGGTACCTGCAGTATTGTGGCAAGACTTATTAGATCCTTAGCCTAGTACTGGTGAATCCAGTTTCATAACTGAAATATTGTTGACGCTGTATTTAATCCTCCATATTAACCAACATACATGCTCTTAAAATTACTTAGATTATGATGTGTCACATGGCTAGACATACATGTATTTACCTGATAGGTTATGATGTGTCACATGGCTAGACATACATGTATTTACCTGATAGGTTATGATGTGTCACATAGCTAGACATACATGTATTTACCTGATAGGTTATGATGTGTCACATGGCTAGACATACATGTATTTACCTAATAGGTTAATGATGTGTCACATGGCTAGACATACATGTATTTACCTAATAGGTTATGATGTGTCACATGGCTAGACATACATGTATTTACCTGATAGGTTATGATGTGTCACATGGCTAGACATACATGTATTTACCTGAGAGCAAGACTGAACCCATTTCCTCATGTATAGATTTGTTAACCAACAGAAAACTTTTGAAGATTAAAGATTCGTTAGAATTCATTATGATCGAAAAAGGAACCTTTGAGGAGAAGTTCTTCCTTTGATCACAAAGCTTTGTTATGCTCTTCTGCTGACCAGTCAATCTAAGTGTTAATCTATGGACTAGAAAATATTTTTGGCTCAGGTGTACATGAATACTTGAGTAAATACTTGAGGTACAGTCTAACTTGTGTTAAGCAACCGCCATTTTAAGCAGCCAACCTGCCTTAAACAGCCACTACAGAAAGTCCCATTGTTAGATTTATAGTGTACATCAATTTGTGTTAAGCAGCCAACCTGTCTTAAACAGCCAATTAACTCTGTCCCATAGGCTGGCCTCTTAACACAAGTTTGACTGTACATGTAGATAGAGGGATTATGGTAAGACTTAATAACAAGTCATTTGCTTTCTTGAAGTTGATATAATCTTGCAATGAACTTTCGCTATACAATGTATGATAAATAACATGCTTGGAAACTGCCTCAAAATATTATTACCACCATGTCTCATAACTAAATACATGTGCATGTGTTAGATTATAGTTAACTTGTCCCTCAATTTTGAAACCATTCGCAGAGGTATATTTAAGCATTCATATCAGAGCTTTTTACATGCGTTATTTCAAAGACTAAGGTAAACCATACAATGTTGGTATTCACTGGAGGTTCATTGTAGGGGTTTGAGAAGAAATAAAGTAAAGAAGTTGGCTAAAGAAACATTCATCTATCAAGACTTTTGAATCATTTTGACTCCATCACGCGGCATCTTGTGGTTGATTCAAATTGAAACTGATTACAGCCAAGATTTCTGAAGAAAGAAAAAGAAAGGTCTCTTAAGATATCACATATACTTCGATAATTGCCTATTGCTTACAGTATAAACCTGCAGAAGTCCCACAAATCATCTTTTTAGAGGGATTTCACTACATATAGTCAGTTATCATGATTGTTTGCCAACATGGCCTATACTTCATAATGTTACAAATACTTGTTTGTTTAATTTCAGGCATGCCAGTTTTCAAGACACCTTTTCCTGTGATAAAACAAGATGGTGTACGACTCTTAACTTTGCAGAAATTGGACTTCTTTTTTATCAAAGTTTTATATATTCACAATGACAAGTCTTTCACTGAAAAAGCATCTTCAATTTATTTTTCAATTAAGGATATTTGAAGAAAATGACATTGTGTTATCGAAATGAAGGCCTATTTTTAATTAAGAAATATTTTGGGGTCATGGTAAATGTTCTTCAGTTTTTACTATAGTTTACTTTTTGTCAAGCAAAGGAACAACAATACTGCCACATTTTGTCCCTTAGAATGCTGGGTAGTTTTCGAAAAATAGATTGTTGCGCCGTCTTCTTTCCAAAATCTTAAATATCTCCTTCATTTTGATGAGGAAAGATACTCAGGGTAGCAAACATGTTAGATCACAGGTCAGCCGCCAATTTGCTTGGTGGCTGGCCTGGATCCAACCTGTTTGCATAAGCATGAAGTCTGTTTCAGCACAATAAGGGTCAAAGACACTTGTTTGAGAGTAAAGTTTTAAAAATAATTATTTGCTGACAATTGTGGGCACTAGATATATTTAACAATATTCTTTGTGAAATAAATGTATGTCTTTTGAGACAGAAATGAGAGGCACCACTTTTGATGTGATGGTCAAAGGTTCGTTGCTCATCCAAGTGTACCATACTCTTAATGTGAATATAGGACACATGTTTTAAAGTATGTGTAATGTAAAGTACCTTAGGGAAGTAGATAGAGCACCCAAGCCAAGTGATTTGGATGCATTTTAAAGTCATCCCCATTTTGGGAATTGAGACTGATCCAAATTGAAAAGATTGGCAAACCACAAAATGATAATTATGATTGTGTAGAAATGGCTGTGATCGAAGAATGAAATGCTCATATTGAGCAAGTTTATCCTTTTGTCTCAGTGGTTTCTAGAGATTTCTACAGGAGATGTGTAAAACGGAGGAATTGTGGAGTAAATGATTGATTTGATTTTATTGCATTAGACATTAAACATATGAAAAATTGGAGAAAATAGTAAGAGTTGGTTTTATTTTATTGCCTAAGACATGAAATTAATGTGGAAAAATGGAGAAAATAATTTGACATAAACCAAAAGAGTATAAATAGATCCTTATTCAAGCACAGTTAAGCATTCAGTTCAATACCATAGTAAGTCCTTCACAAATTTCAAGCACTTACTAAGGTACTGCACTGAACTCTTTAATTGTATTGCACAAAACCACATCTTTATTTTGAATGGAGATGGTCTTGTGGTAAATTTTTAAGTTCAGGGAAAAATTAAAATTGAAAGGATTGTGAGCAGAAGCTAGGAACCTCCACATTGCATAATGATGTCTAATGCCACATTCTTTACCTCTTTTAACATTATATATTTCGTAGTTTGATTGATGTAATACATGTACATTTCCTGCTGTCATTCAATAAAGATGAAAAGTGAAGCAATAGACGGCCTCACCCATGTGGTCTGTAACACGGGCATATTTGTTGAATAAAAAGAAATCAATAAAACATTGTTTTAAATCTTGCCTTTGAGTCATTTATTTTGCATCCCATTTATATAAGAAATTGACTTGCTATCCACATTGTCGAATGTGAACATGGATTGAAAAAAGAAACAAAGCTGGATAGTTTACATGGCGTCTGCTGCTGAGTCAAACAACTCTAGGTGTGGAATTGAATGTATGTATATGTGTGAAAAAATACACCTCCGGGTAGAGATTGTCATCCATTTCTTGAATTGAAATAGGAATGACAACTCGATTTATTGATTGTCAACTTCGAGTGTGGACCGGAAAAGGAAGGTAACTCTAGGTAGAAATGTGTGTACAGTATGCGATTCGAAATGTGTGCACATGGTCTGAAAGGAACAACTTTGTGCAGGGATTGCCATGTGTACACATGATAAGACAATAGAATGGCACCTATGTATAGGGATTGCCATGTGTGAACATGATTTGACAAAGGAAGGGCACATAGATTGACATGTGTACATATAATTTGATTAAGGATGGACAACTCTGTGTAGAGATTGCCATGTGTGCACATGGTTTGAAAAAGAATAACTCTGTGTATAGATTGCCATGTGAGCACATGATATGACAATAGAATGGCACCTCTGTACGTATAGGGATTGCCATGTGTGCACATGCTTTGGCAAAGAAACACAACTCTTTGTAGCGATGGTCCTTTTTAGAGATAATGATATGAACCAGCAGTCGTAAATGACACGTGATGGACCAGTGTATCAGGTTAAAACCATTCCACCATACAACCTATCTTGACATGCTGCAGATGACTGCATAAAACACCATGACACAAAGGAAACATTGCTCGTAATGAAAAAAATATCTTCTTTTGGCACAATGGTTCCTGTCTATTTAAAGGCACATAAAAGGAGATGAATACAAATAAATTACTTAAAAGATATATGGAGTTCTTTTATTATGTTCATAAAAGTCATGGTAATTAATTTACGAATGCATTGAGGTCCTATTGAATTAACTCCTTAAACATAAGTTACTTTGTGCTTGAAATATAGTTGTCTCCAATTCAATCATGTTTATCAACAACCTGTTTGTTTACATATTCAAAATAACGAACCCTGATTGGTCGGTTCAAACATTTGTGTATCAACTGTCAAGGTCAGGGGGTGAAAAATCACACAATCTGAATTATTAGACTGGTTAATCTGGGTTATTTCTTTTTGGCTTTCATGTTTAAGTTGTGCTGATGGGGTTTTTTAGTGATAACTATTTGAATCTGACCCAACGTTTATCAAATAATATAGTTTGATATAGCATTAATCTCCTTTTATGTGCCTTTAAGGAAAGAATTGCCATTTTCAATGGTTTGAAATATTTACCCCTAACAAAATATTTTCAATGTTGTGATGTCGATGTTCCGCTACGTGCAACTCTGGTAATTAGCATTTTGGATGATCCGAGTTACACATGGTGCTATTCCTTGCATATTTCCGCCGCTTTTCTCTGAGGCAGCACACTCATAAAGCATAGGCCTTCAGGGCGTACATTTAGGTACGCTATTGATCTACGATGCTTGTGGAACTAGAAGCTCATGTTTAGTTTAGTAAGATATGGCTTACAGTTAAACAGTATGTGTGTCTAGATCTTTTAACATACGACTGGTGACAGTTTACAGCGAAATATTTGAACAACTTTTCGGAAATGAAGAATTTGCTTTTAAAGAGCCGCGACAAAGCTGTAAACTTTCTGGGAAAAAAAAACGGTGTTAAATCTTAAAGGAAATAGACTCTCTTTTGATTCATCCACTTATCTGTATTCATATGTGGTAGATCGACAAGATTGTGTTTTGTATGTTTGGGGGTTTCTTCACCCATGCCATTTTTGTACATACGACATTGTAACGAACCCAGCAAATGAACCTCGCAAAGACACAAACACGATCAGGGAAAAACACTGTCGTACACTAAGCGGTTGTGTTGTTTATAAATATACCAGCATGTTCTCTGACAACCAATGCATTAGGCTCCTTTATTTGCAAAAACGTTCAACGAACGTTACAAAATGTATGAGTGTATAACGTACATATTTGTCTACCATATTTGTGTATTTGCCAACATGTACATGTATTGTATTGGCCAGGGGCATTTATATGCTGTTTTTTACTAAAATAAAGAATTTAATAGTTATTTCCGACGGCGATCCCGCAAAGAGTTATCTAGGGAGTACGTGGAGAACAGCGCTAGGGCCATGACCAACAAAATATCGTTCTTTCGGTGCTCGTTTTTTGACCCGATTACACTCATACTTGTGACAGAATTTTGATAACATCAGAATCAAGTAAATTAATCTCTATATTTCAGACGGCGATCCCGAGAAGAGCTACGAAGGGAGTACGTGGAAAACAGCGCCATGGCCATGACCAACATGGTCCGTAACGTGCTAAACTTCACGTACATGCTCCTGGGAACGACGTTCTTGGTGTTCTACATGACGGAGAAGGCGCGGAGAGAAAGGCTGTAAGTGTAACGTTAATAATGATAATAATGAAGGACATGAGGCCTTTGACTGAATAAACGTTTTATTATAATTGATAATAATACGTTTATTCAGTCAAAGGCCTCTGGCCCACAGTAGAATTTACACGCTAGAAACAATCTAGCCCGAATGATCCAGACGTAGTCATTTCATTTTACAGCTTGGATCATCCGAGTTAGAAATAATCACGATATAAAACCAAAAACAAAATCAGACGGACCCCTGCCGTAAATCGATAATTCAGAGGTTCCGAGAGAATGTTAAGGTTAAAGTGTATGTCTCATAAAGTTAGATACTTATTCAAACTAATTGAACATTTAGTTTTCGTAAAACCTTTTGATTTCTACAGTGGCACAGACATGACATGAGTGTGCTTTGTTGCTTTGTCAGTATGAATTATTATTAACTCGTTATTTAAAACGACTGATAAACCCGACATATCGAGTTAATGACTCGTAAAAACGAGTAGGTAGGTTGTAACAAAGAGTTAGTAAGTCTTCTTAACTACATGTGCGTATAACGAGTAAATTGACTAATAAGTTGGTTTGTTGCCTTTCTTATCATCATGAATGAAATTGGCTGTTAGGAATTAATGAAACGAAAGATGTTTTCATGTAGGGATTACGTATAACAATCTTACTGCATGATAACTTGATATCGTGACAAATGTTGCCTAATTTATGCATTCCCAGTCGGCCATTTTCAGTCGTTAGTAACTGGCATGCAACAAACCATCTGATTCGTCAATTCTATCGTTGCAAAGCGATCTTGCAATACTATCACGTTATATACAGTAACGACTTACTAACTAATCATCACGAGATAGAAACAAAACATGCGCGCATGTCACCTTGGTCCCTCCGTTGGTTTCCAATAGTGCCCAAAGACTTATAACATCTTCACCCCCTTAATCGAATTTAAGATGAATAAATACATGTCTTCAGTTTTGCCACCGAAAAGCAAACGTTTGAATTTGTGTCACTTCACCTGCTTTCGGAATGAGTTTACAGATTTGCTGCATTTCCATGTTGGAAAATTCATTCTTAATTCCATTTGTTTTAGATTTTTTGATGTTCCAATTAGAAATGATACATGTTTCTAATATTCTAAGTTAGTCTTTATTTCTCTCGTAAAAACTAGGCATCCTATTCTCTTATAAAGCACTATCGTACACCATATGATAGTAGTAGAATGAATACACAGTTAGTTTGATATACGCATATGTGTTCTCGAAGGTTTATTTTTACAGACATAAAGCTGTTTTTCTTTATGTTTGCAGTAAAAACCAAATACGGCCGAAAAATGATGGAGATTCCACGAAGGAGTAGCTTAAGGACATGTTCTGCAGTTTTATTAGAAAATAACCCTTTCATAGAATTTTCTAAATTTTTTATATGTTTCTTAAATTTCATTCAAAAATGAAAAGAAATATGCAGGTCGACGACTTAGTTTTTTCGTAAAATGACAGTTTCCATGGTAACCGTTTGGGGCAAAAATGTCAAAATGACCATACCATCTTCAAAGGTAATAGAACAATTTCTAGAAGGTTTATCAACACAAATAACATAGATGTTTACATCCAATACTTTACAATTCAATATTCTTTCAAATTTTTTACAATTTTATTAATTTTTGTAGTCCAAATCGGTTATTCAAATTTTAGTATTCGACAAAAAACAATGAAAATTGATAAGTTTATTACAAATAAATGAAGATACTTTGAAAACCCTTTCATAGAATTGTCTTATTTTTCAGTATGTGATGTCAAATTTAATCTTGAAATACAAAATGCAAAAAAAAAAGTATATGTTGACGAGTTAGTTTTTTTGTAAAATGACAGTTTCCATGGTAAACGTATTTGAAAAACATTTATAAAAACGATTAAAATAACTTTAAACTTGAAAAAAACAGAAGCTGGGGGCTTAATATGAATGAGAAATATATAAAAACCTTTCATGATTTTATGAATAATATGATTATTCTTTGAAAAAAAAAATGCATACAGTAAATTCCATCCGAATAAAACGTTTATCCGACTACTATGCAAGTACCTCTTCGGTAACAGATACTTATCTCCCTTGGGTGTGCAGATGAAGTGCGCAGATAAAACTACTGAGAACGTCCTTAACAGATGTCATTGAGAGCTGTTCGTGTTATTCACATGTGAACAATTTACAATTGAATCATGAATTTCTTTGTTTGATAAATATGTCAATAAAAACGATCAGTGATTTTTCTCAATAAATCGAGAGTTCATTGAGAGCTAAATTTGTTTTATTTTTAGTTGTAAAACCAACACAAACAAGATTCCTTTTACCGCTT
Organism: Cerastoderma edule; assembly: GCA_947846245.1. Lineage (NCBI taxonomy): Eukaryota > Metazoa > Mollusca > Bivalvia > Cardiida > Cardiidae > Cerastoderma > Cerastoderma edule. Next base: position 6,335,873 of record OX401404.1, read on the forward strand.
GTCTTTTTTGGAGTAAATAGCAACTGATTAGTGCTCCAATGTTTATAATGTTCATCAAACAAACGAGAACGTTTCCCCTTTTTTAAAGAATATATAAGACAACAAATCAGTTGCTTAAGTACAGATGAGACAAAAGTGGTCTGAATCAAAGCAATGTTGAAATTGGTGGAAATGTTCACTTATTTATTTATTTGTGGTTTTAGAAAACATTGTGAAAGGAGGAAAGGCATTATGTTGTAATAATGGTTTCCGAAGCTGTAATTTCCAGTGCGTTCAATGGTTTTATGCTCTTTTAATTGAAATCGAACCTTTTGAAAAAAGTTACGTTATCCAGACATCAAGACAGGTAATGCTAAACTGTTGATATACTGAACAGTTGCTTTGGTTCAAAGCACCATCACTACTTCTAAGCTCACCTGAGCACAAAGTGTTCAAGGTGAGCTTTTGTGATCGCCCAATGTCTGTCGTGCGTCGTCAGTCGTGCGCCGTCGACAATTTCTTTAAACATCTTCTTCTCCTAAACTGTTGAGTCAATCTTAACCAAGCTTCTCAGGAATGTCCGTTGGGTGATGCTCTTCCAAAGTCGTTCAAAGAAATTGATTCCATGCAGAACTTTGGTTGCTGTGGCATGAAAAGGGGGGAATATCTGCAGTTGTTAAAAAATCTTCTTGTCTGAAACCACTGGTCAGAATTCAACATAATTTTACAGGAATGTTCTTTGTGGGCCTCTTTTTAAAAGTTGTTCAATGAATTTTGATATATCGAAAAACATGGCCACCAGGCCGCGTAGAACTTTGAACGCGTTTTTGTTTTCACTATATTCATGTATGCTAAAATTTATAACTTTACAAATATATTTTTTCCCCAAACCTCTGGGCCAATTTCAATGAGATATCATGTGAAGCATCCCTAGTCGGAGGAGAGAAAGATTTGTTAAAAAAAATTGCCATGATACCAAAATGGCTGCCATGCCCATATTTGGTAAAAAAAAAATTTAAAAAATCATCTTGTCACAGAATTCTGGGCACATTTCATAATAATTTCACAGGAATATTCTTTAAGGGCCCTTCTATAAGGATTGTTAAAAATGTTTAGATATCTCAAAAAACATGGCCGCCAGGGTGCGTTGAACTTTGAATGTGATTTTGTTTTCACTATATACATGTATGGTAAAATTTATAACTTAATAAACATATTTTTTAAAAACATGAATTTTTATATCTCAAAAAGCATGGCCATCAGGGTGCGTTGAAATTTGAATCTGTTTGCATTTCCACTATATACATGTATGGTAGAATTTTTAACAAAATACATCAATATCAATTTGGATGATCAAATATGCCAAAATGATAACCACAAAATGGCAACAATAGATCATACTGGACAAAAGTGCAGGCTGATCTTCGTACATACAATCTGTAAAAGTAAAATATTCAGTTTCTGCACTGTAAGAATTATGTACCATTTTAATGTCCCAACATCAAGCATACAATATCAAACTTGTAAAATGGGAATAAAAAAAAGGTCAATGCATAGACGCACAAGAAACTCTGTGTAAAAGTTAAAAGCAATGTTTCTTACTATTCTTTAAATAGGTTGTTATCTCAGGTGAGCGGTTCTAGGGCAATTATGGACCTCTTGTATATTTTGTCATATCTTCTACATTTTGATTTTGTGGGTTCAGTGCAAGAAATGAAGGGTTAACTTTATAATCTTGTACCATATATTTTCGATTGAAAAGAAACGACATTCCGGCTTTTCATTTGGCACTTTCGGTGTATCTATGCGCAAACCATTTGCTTCTAATGACTTAAATAAACATTGCTCCTAACAGGTAGTTTATGATTACAACTTGAAAAAGTAAAATGAACTATTTTTATCACATATAAAACAAGAAAAAAAAATGCATATTCATGCTTTAGTTTTTTCAACGTTTTAACCCCTGTCAACACGGAGCTCACGACGTCACAGGGTACTGAGAAGTCCTTCTTGCCGTTACAGGAAGTATCGATTGAATGCAAATAACTGATTTTGGTTCGAAGATATGCACGCCTTGCATAAAAATGCAAAATATTTAGTAAATCTGTTATTGATGCCTTTATGACAAAACGACACCAATGTATCTAGACTATGTTGTCTTCATTTCGATCACTGCTCAGTCAAAAAAATAGTTTACATAAACATGTGTTGCCAATGTTTGAGGGTTTGGCAAAACATCTAAACTCATTTTATACTAAACACTTTAACACTCCTGCTTCTCGCCTCCTGCCTGAACATGTTACTCTGGGTAACAAACATATTTCCGCTCGACTGCTGTACCGCCATGGCGTGGGGGAATTCAAGGTTATCCGTAATGACGTCACGCACAAATGTACCGTCCAATGAGAGCTCGAGGACTCGGTGGTTTCCCCAGTCGGTGACGAACAACCGGTCGTTGTGAAAAACGATGGCTCCAGGACTGAATGTTTTGTTGCTTGTTTTCGCTGTGAACTGCCAGCGTCTGTTGCCTGGAAAGAATCAATGGATACCAGTTATGAGGTTGAAAGCACATGTATATTTGACTTCTGAAATAGCACTTAATGGCGCAGGCTCACTAATAAGGAGTGTTTGCTTAGTGACTGGAAGGTCATGGGTGTGAGACACGCGCTTGGTATACAGGGGTGGCAAAATTAAATGTACGCTTTCCCAAGTCTGTCCAAACTTCTTAACGGAGCCCTTTACACACCCCCCTACTCTGGATGATTAAGATTTAAATGTCAGTTCCTTAATCTGTAATGTAGAAGTTTTATGTTGAAAGATTATCAATTTGCAATGCACCCTTAGAAACCACGGCGTGTTGACATTTGATTTGTCAGTAAGTGTTCTTTGAATATATGAAAACCATGTATGCCTATAAATTAAGGCATTTTAGTAACCATATTTACTACGTTTCGGAACGAGTAATCGAATATTAGATTCTAGTTCAAATGGCGAATTACTATTCTTATATCAGTTCTTATTGGTGCAATTGACACCATTGAAAACCGTTTTTTGTTTCATGTTTCCCATCCCCTCAACCGATCAAATGACAACCACTTATCTACATGTTAAGGTATGGCATCCTGGTGAAATCGCAATGTTTTGATACAGCATGCCACCAAAAAACCCCACTTTTGATAAATTGACATATTATGATAGTTTTAAATTCGATTAACTCATAACTACAAAAAGTGAGTTAGTAATTATGTACCTGTATGCAGAAAACACGTGACATGTTCCACACTGCTGACGTACAGCATCGTTCGCCTTGCATCCAGCTCCAAGTTTCTCGCCATACCGCCACCAAAACCCGTATCAATGACGCGCACTTCCCTACCCGTATCGTCCACTACATGGACGTGTCCAGCGAAACACAGGACGTTAAAGTATCCCTGACTGTACTTCACCGCGTACATCGTCTCGGGGCAGTCCACGTATACCTCCTTACGTCGCTCCAAGTGAAGCATGTGGACCTTCAGAAGCTGCAACTTTCTGTTATGGAACAGCGTCACGGCAATGGTGTTGCCCTTGACGACGCAAATACCACAAGGTGAAGGACACTCCAGCTCACTGACGTACGTGAAGTCCGGACCGAAGAGCATCACTCGGAGGTGGTTGATGTCGGAAATGACGATCTGTCCATTACCAAGAACAACAATACCGGTCAGCCGACAGAGATCCGTGTCTTCTGGGTGCTTCTTCGTGTGGAATCTGGCCGTGTAGGTGAAGTACGAGCTGGATTGCCAGTTGTCTGGAGGCGCTACATGTTTCGGTCCGCTGGAATGGGTGCTTGATGGCTTGTAGGTTATGCTGCTTAGTGAGACACTACTGTTGCTGGAATAGCGCTTGCTGTGGAGGTTCTCCAATGAACGCGCCTGCTTTGGCCCGCGTCGAAAGTTTGGGTTCGGTTGTCTTCTGCTTACGCTTCTTGGAGAATTTTCCCTGCTTTCCGAATATATCATGGCCTGCCAGCTATCCGAGAACGGTATATGTCGTCGACTTCGAGCCGTTGAACTTGACGACCCGTGGCTTCTGCCACCCGGCGAATTGCTGCTGCTTTTGCTGCTCCTCGACCCTGCTTGTGTTCCCCTCCAATGTTCTGGCACGACGAATCCATCGTCAAAGCCCTCGTTCGGACGGGGCTTGCCATCAGGCGTATCACCCTCAACCATGGTTATTTCTTTGATCGTTGTATATTCAGCATAGCTTACATTGCGTTTTTCTCTCCTTTGTGTTTTGGCACTGTGTTCTAGGCCTTGTCCATCGTTGGTTAAGTCCTCTGTATCATTTAGAAGCTTCATTTCGGGTTTAACGTCGTGTCTTTCTGGCTCTGGTAACGTTCGCAGGTCTCCCTGAATGGAAGTCGATACCCATAAGTCAACTGTGTCATCTTTGACCTTCAGCCCATTACCTTTGTAAGCATCACCAACGCGGCCTTGCTTTTGATTTGATTCGATCGATTCTTTCAGTTGTTTCTCTATCTGTATGTGACCATTTAGTTCTGATTCAAGCTTCGTAGATTCGTTTAAGTTGCCTTTAGGTTTAAGGTCTTTTGATTTATTGGATGCCATATTATTTGATACTCTGTTAGGAAACCAATGGTCATGTTCATCAGACTGGTTTGCTTTCTTATCAACCGTACTTGCGTTGTTATTTTGAGTGTTATATTTATCGGCAGTAACACCATTCAGGTGTATGTGGGAAATCTCCTTGTGTTTATTCGTTCTCGATGGCTTCCCTTTGGTACCTTCTGACCCCTTGTGTGCACCAGAATGATCTGAAGAGCGAAGTACAATACCCCGAGCAGACTTTATTTGTGTTCTGCCGAGGTCGCGGTCCCCATTTACGAAAGGGATCAACTCTTCGTGTAATCTGAATTCCACTGTCGCCGGCAGGTAATGTCTTTTACTCGTGATGATGGACTGTCTACTCTCGGCCAAACGGGCCTTTGCTTCTTCGATATGTTTTCTCAACTCGACACCTGCGCAATCCGCCTGGAGACTGGCCTCTGTTGATTCCAGTCTGTAAAGATGAGTTGAATACAGTCAACATAATATTTTCTTTTCAATCAGAAATGAACATTAAGCTTCTATTTAGTAGTCATAAATTACTAACGAGAAGACATGAATACTCATTAAAGATCAGTTTTTCCTTTACCCTTCGTTGAATTTTTCAAATGGCTTTTTTTTTTAAATACAACCTTGATCTCCGTGATGAGGAGACATACAAAGCTCCTTCCCTCTACAAAAACATGCACCAATGGCGTCAAGAATCGGTGAAGAATACGACGGCGTTTATCTGACTGGCATTTTATGGAACTATTTGTAAAGAGTTACATCAATCGCGGTTAAACAGCCCTAGCAACTGCTTCGATATCATACTTGATATGTCATTGATGTTAAACAGGATTGTTCTTTACAACTCCTATGATAAAAAGGAATACCAGTTGTTTATCCTGAAATGACCTAAAACGTAATAAAGTGCCTTTACTCTTACTTCTGCTTCTGATGGAGGAGCCTTTTCTGTGCTTTCATAAGTGTTTCTTCTTCGGCTTGAACCAGGGTTGTCATTCGTATTTCTGCGTCTGCTTCAAGCTCCTGAAAGATGAGTTTCACGTTGACATTCTAGCGTAAGTACATTTTTAAGTGATTTAATGTCGTCTTTTAACGACGGTTTGGTTAAAACGCGGGAAATCCTTATGTCTGAATTACTACTACTACTACAAATTCTTGAATATGGAACTGAAGTTTACGCTGAATATTTGCGTAAGACTAAAACAGCAGTTCCTCTTATTTCAATATTGGGCGTAGCAATATTGCAAAGTAACACATCATTGGAATCGTCTCTCCGAGACGCTTCCAATGACGTGTTACATTGCAATATTTTTCTTTCATTGAATATACTGTCCATGTATATCAGTTATAACGCAAATATTTTCCTTAGGTTGTTTAGTAAAACGGTACCCTGGATTCTAAGACTTTACGTACTAAACGGGTGCCATAGGGGTAGGTCATTGCTCACTTTGTTTTAGTTATTTGGTACGTGGCGGTTTAGCAAGCCTTTCACACAATAGCCCATCGATCTCTCTTGGTGCCAAAACGCTATGTAAAGTAGGCAAACCCACGATAATGATGTCTTCCAGCTTCAACTAGTGGACTTTGCTACAACTTATGATTTAACATATTTCATTTATGTATCAAGTGCACGGTTTAAATGTATCTGTACCATAAGCATGTTTTCTTTTATTTATTCATTTCGCGTAAGCCTGTGTGGTTACATGTTTGTCTGTCTATCTATGTGTTTGTTTCTGATTTTAGGGCTTAACATCGCCATAACGTTGTTTTTTCCCAGTTATATAACGATGCCAACCGCATAATCGGTTTGTGAAGATCCCAAGCATAACTGCTCTTAAGTCGATGAAGTGTACCATGTCATATAGAGAATATATGGTTGGTGTCGTGAATCGAAAATGTTATCGGGCAAGGCTTATAAATATTATCCGGTGAGCCGAAGGCGAAACGGATAATAATCCGAAGCCGAGCCCGATAACTTTTCCCATTCAAAGACACCAACCACCTATTCCTTTTAATCCTGTTACCTTTATGTATTCTTTCAAACAAACAAGATGTAAATAAAACACGAGAAAAAAGTAAAAAATAAGTAGAGAATGATGTAAACATAACTGCAAGGCGTTCTTATGACGTCATGATTCGTCACGTGCATGTGTTATATGGTTAGTGCCGGATACCACAAATGTTATACGGCACCTAGTTTTCGGTCCCAAAATGGCACTAGTGACAGGATAAAATGAATTATATCAGGGGCGACACGGCAAGCAATACGGCTACTCCTTCATTATGAACAATTGGCATTGCTTACGAATGATCGGTTCTCTGGTAAGCGATAGTGTCCAGTGTCACAGAAAGTTCTTATCTTGACAGTTGTGTATAAAACAGAGCAAAACCAGGTCGTATACGAATATACACACAATACAAACACACAATGTATTAAATCATTTGTGGCGTTCAAATTCTGGATGATTTTGCTGACTTTGAAGAACCTGATTAGCTCGGGCAGAAGAAACTACGAATTAGAATACGAGGGACTTTTGTTCGAGGCCCGAACATCGATGTCGGTATGTCCCAAAATCTTACTTCGAAGACATTGAACTGTTCGTTCGTTGCACCACACTTACCAAATGTTTATTCGTTTGTTTGTCAATAACATGAATGCACAGTATGCTCTCTGGAGCATTATCGTACATGTTGATAAGATAACCTACCAGTACTAGGCCAGGAATTATTTATTGTCAAAAGGAACTTCACGGAGAAAATAGTTGACCGACATCGAGAATCGAACCCGGGTTGGCCGGTATCTAGTCCTTCGACGCTAACTATCACGCTACAGCAGACCTTAAGCCGTTACCACACATTAACGACATTTAACCACTTTGTTGCAGACGACTCTTTTGAAAACATTGTGGGAAAAGGAGAAATTGATCTTAACAAGCTATTTCTCATTTTCCCACCATGTGTTCTGCCCTTTCAGAAGATTTCATCATTAATTTCATCACATTTTGAAAGACGTCGACAAGCTCTTTCAAATTGGGACAGTCGAATATTTGGCGTAAAGGGTTTACTGTTTTGTTTAAGTTCGAAACAGCCAGTCACTTGGAAATGACATTGTGTAGAATCGGCGGGGGAATACCAGGATATTAAATAGATACACCGACAGCCTGAACAACATAAATAATTTCAAAACGGCTCAAACATCCAATTCAAACCTTACCTTTAATTTCTTCTCTAAACTAGCCCGCGCCATGTGGATGTCCCGTTTCGCCAACGCTTTCGCGCTCTTTAGTGCTGCCATCGTATCTTCGAACTCCGCCATGCATCTATTGGAGGAGTCGATCCAGTGTTGGACTTCTGGTAGAAGTTTCCGCTTTTCCGCCACAGCCGCTGTGTGTCGCTCCGAGGCTTTGGAGGGGGCGTGGTTTGACATGTCACCGCCCTACGTTAGAAAATGTCAAGGTCGCCTCTTAGAAAAGCGATTGTAGTAATTTTTTTACATTTTCAATCGAAGGGTAAATGTCTCAGTTTTATTACACCAATGCAATTGTTGGAATTACATCTTATGTGAAAGATGGAACAGTTAATATACCATGATATTTTACAGCTTTAAAAAAAAGAAGAAAAAAAAAGACTTATCTTAATCGTTGTAATAAGAAAAATACGGGAAAGTCTTGACGCTACGTATGATGTCATGGCCACATCACCAAAATAAAGTGCATTTTCTCTACGTCGCTGACAAATAACATTAGAAAACTCATTCATAACCTGCTTTTTTATTAAATCTTTTAGAATAAAAGGTGCAATCTGCCAATGCAAAGAAATCATGATGTAAAACTTGGGAAGAGAAAACTAAATCAAGTTTAATGAACAGCTTGTTTTGTTTATGGGAAATATTTCCCCGAGTGACACATAAATTATGCATTAGGTTGTTATACGCACGTGTTGTTCACGATGGAAATATTTCCCACAAACGAAACAAACTGTTCATTGAATAATGTATTACATATACTATCAAAATGACAACACACATCATTAAAACGTAACTTGTATAGATGCCATATCGCAAGCATTTCCAAAACATTGACCAATTTGCGCTTGCAGCTCGCATTTGAATACAAGCTGCATACATTAACTCTTTGAATGCTGGGTAATTTCTAAAAATAAATTTGTGTGTCGTCTGCTTCCTAAACCATCAATATCTGCTTAATTTTGATGTGAACAGATACTCAGAGTAGCAAACAGGTTAGATCACAGGTCAGCCGCCAATTTAACCTGTATACATAAGCATGAAGTAAGTTCCAGCATTATAAGGGTTAATTAATATTAGACGGGGAATATTCCAAACCTTTGGTTGTATTTTCTACTATTCGTAGGGGGAAATAATGGAACCAGACGATTTCATAATTATATCTCAGTGGAAATAAAGAGATTTGCTTTTTCATTGAGACTGTAGAAATCCTTGCCAAAAAATATAATACCGCTCTATATTTCTTTATAGGCAATTCCGAATTGAAATCATTGACAACTATGAAAATTAACGATTTCTTAGTTTAAACATATTTTATTTCCCTTATTATACATGGAAATGGGGTTGGGCCACAAGTTATACCAACTTAGAGGACGGCTCTCCCCCTACACTGTATTATACAAATGTTCAAACAACTGTTACATACTGAGAAACAAATTCATGTAAACTTAAACGATTTCTTCATGAGGAGTAGCCAATGTAACAAGCATTTTTTCTTTTGTCACAAAGTCTTTTTGTTTCTTTTTTTAATCTACTGCTGCGGGTGCGTCAAATGAAGTCATTATTAAGTAATAAGTTAAGTTCAATTTAAAGTAGATGAATCAAATTATATTCAAAAAACATTTTCGAAAATGTATCAAATTGTGTATCAAGTATAAAAATGTTTACCTTTCCGTTATGCATGGTCCTCAAGAAACGTACAATGGTTTAACGAACGTTCCGTAAGCCTTCTCCTACTCGTACATTATTAATTGAGAACACATGCCCATTTCAATTCATAAGTAATTTAACCCTTTCCCAAACAACAAATTTTGGACTGTCCCAAATTGAAAGAGTTTGCAGACGACATTTCAAAATGTGATGAAATTGGAAAAATATTTTTCAGACAGAGCAGAAAAACATTGTGGGAAAAGGAGAAATTGCTCGTCACGAGCAATTTCTTCTTTTCCCACAATGTTTTTTAAAGTTGTCTGCAACAAAGTAGTCAAATGTCGTTATTGTTTGGGAAAGGGTTTAACTCAACGGTAAATTAGTTATTTAGTACAAACTGTAGATAAGACAATAGACTTGTAAACAATGTAATCGAATTACCGATCGTTTTCCTGTATGATTTTCGATTTCCAATGATCGATACAAGGTGTATGTGTATTGTTATAAATGTATACTTGGCATACATAGCTGGAATGCGTCCAGGCATTATACGTTAAGAATAAATCAGGCCTGATATTTAAAGTCGCTTATTCACATATGAGAAAATTTAAAAGTCAAAACCAAAACACCGTTGAAACAATGCAGGTTTCGTGTGTTATTGTATGATATACAATCATGAATAACTATTCAAAGCAAAATTAATTCCAAACCGTGCCAATATATCTACCTTTGTACAGTTTTGTTGGGAAAAAATCAACAACAACAGCATGTTATTAGTCCAAACATTATATATGTTTATATATGAGCCGCGTCATAAGAAAACCTGCCTTAATGACATTGATGACGTTCTTGGAAAATCCACTTTGAAATGACGTCATTAATGACTCGAGAATGCGCGGAATTTTTAAAGTCGGTGTTTACATTTTCGAAATGTGTTTTGATCTGGATAAATGATATATAATGGAGAAAGAACTTGCTGTAAGTATAATTTCAATTGTTATCTTGAGTGGCAAATGCAAGCTTCAGAGAAGTCTGGTGTTCGTTATAATTTTAGAAAGAAAGATTAATGCCTATTGAACCAGGTCCATCACGTACGCTATTTGTTACTTTTATTTACATAACATAAACATTAGATCTATTGCGAGGTAAACTTCGCCAACGAATCTATTTCAATAAGGTACATCTAAATGCGTTTCTTTTATGAGACAAACAAGCATAATATTTTCAACGCAGTGCTTTACAACAGACTGCTAGACTTAATAAACAATAGTTATGTAAAATATTACTATTGCGTTATAGATCTGATAGATTGTGTTGGTGATTATCTACACTTTACTTTAGCATAAAACTTATTAAAATGGGAATTTGATCAAACTTTAATGAGATTAGTATTATATTTATTTGTTATAAAGTAAATCGTTATTCGAGTAAAAATGATGAGTCATCTTGTCATACGTGACTTCGAGAATTAATAAGTATAAATATTTACTCCGTAAAATCTACGAAGCCACGGTGGCGCATTTGGTTGGATACGTAACTCAAGTCACCACGTGTGCCGGAGAAGATGGGTCACAGGTTCGAATCCCCTCAAGACCCACTCTTTTATTTTCAAATCACAATGATACATCAATCTCTTCTGTAAACTTATATTAGTTAAGGAACCGATTTCATTGTTTTTACAATTCAAAGAATGATAATTAATAAACAATCGTTGAAAGTTTTCTTGTATTATTTTACATTACAATCATAATGAAGCATATCAAAGATGCACTTTAAGGCTGTATAGGGCAATTCAATGAATACATTGCATTTTTCATTTAGGAATTGGAGAGTATTTTGTCGGAACATTTTGGACAAACCCCACTGAACACTCCTCACGCTTCTCAAACAAGCGATGTATCTTCGGATGAGGAAGACGACTGTGAAGAGAGCGCCATCGTGAATGTTGATGATGTAATTGGAGGCCGGGTTCGGGAGTATGTAGATGATCAGACACCCGACTTCGATCAGTCTGAGGAGGAATATGAAGACGCAGCAGAAACCAGCGACCAAGACACTAAAGCAATTAGAAATTTCCTCAAGGACGGATGTGGCTGCAGGTTGGAATGTAATGCGCCACTAAACCATGCACAACTATTTGATCACATAATGAGTGTGCGTGAAATGACGCGGGAAGAGAGGGAACTATACGTTATGGGAACACTAGACGACTGTGACCCGGAGTCTACCAAGCGTGGTAAAAAGAGACAGCGTGTACGACACGTTTTTCGTTTTAAAGGTCGAGTTGTATGTAAAAGGACTTTTATGCTAGCCTACGACATAGGAAGGGTTGCTCTGGCTAACATCCTTAGGCATATGGCAGACCATGGTATAGTCCCCAGACAGCATGGCAATAAAGGAAAGACCAAGCACAATGCCTTAAAGTTTGAAGACATTCAACGAGTAGTTAAGTATATCACAAACCATGCAGACATTAATGGAATTCCACAGCCAGCAGCACCGCGTGGAAGAGACAATATACCACCAGTATATCTCAGTGCAGACACAACCAAATGTCAGCTCCATTCCGATTATGTTGCCGCCAGTGCCGATTGTGATCCACCAGTAAGGACTGTAAAGCTGAGCTCGTTCAAGACTATATGGCTGACCTGTCTCCCTCACATAAAGATAGCGTCTCCGAGGGATGATGTGTGCGCAACGTGCGAAAAACTGAGGAAGAAGTTGACAGACGCGGTGGAAGAAGAAGAAAAACTGGTGGCATCAACAGAGATGAGGGATCATGTACTGAAGGCACAGAAGGTGAGGAATCTTAACATTTCTTTCTTATTTCTTCTTAACACATGTATACTGGAGTGCTACTTAAAAAAAATGAATTATTTTATACCTGTATACACTAATCGAGAATTTTTTGAAAGGCATTGTGCAATGTTGTTCAAGTACTCATGACTTCAGACATCTGTTGGCGACGTGACTGCAGTTTTATTGTCTAAAAGACTTATAGGCACACAAATATAACTAAGAATGATTATTTCATATGTATAGCAATATAAGTATAATTTTGTTTTAGGAAAGAGATATCTACAATGGATGTATACGGAGGAGCATCGAAACGAGAAACCTTCCGGCTGATGAACGTTACACACACTATACGTTTGACTTCAGCCAGTGTGTGAGCCTTCCGCATTTTTCTCGCCAGATGGGTCCATTGTATTTCCTGTCCCTCCGAAAAATACAGATATTCGGCTTCCGTGTAGACGGCGATCCTGTGCAAGAGAACTTTCTCGTTGACGAAGGTGAAACGATGGGTGGAGCTGGCGGAGACACGCACGGCCCAAACTCGGTAATCTCCATGGTAGATTGGGCACTGGAACAAAGGAACCAGGAGGGTTCATCGTTCGCAATACATGCAAGACAATTGTCCAGGTTTGGAAACCTCTAATTTCATTTGAATAAGAATAATAAAAACGTTTTTCTTTAAGAAAATGCACACATCTTTATCTTAATTATGTGTCATTTTAAATCGATGTTTAAATACTTATTAATTCAAAGGAAATAGTTCACTTAGAATTATATGGACACAATTTGATATTTGGTCAAATAATATTTTCTATAATTGCAACGAAAATATATGCAATTGTTTCATACATGTAGCTTTAGTCCGACAATTATCTTTCATTTGAACTTTATTTAACGGATTCAGCAATATGAGATGCTATATTTTGTATATGACGAATTGTATATACCATGCTTAATTTGATTATAGGTCAAAACAAGAACAAATATGTGTTGGGATATCTTGCCTGGCGAGTGATGACTGGACAAAATACAAGTCTCGAATACCTTATGCAGATTCCAGGTAATAATCAAGAAGTATAAAGAATCAAGAAAGGAAACTTTTCTGTTTCGTCGTTTCAATGTGTTTGATACACAATTTCTCATACTTGGTAGTTATCTTGTGACATAAACTTTATAAATTACAGTTAAATAAGGTGGAATTTCGTAGTGTATAGTACATCCTTGTTTTTAATTTATGAACTTCTTACATAAACAAATGCAGGAACAGTCAAACTCTATACTCAGATGGGTAAAATAGCTGTCAAACCAACACCATGACGCCGAAAATTGCGATAATACAGTCCGATAAAAGTCCCCTTTCACGTTGTATGGCCTCGTAAAATATGAGGTATAAGACTCTTTTTATACACCCTCACAATCAAAGTGCATTTTTTTTTCAGGGCATGCACGATGCCTAATAGATGGTGGCTTTGCCCACATAAAGAAACTTTACAGGAGATCCGACTGCGTCACATTGAGTGAGTTAGAGGCTCTGGTAAACCGTTCTTCGAGGACCAACCATGCTGTCAGATACCCACAATGGCAGTGGCGGGACTGGAAGACCTTTCTATCGCAGTATTTCAGATCGCTGAACGGGATTCGGTAATAATCTTTTTTTTTAAATTTACATGTCACTCTATCTAATACCAAACTTTCACACACAATATCAACATGAATTTATTCTGTTTAAATTCGCATACTTATTCAAATACATGACTTCTCAGTAAGAATTTAAAGTAATGTGATTTAGTTATATTTATTAATGATATGCTGATTCTTGTTGTTTTGTATTCCAGGAAGTACCAGTATTTCCGATTTTCTGCGGAAGACCCTGGTGTAATTACGGTAAAGGAAAGTGGGGCGGCGCCAGAGATAAAAGTTTGCATTTTAAAGGATCCGAGATTCCGGTTCGAGAATGCAACCAGACCTGAGCCTGTGCCCTGTCAGGGTTTGAGTGTTGAAAGACAGAATTACTTATATAAGTCTGTGCGGCCTTACATCCGCCCTACTCTTCAGAACCAATTCTGTATTCGCCCCGAAGAGACCTAATTTGGGTTGATCTTTATTTGTTTGATTGATAACACATGTTTTTTTTCTATATTTATGTCGTAATTATAACCATGTTCTGCATATTGATTACTTTGTTAATTATGTAATTCCAAACCAAAACACACCATAAATGAAAACTATATGTTTCACTTAATTTGGCACACATACAGTTCTTGCAATATTACTTACATGCTTAGAGTACACACGTGCGTCAAATTAGTGAACGTTGGCACTCAGCTTGACGCGACGTTTTTTATTCTCTTTTTAACGTTCTGATGTAAAAAGACCAAGCGTCTATAAAACACTATATCTCAAAGACTACATATTTTTTTAAAAAACGGTTTTCAGCGCCGAAATCTACTGTGATTCATCTATTATAGTAAGTGAAAATCTCAAATTCTCAAAAAATGTCATTAAGGCATGTTTTTCCGTGACGCGGCTCATATATATTTATAACTTTGTACAGGCAATATGCAGTAGATCTTAAAACCTTTTCAACGGTTATGTATTTAGATACATATAAATTTATTGTGTTCATGCTCTATATACTTAGATATGAACTTATTCTGCTTTCAATGGCTGGTCACCATTGAGTATTATAGAAAGGAACAGTTGTTTTACAGTCATGTGATGTTCTTTTTAAGAGAGTCTTAACTTCCAAAGTTTCTCACATCTGTCAACTTACAGCTTTGACAAACAACATGTCATGTAGTCTATAAATCAACATAACAATCGAATTTCTCATTAGTTTCAATCGTCTTTTAACTATTTCAATAATTCGACAAACAAAAGTGAGTCGTTTTGAAAAGAAATAAATCCATTCTCGGGAGGTAACTATTGTCTTTCGTTGGTCATGCGTCCCTGCTTAAAGTATAATGCGTAATCGATACAAACGAAAAACTCTTTGTTCTGCTAATTGGAGTTTAAAAACAGTTTCAACGTAATATCGGTTATCTCGCTACTATCAGCGCACATATTTATGTGCACATCATTTCCTCATAAGAACTAGACAATAGGCAATATTTACAAGACATTGACTGCTTTCTCATGTAGATATAGTTGGTCCAATTTGAACACATCGGGTTTATCAAATGAAAACGCCTCTGAAATAATAGGGATGACGCCATATTGGTTCCCAGCGGAATGACGTCACTTCACTTTCGTGTTTAAAAATAGATCTTAAATGTGAAATCTAGAAAGTCGTTAAATTTGATTGAGGAAACAGCTTTACATGTCACTACCACAATTTTGCCATTTGGTATGAGTTACTGATAAAAAGATTATTCAAAAGGATGTCCAACCCTTCCATACATATTGAACTACTTAACTTGCACGCTTAGAAAATGTGTTAGTTGCCGGATGCATAGGCGTAGGAGCGTTTTCAACATTGGGGGGGCCAACTTCAGATGAAGACCGGTCTAAGAATAAATGTTCCTAAACTTTTTAATGACTCTTCATGCATTTACAAAGTCAATAACATTATGAGAATTAAAAGAAAGCGTATGAAAATGTGTATCTTTAATAATAAAAAAAAAAAAAAAAAAGGGATATGCCAGGTCTCGATCTCACGCGGAAATCAAATGTATTGATTTAAACAAAAAGCAGCAGCGACCAGACTGTCACAGCCACGGATTCGTCTACTACAAAAGTGAGAATAAATTATACTTCAAGCTTTAGCTAACAATTGAAGACAATATTGAGTCTGACGCCTTAGAACAAATTCTATATATACACCATTGTTTTTGTCAATCAATACTTCCCGGGTATTTTTGTGAGATGAGTTTTCATTGGATAAACCCGATGTGTTCAGATTGTCATTTGCGATGATGACGTCAAAAAGATTTTGGTTATCGTTCGTTACAAAAGGCGAATTGGAATTAGATAAAGCACAAAAATACACATTTATTTTTATTCTGCTGTTGAATTTCGTTTCTTTTCTTTTTCTTTTCAAATATCTTCATTTACCATTGTGAATATTGGGGGGGCAAAGTATAGTCTGGCCCCCCGGTCTGGATATTGGGGGGGGCCGGGCCCCCCCTGGCCCCCCCGGCTCCTATGCCTATGGGATGCCGATTTACCCGAAAAATTGTAACCCTATACTTATATCCGAGGTGTATTTCACAGCTCACGGAAATACCCGAGTAGTTCCGATTGATAGTTGGTCATTAGTTAGAGGCGGATCAAAATCGTGTCACATTTGATTTCGTTTTACATCAGAAATAATATTGGTCAAGCCGGACCTCTAACTCAGAGCCCCTGTATTCCAAGTCAGACACGCTTTGGACTACATTTAAGACTTTGGTCATGTGTCTCTGGTTAGATTACAAATTGTGAATTTCATTTGTTGGTATAGTTTACATATTGTCATTCATTATAATTAATCAATACCAACCAATGCTTTTTTCTATTTGTAGATAAAGATTTAACCCATTACCAAGCAATAACGACATTTGACCAGTGTGTTGCAGACGACTCTGGAAAACATTGTGGGAAAAGGAGAAATTGCTCGTAACGAGCAATTCCTCCTTTTCTCACAATGTTTTTGCTGTCCTGTCAGAAGATTGGTTTTCAATTTCATCCCATTTTGAAGTGTCGTCTGCAAACTCTTTCAATTTAGGACAGTCGAACATGTGACGTTTGGTAAAGGGGTAAGCCGTTTTCAGTTGTTTTTTCTGTTACATTGAGGAACTCAAGATACCTATAACCCTTTACCAAACGCCACCTTTTCGAGAGTCCCAATTTGAAAAAGTTTGCAGACGACATTTCAAAACGTGATGAAATTGAAAAATAATCTTCTGGTAGGGCAGAAAACGTTGTGGGAAAAGGAGAAATTGCTCATTATAAGCAATTCCTCCTTTTCCACAGTGTTTTCCGAAGTCGTCTGCATCAAACACGTCAAATATCGTTATTGTTTGGGAAAGGGATAAATTATGTCTACTCCTCAGGGTACAGGACAATATTCTTTAATGTCACATTTTACTTCTCCTTATTAAGATCATTAAGAATCAAAGATGAAAGATAGAAAATAAATCATGTCGGATATGTCATCAGGTTGGGGGGGGGGGGGTGATCACGTGATCGATGTTTACGATATACCGGTTAACAGATTTAAAATGGCGGCGCCCCTTGAATGATCAGGTATTTATGCATTTTTCAGCAGATTACTTTTGTTTTCCACTATTTTATATACGCCATATTCCGACGATAAATTTTCCGCAACCGCCGATGCATCTTGTTTCCATTTAGGTCATATCGTTCGCTCAAAGACTGCAGAGAATGTCGCGTCGAGGGATGCGAATGACATAAAAAAAAAAACATCCATCGACCCATCGACCGCCATTTCTCTACCGAGTGTTAGACGTAACGCCGTTATAAACCATCGGTTATCATATACCACCAGAACCGGAAAGATAATGGTCGGAACATGGCGTATATGATAAAGTGGAAATTCCAAAAGTAATCTGCTGAAAAAATAATATACCTGTGGCGAGGCCGTCTTGGTCAGACATGTTTCGTAAACATTCTTCACGTGATCACCCGGCCTGTGTCATGATGATATTGGATCGAGGCATCGGACTTCGTGTTCGTTAATCATTCTCTTTGGGGTGAATGGGGTCAAAAGATTGATAAATGTTTATTTCTACAAATTACTTCATTTTTGACAGAAGTGGTAAGATAAAATAAGAACATGCTCGCTTTAATGGAACTGGAAGCTGCATACTTAACAAGGAAGCTCTTGTTTGAAGTTTGTAATGAGCGAAATACCAAAATGTACCCACTTCCCCAACGTTTTAAGCATAAGGACAAGTTCATATCAAGAGTTCAGCACAACACTTAGTAAGTGCTTCGCATATAAAGACTATCTATAGTCTTAGACTGAACCCTCGAAAAGTTTGGCGAAAATATTTCCTCGTTATAACATTTCCTCGTTCCAAACCATTTTATCATTTCTATCTTAGATGGTTACATGGCTACATTTTTTCTGAGTTATGTTGCGACCCCCGACCAATAATGATGGAGGAATGCCTTTAAAAAGTACATTACATATTTCACAGCCATGATTCATGCTCCGTTCACGTTTGCAAGACAAGTTAGAGCCCTAGGTTAGTATTGGAGAATCCAGGAATGGCGTTTTATCCTGTCACTAGAGTCATTTTGGGACTGATAACTGGGTGCCGTATAACATTTGTGATATCCGGCACTAACCATATAACACATCCACATGACGAATCATGACGTCATAAGAACGCCATGACGTCGTGTTTACACCATTCTCTACTTATGTTTGCCTTTTTTCTCGTGTTTTATTTAAATCTTATTTGTTTGAAAGAATACATAAAGGTAACAGGATGAATAGAATAGAAAGCTGGTGTCTTTGAATGGTAAAAGTTATCGGGCTCGGCTTCGGATTATTATCCGGTGAGCCTTCGGCTCACCGGATAATATTCCTAAGCCTTGCCCGATAATATTTCCGATTCACGACACCAACCATCTATTCTCTATATATAACCGAACAATTCTTGACATGGCGTTTAACGCCATATAAGCATATCAAGTAAAATTTAGTACAAATACGTCATGTTATAATATGTGAAGTCTATGTTGACATTTTCTCAACAATATATGTTCCACATAAGTGACCGGCTCCTTTTTAATTGTTTTGGCATTTTCCTTGTAAGAAAGTACCTTCGCGGATTCTTTATGAGGCTCTGACAGAGAAATACTTAACCCTTAAAATGCTGGGGAATTTTCTAGAAATAGATGCTTGTATTGTCTGCTTTCCAAAACCTTAAATAACTGCTTAATTTCGTTGAGGAAAGATACTCGAGGTAACAAGCAGGTTAGGTCACAGGCCAGCCGCCAATTTACCTGGCGGCTGGCCTGGATCTAACCTGTTTGAATAAGCATTCCATCACTATAAGGATTAATAAATGGAATAATGAACAAAGAAACAACATTTTAACATGAAGATAATCTTTTATTCTTAAAATATTTGTAAAAAATGTACGTACATATATAGGGACATGGACACACATAAAGGGACATTGACGCTCATCAACAAAGATATCACTAAACCTATTACAACCATTATACCAACCAAAACAGATTCAAACTCCTGTTGTCAAAAGGACTATCTCACAAATTGTGATTCAAATCTTAAAAAAAAAAAAAAAATGTTTTCTATAGATAAAAAAGAGATCATAGATCTATGGAGTAACATAAAACCATAATTGATACACTTCTCATCTCCTTTCATGACTGTGTGGTAAAGATTTATCTTATCAATGTTGCAAATATCATAGACTGTTTAACCCATTACCAAACGCCAATTTGTCGAAGGTCCAAAATTGAAAGAGTTTGCAGATGACATTTCAAAATCTGATGAAATTGAAAACTAATCTTCTGAAAGAGCATAAAACATTGTGGGAAAAGGATAAATTGCTTGATAAGAGCAATTTCTCCTTTTCCCACAATGATTTCTAGAGTCGTCTGCAACAAACTGGTTAAACATCGATATTGTTTGGTAATAGGTTAAACAATGCTTAAATCTTATTTATCCATAGGTTGGAGGAGATATTTTCATGTGGATATCATTACATGAGTCCTACAGACATAGAACTGTGTATGTGTATACCCTTTTCCCATTATGCGAGATTATATGCAAGAGCTTTCCATTAAAGCACTATAAGGCATGGGAGCTTGATTCACTATCTTTACTGAAAACACATGTGTTCAGCAAATCAAGAATGAAAGAATTGTCAATATCTGTTTGCTTTGAGACAAAGATTATTTAAATCACCATGTTAACCCTTATAGTGCTGGAACCAACTTCATGCTTATGAGAAAATGTTAGATCCAGACCAATCACCAAGTAAATTTGGCGGCTGGCCTGTGATCTAACCTGTTTGCTACTCTGAGTATCTCTCTTCATAAAAATTTAGCAGATGTTTAAGGTTTTTCAAAGCAGACAACATAAAAATCTATTTTTAGAAAATTTCCCAGCATTCTAAGGGTGAAAGTTTATTATTCACAAAACACAATCAGTGAGATAGCCCCTTTAATGTGTTAGTTTCAAGAATGTTGTTAGTATCACCTATCTAGGTATAATAGTCTATTTCCACATATAATAATATGGGAATTACAAAAAATAGACACACACAACACCCATCTGCAGTTGAAGATATCCTGCAAACTATTGTGACAAAAGTAGAACCTTTTCATGAATGTATTCGGAACAAAGGTATTAAGACAGCGTGCTTTAGTTACTCATTAAACCAGAACTTGTGGCATTATTCCTCATCACCATAAAATGGTTGTCTGACAATCTAACGAATTTGGACTGGTCACAAACTTTTCTTATAGAATAATGGCTAGATAAAATAAATAACAAACTAAAACAATGTACAGTCTACTCTGGACGGAGGTCATGTGATCTGCAAAACAAAAGCAGACCAATCAGATTCTATAAACACTGTCAGGTGACCAATCAACCCATTCCAATACATATCCCTTGCGGCATTCCAAGGATTCAGAGCAAGATAATGGTCTTATAATATTTTAGGGTTTAGTGTAGGACTAAAGCACGTTCTTCACAAAAGTGAAAGATATACAGTGATGTCTCGTTAATCCGAACATGTCCGTTCCCAACAAAATGTCCGGTTTACGGAATCATCCGGACTTATACACATTAAGACATAAACGGTCTGTATGCACATGTATACTTATAACCCTTTAGCAAACGCCAAATTGTCGACCGTCCCAAATTGAAAGAGTTTGCAGACGACATATCAAAACGTGATGAAATTCAAAGATAATCTTTTGATATGGCAGAAAACATTGTGGGAAAAGGAGAAATTGCTCGTCACGAGCAATTTCTCCTTTACCCACAATGTTTTCAAAAGTCGTCTGCAATAAACTGGTCAAATAATTCCGTTCCCTTACAATTTCATTCGGATTGCGAGACATCCGGATAATCGGGGTCCGGATAAACGAGGCTTCACTGTACTAAAGTTTTGCATTAAATCCAGTATATAAGCACTTTAAATACTTGCTTT
This sequence comes from Cerastoderma edule, assembly GCA_947846245.1. Classification (NCBI taxonomy): domain Eukaryota; kingdom Metazoa; phylum Mollusca; class Bivalvia; order Cardiida; family Cardiidae; genus Cerastoderma; species Cerastoderma edule. The sequence goes on from OX401404.1 coordinate 6,357,298, forward strand.
AACAGCCAGGCTGTAAAATGACAACTAGAATCAATGTCAAATAAAACACATTGATTGAGAATATAAAATGTAAATAGCACATTAAAAATGTTTTAAAAGAAAAGGTTGTTGATTGCATTTTTTGTTTCAATAAAATTCTGAACAGCCTTGTTGTTAAAGGCCTTTAATGTGATCATTGCCAGCAAAAGCATCTTTCATAATGTTGTGACTTCAAATAAGTACTTGAACCAGAATATTGTCCTTAATTGCCAAGATCTTTTTATGATGAAATGCACAAAGGCAAAGGTAGGTTAATTCTACATTGAGAAAAGAAATTTCTATTCAGTGTAAAGAACATGATACAAATAAAAAATAATGTTTAAATTGCAAATTACAAAAAGAATGTAAATTAAAAAGACAAGCAACAAATGAATACAAATTTCATACCATTCAAATTCATGTTGCTTTTTTGTTCAAATAAAAAAGGAAACGAGCACTACAATTACTTAAAACTATGTACATAGTTTACTATCATGTATAAATATTGCAGTTTAAATGGTTTAGATAAATGGTTTTCTATTAGTATCACAGGATTTTTATTTTGTTCCTTAAACTCGCTTATAAACACATCTTAATCACATGTCATATATTTGCTTGCAATGCACTTGTAAAAGTGAAAGCAAGATCTTTGTCATTCATCTCATATTGATTTTCTTCTTTCAACTGTCTGAAGAGGTTTTGAATTCATAGTTTATATGAAAACTTGGTTTCCTTTTTAGTTTCCGTGTTTTTAACTCAATTTGATTGATCAACAAAGGACCTGTTAATTCTTTTTGCTAGAACAGTGTGTAAAAGACATTACACTTGTGTTCCCCTTTTGGTTTCCATGTTTTTAATGCAACTTAATTGATCAATTTAGAACCTGTTAATTCTTTTTGCTAGTACAGTGTGTAATAGACATTACAGTCTTGAAGAAAGAAAAAACTCAAATTAGGATCTGCTCTTTTTGAGAAAATAACTAATTCCAAATAAAATTTTACTTTGAGATGCTTAGAAGACTCAACAGCAAATATAGAGTCAATCAATCCCCTCACACTTGATAAGATTCTTTTTTCTACACTGATAAGTTGTACAAGATAATACTTGTTAATCTTCCTGCTTGAACAGAAGGTTGGTTGCTTCCTGGAGTATATATATGACATTGGCATTCCTTAACCCATTACCAAAGAATAACAACATCTAACCAGTTTGTTACAGCCCACTTTGGAAAACATTGTGGGAAAAGGAAAAATTGCTCTTAAAGAGCAATTTATCTTTTTCCCACAATATTGTCTGCCCTATCACAAAATTACATTTCAGTTTAATCACATTTTGAAATGTCGTCTGCAAACTCTTTAAATTTGGGACAGTTGAAGGTTTGGCGTTTGGTAAAGGGTTAAATGTTTCGTTCTCTATGGCATATCATAGCAAGACCCTTGTAGCCTTGCTTCACTAAGTAACCATTTGTTATTTTCATGCTTGAAATACAGCTCAGTTGCCTCCCAGAGAATCAGTGACCTTTACCTTTCTTTCATGTTTTGTTCTGTATGACATGTAATGGCACGACTCTCTTAACCTCGCTACACAAGGAAAATTTTGTCCATTACCCAACTTGAATCAAAGTTGGTTGCCTCTTCCAGCATATGTGATCTACATATATAAATTACAATTGCATAACTCTTGCAACCTCGCTACACAAAAGAATCCTTGTTAATTCTCCAGCTTGAATCAAAGTTAGCTCCCCTTTCAGCGTCTGTGACCTTGTAATTCCTTTCATGTTTTGTTTTGTATAAATTACAATTGCATGACTCTTGCAACCTCGCTACACAAGAGAATCCTTGTTAAATCTCCATTTTAAATCAAAATTGATTGCCTTTTTCAGCGTCTGTGACATTGTCATTGCTTTCATGTTTTGTTTTGTATAAATTACAATTGCATGACTCTTGTTACCTCGCTACACAAGGGAAATATTTGTTAATTCCCCAGTGTCAATAGTAGTTGGCTTCCTACACAAAGTAATCCTTGTTATTTTCCTGCATGAAACACATATTGGCTGTTTTCCTCCTTGGGTATCAATCGTCATGTCAATGTTGTGTATAATATGTGTATTTTAATGGCACAACACTTGCAAAATATCTTCACAAGCCAACTAGTGTAACTTTCTTGACAACCCTTGTCAATTTGAATTTGTTTGACTGCCTCTTTTGATTTTTGTGACCTTCACATTTCTTTAATATCTAGATCTTGATGGCATGGCACACCATGGCACTTGTAGGCTAGCTACACCAGACAAATATTGTAATTTCTTCACTTGAAACACAGCTGGGCCTCCTTCAGTATTTGTGACATTCACCTTCCTTTAATGTCTAGATCTGAATGGCATGGCATAGCACAACACTTTGAGGCTCGCTACACTAGGTAAATATTGTAATTTTCCTGCTTGAAACACAGCTGAGCCTCTTTCAGTATCCGTGACCTTGGCCCCATGGGTACCCCTATCTTCTCTAAGCGATCTTCCGTCATATATGGTAGCTCAATCATACCAATGTGCTCTGTCTGGAAATTCTTGGCAAATTGCTGAAATTGGTGAAATATCTGATAGTTAGGTTGATTGGTTTATTGAATGGAATTGGGTAAGTCCATTTTCTTATATGGGAAATTGTGAATAGTCCAAATTGAAAGCAATAAAAAAGCAAGGATTTTATTTTTCAATATATAGGGTAAAAACAATTAATACAAAAGATGTACTGATTAATTTAAAGGAATTCTCAGATAATCTTTTTAAGAGGAATTTAAATGGAATCATTGTGACATAAGGAAGAATTGTGCAAAAAGAGCAATGTTTCCAGTTGACTCAATGTTTTCTATAATAGAGCCATACCTGCATGCCTTTACTAACGATTCCACAGGTAAAAGAGTCAACATCAGTTGATCAATTATTATACTTCATGTTCGTATAATTCTGTTAGAAATGTATACTGAATATTAGTTGTAATGTTGTACTATGTACAGAATGGGAATAAGTAAATTTGAAGGAGATATCGATATGAAACCAAATAAAAGTATACACACCTCATAGCCCAGTTTCTTTAGGAAAATCTCTAACAGTGGTGGTTCTTGACCAAAGAATCTGCAAGGTAAAATCTCTCTTGAAAACATCTTTGCTTAAAACAATTGATACATTGATAGCCATTCAATTAATCTTCAAATGTATTTCATTTTACGTCAACTAAACAAGTATAACAGGATCTAACAAACCAAGTCAGGTGCCCAGAAAAGACCTCCACCTTCAATGAATCAGTTTTCCTAGAAAATGGTGAAGCTAAAGTATATTAAGCATTACACACACTGAGGTTTCTAAAGATATTATTTAACTCCCTATATGAAATTTGATGACTGGCCAAACAGATTACAAACGAAGTCAACTTTTTCAAAATGGTAAAATTATCATTTCCTTTTGCACTCTGAGGCAGAAACCATTGAGACAAGAGAAGAAAAAGCTCATCAAGGGTAACTTATTTTTTTGTCAATGGGTTTCTGAAGTCTTCTGGTGCACTTACATTGTAACAAGCATATAATTAACCCTTATAGTGCTGGAACCGTCTTCATGCTTATGCAAACATGTTAGATCCAGGCCAGCCACCAAGTAAATTGGCAACTGGCCTGGTGATCTAACCTGTTTGCTACTCCGAGTATCTTTCCTTACGAACATTAAGCAGATATTTAAGGTTTTGAAAAGCAGACGACACAAAAATATATTTTAGAAAATTACCCAGCATTCCAAGGATTATGACAAAGGGGTTTAAATACCTTAAGTTACTTCATGATGCCCCTTTTTTGTTTCTGTGAAAGCAGAGCCGAATTACTCAGATGCATTCATGTTTCCAAATAAGGAATAAATCCTTTTATTGCAATGATTTCTATCCAATATCATTAAGAAAACGTCTTTTTCTTGTTACTTTTTGTGGTCTACTTTTGCTTTTTGAGCAGTTACAAAAGCTTATATGAGCAAATGGATTAAGTACAGTTATCTTACATAAATTTCCTATTTCCTGAGGAAACCATTCTGACCTGAGATTAAATTGCGAACCACGACAGGCAACAAACATTCTTTGTCTGCTTATTTATTTATTTTGGATTTGATCATAGAAGAAATTGCTCACCACAAGCAATTTCTCTTTCTGCCACACTTATATTTTATTTTACTACAGAAGATATCAATTGAGCATACCTAAAGAAAAAGATAAATTTGAGAGAAAAAAAACTTTTTGTATAACACAAGAGACAATTTTCTTAGTTACCCATCTTTAAACACATGTAAAATGACAGGAAAACACACTTACTTTGTCAGCTTGTTTACTCGTTTTGGATTGGTAAGTGAGGGTACCCAGCCTCGAAACCTCTCGCTCTCGTTGGCATCGTTGCCCAGAACGGAAGGCCAGGAGCGTGATGGATTATCGCGCAATTCTCGCAGCTCCTTTTTCACATTGTCCAGCTCCGTCACCATTGCATTATGGGTCCGTAACTCGGAGGACAAATGTGCAACACTCCTTGCGAGAGTGACAACATGCGACTCCAACCGTTGGAAGCGCTTGCTAATATTTCTGTAATGTAGAAGTTTTACTTGTTTTAAAATTCTGGAGCTTTACACATATTAGATGGATTAAATGCACCAGATTAAGCTTAACTCTCACTTAAGACACCTTTAGTACAATATTTAAGAGCCATTGTGCCAAAAGGAGAAATTGCTTGAAGAAACCAATTTCTCCTTTCTGTCACAATTGTTTTTACAGAATGTCACACACTGTTTTCATTAATTCTCATCATTTCTCATCATTTTGTTTCATCTGCTATTGCTTTCAAACTGGACCAATTGCACAATTCTTTATGAGGGAATGGGTCTAAAATATGTAAATGACTTTGATGTTTTTAGAAAATAAACAGTTTAATACATATACTTCTTTCATTAGAGACACATAAAAAGCTCTCAAATGCGGACATGTATGCAGAAAATCATTGCATTAACAACTAAAACCAGACTATCTATTCCATCTCTCTATTTTAGTAAAACTATAAGATCGGTTTGATAAAGGCAAAGCATTATGTGGAGTAAGGTCACAATGAACTTCAATTAAAAGTTTATTGATACATTAGCTAGACCGAGATTATCTTCTCATTCCCTTAAAGTTGAACTAGATCACTATGCTTCCCAGCGAGTAGACTTTGATCAAAGAGTATGCGTTTTTTGTGATAAGGGAAATAGAGGACGAGTACCATTTTGTTTTAGTCTGTCCTGCTTATGCTGATATTCAAACTAAATATATTAAGTCATATTATCGAGTTTGGTCTAGTGTTTTTAAATTTGTAGAACTCTTGAAAAGTAACAATAGAAAATTATTATGGAATTTAGCCATATTTTCACACAATGCCTTTTTGCTCAGAATCAGTTTCACCAATGAGTAATTGATCATTATTTGCCTAACGTAATTATGTGTGTTGCGTCTTGTGTGTAATTATGTTCATTCTCTATGTTAATGTGATTGTAACTGCTTATATACATTATATCTTACCTTAAGAATTATAAATATGATAATTTTTGTATGTAACTAGAAACTTTGTAAAGTTGACATTCCTGAATAAAAGATTTATCTTTCCTATCCCTTATCAATTCAAAAAAAGTTATATGTGGTATTGAAACTTTCATTGATTTTAAAATGTCTTTTGATGCAAGATTATTATTGGGAAAAAAATGAGGAAAGCAATGAACATGATACAGCCTAAAGCAATAATGTCTGATATTATTGCAAGAATCATAGAACTAATTCTAGATTATATAAAAAGAGATTAGGGAATAAATTCAGTGTGAACTCAGTGCATTGGTTGCATTTGAGATTGAACAAAACACAAGTGTGAAAATAAAGTCAATACCACTTCTTACTACCACAACCCATTACAACTGATGGTAACATCTCTATTTGTAACATTTTTTCATTTTATTTGGTCAATGACCATATTCTTTATACTTTTCTACATTTTATCTACTTAACAATAATTGTAATCACACACTAATGGATAACCATTATCTCATTTTTGGTTGGGGTATAAACTTTGTGCTCAACCAAAAAATTCAATATAAATGGGCCGCGTCACGTGAAAAGGGGCACTCGGACATATAAAAAAAGCGCTAACTCAGCTCTATCTTAGCGCTATTATTCCAGCATCTAGTCACAACAGTTATCATTTGTATTTATTCAAAGGTATAACTGGATGTCCTCTAAGATGGCAAAGAGTGTAGCCCCAGACCAGCCGCCACGTCAGTGACGTGGCGGCTGGTCTGGGGCTACACTGTTTGCTATGTCCGAGTGCCCTTTCCTGCGTGACGTGGCCCAAATAATCAATTAAGTCTCTCTTTTGACACAATAGCATATAAATCTAATGCTCTCTTTTGGCATGGGAAGACAAATCCACAACTCAATACGTACTTGAATTCCCTGGAATGGTGTTTATGATGTTTTCCTGGTTTGAATCGGGTCTCATGCCTGAACGAGCTGGTATCCGAACTTCCTATACTCCACCTCCTCTGTCTGCCTATGGGCGGGGGACCAGGCCCCTGACCTTGACCTTTACCACCGTGACCTTTGTGTCTGTCCGGTTCCACGCGCACCTGGAGGTCCTGGTACCGGCTCTGAAGGTCATTCAATTGCTGCCTCAGAGCCAGGGCCTCGCCCGTCATGAGAATATCGCCCGCCGGATGAGGTTTTTCTGTGTCGTGGGACTCGACTGTGAGGAAGGTGTCATCAATATCGAAGGACGGATTGCTTTCATTTTCTGAGTCGGATTCATTAACCTCCCTGAGATTAGCACCTGGAGACCATGAAAAGATATATGAAGAGTCAATTTAGTTATTTATATATGGGGTTTTACATCAACTCAACATCATTTCAGCTATGCTGGGATGCTTGACTCTTAATGATGGAAGAAGACCACAAACTCAACTGCCCATAAGGGGCTGATCAAGCCAGGAAGATCCATCTACACTTCGTAAGTCAGTTGTAAGACTACCTGTCATGAAAATACAAATGTAGTCAGAGGGATTTTAACGAAAGCAGAGAAGCCATGTGATTTCTATATTCTGACCACTAGGCCATGGAGGCTCCCCCATGAACAGTCAAACATGAGATTAAACCTCCACATCAATAGATATATTAACCCTTTCCCAAACAACAAATTTTCGACTGTCCCAAATTGAAAGAGGTTGCAGACGACATTTCAAAATGTGACGAAATTGGAAAATCATCTTCTGAAAGTGCAGAAAACAATGTGGGAAAAGGAAAAATTGGTCGTTACGAGCAATTTCTCCTTTTCCCACATTGTTTTCTAAAGTCCTTTGCAACAAAGTGGTGAAATGTCGTTATTGTTTGGGAAAGGGTCAAATAAACATATCTACTTTTACAGTCAATATTACAGTTTTTACCAAGAATCATTGATTTTTTTCTATTCTTTCCTACTTCAAAATGGCCATCTGCAAATACTCACAATTTGAGCCAGGTTCAACAATACAGAAGCGAAAATGAGTGAATCATAAACGTTTGAATAAAGTCCAATAAAATCACTATTCAAATATTCAGTCACTACCATTTGAGAAATGAAACAAAAAAATATTTTCAATAATTTTAATTGCATAATTACAGTAGAATTGGCTCAATAAAAACGACTTTATGAACAGTACTTTATTATTAGAATATTCAGTTTTAGGTTCAAATATTCGAATATTCAATAATTCATTCCCATCCCTCTAAATTATCTTTTGACTGCAATAATAAATAGATAGATAGATAAATCTATTAAGGGAAAAAGGCAATATGCCTAACATACTACATACAATAAATACAATTTAATATTGACAATGACAACTCCAATGGTGGTCAATGATTTGACAGGGAAAGTAATGTTATTTGTTTTAAAAATGAAGAAAACATTTTGAATTGATTGTTAATGGCAGATTAAGTTGTATACATTTAAGTTCTAAAGACTATCAGATCAAACACATGTTCATTTCTCTTATTTCTCTCTTATATATAGGGACAAATGTAGTTTGACATACCTATATTATCAATATATACATATATTGATTATAAAGGTATGTCAAACGACATTGGTTCCTATGCTATTTTACAGCAAGTTAAACACCCTTACCTCTCTGCCGATCTTTCACCTTCCCTGACCTTTGCCCTGACCTTCTCTCCATGGAGAACTGGAGTTCTGAGGTCCGTCTCGGTTTCCGATTCTCCATACTTAACCTCATTACACTATCCAACATATCCTGTCCATGGGTCCCCGTCAACACATTGGTAGCACTGGCCGACCTCGGCAAGGTTGGGGAACCGTCTATTGACGGAGAGTCAGGAGGAGTATTTGTGGGGGACAGAGGGGGGAGGGGAGGGGTCATGGATCCTGTGGATACGCTACGCATGTCATCAAAATCGAAAATACTGTGCCCCGTGATATCTGGACCCTGTTGGTCCCTGCCGTAGGAACTATCCACCACACCGTCGTATGATCTGTTATTATTATTGCGTGCAATTCTGTCACGTGATCGGTCATGTGACTGATCATGTGACCTTGACGGTAAATTGTTCGGTGACCCGTCGTAACTGAATCCCCTGTGATGTTGATGTTGCTGTAGTTTACTCGCAGTTTGTAATGAGGTTGATAAGTTGTCTGTGATGTTGATTGGCGGTTTATTCCGAACGGCTCCGTGCGTTCCAGAATTCCCAGGATGCGAATTGAAATCACGTTTCGATGGTTCGCTATTTTGATTGTTTTTTTGGAGGTCTACTCTGGGACTGACCTGACGAAAGTTGGCCGTTTGTCGCTTGGCAGAGGATGGCCTGCTTCCAAGATCGGGGTACTTTGACGAGGGTCCTATCTCGTAATTCGGACTCCCTTCACTGTTAGGGCTGTTCAAAGACCCGGAAAAATTATTGTTCATTTTCCCGCCATTCACAAACGCAGGTTGCGACGACGAAGGACCATGACCTTGAATCTGACCTTGAGGTTGACCTTGAGATAGATGACTTTGTTGACTAGATGATGACTCCTCTAAATGACCTTGACTGGAGCTCTGGCCCATGGGACTTGCCCGTCGAGAGGATGGGTTGGTATTTACACTGGCTTGACCGTTGTTCATGAGATGCTCCTGACTGTGAGAGGGGCCTGAGGTCAGATCCTGTCTCTGGAAGTAGGCCTGCATTTGGGCCGGCGCTGGTGCCGAGACAGGGCGGCTAGCCTGAGGCGTGGGACTTGGAGCAAACTTTACCTACAAGCAAACAAAAAGTATAAAAAATCTGATAGCTTAATACAATACTATTTCTAACTTTCATCAAGATAATGTACTTTAAATACTACAATAACTGTACTACATTTTCTCATTAATATGAGTTTCATGTCACATCAACAGTATTTCTGTTATTGCTATCCCTAAACTTGACTGCCAATTAGAGCTGATCAAGAAGGCTAGAACCATCAACATACTCTAAGTTAACCAGGGTACCGTTTTACTAAACAGTTTACGCTTAAGATTTGCGTAAGTCTAAATCAATAATTCCTCTTATTTCAATATTAGGCTGGGCAATATTGCCAGGTAACACGTCATTGGAATCATCTCTCCGAGACGCTTCCAATGACGTGTCACATTGCAATATTGTGTTTTCGTTTAAGATATTATACATGTTTATCAGTTTTGACTTGCACAAATATTTTCCGTAATTCCTTTAGTAAAACAGTACCCAGGAGACTATGTCTCATGAAAATCCAAATGCAGCTAGTCATTGGGGTTTGAACTCTTATCACCAGCAACAGAGGCCCTTTACAATTGGCCTAAAAGGTTTTTACAAAAAGAAATATATAAGTTTCTTACATTTTGATCCTTGAAAAGGAAGTTATTTGAGATTAAAATAGATGTTTTTCTCGGTTGTCAACTGAGTCCCAAGAGTTTATCAGGTAAATGGTTCAGCTTGCAATATAGGGTTTGGAATTTTGAATCCATTCAACACGAGTCATTTGACTCTCACAACTGAAGAACTTTGTAGCCATGTGGGAAATACCAGGAGCAAGAATTGATGTATTTTACCAATATACTCTGTTAAATCACCATCATAATTCATTGCAAGACATCGTAATGTTTTTCTGTGATGATTAACCTTTTATCATGTTGCGAGACTTGTATATGGGATCAGCAGTTGGATTGAAGTTTTTGGCCGTTCCAAAATGACTAAACTATGCAGACATTTCTGAATTCATGTATATTTTCATCTATATAGGTTTTTGTATCAGTTTTAGTTTTATATCATTTTTGTTATGTCGCGATGACTGAGTCATTATGATTGAGGAAGACTTCAACACCAACTGTCTAATTTGTAAGTCAGTTAGAAGACTACCTCTCATTTAATCCAAATATCGTCACAAGGAATTGAACCCAACAATGATGGGCCATGAGATTTCAGTTCTGCACTCACTAGGCCACTGAAGCCCTCAATTCATGTATGAGGGTTGTTCGGAAAGTTCGTAGAATTTTGTTATAAAATAGTATGTAGGCGTGTTGCAATAGAACTAAATAAGTCAAGATATATTTCAACATATATGATATAGAATCTGAAGAAATCCTTGAGATAAATAAATAAATGAATTATTACTGGGCAATATAAAGACGTACATAACACATACCCAGGGATTGGCAATGTATTTTATGACGTCGTTCAAATTAAAGCCGCACTTTTGGCTAGCCATCATCGCACTTTCTCATCATAGTCACTAGCAATGACTACATACTACCTGTGTTTACTTAACCATATTAAGTATATTTTGGCAATTGAGACTTAACTAAATGATGACACATAACTCTGAGTCTGTTCGGTAAATTCAGCCGATGGGTTGAATTATGTTCCACATAAATTACACTTTTAACTCTGGAAATCTCGGCAATCCTCTAGAGCAAGGTCAGCCTTTCATGTAAAATGTATAGTGAGGCCAATCGCTCCATCTTTATGTTGAAAATGTTTGAAATATTAATATATCTTGACCTGCTTTGGCTTCCAGAAACTACTATGCTACGGAAACAAATATCTCAGGCAAGAATGTTGTCTATAATTTTCCTCATGCAAAGTATGTTGAAAACAAATGCATTTATGTGTATATCAAATTTCAAGCGCATCCAACAATGCTACACAGAGATATGACAAAATTCTACGAACTTTCTGAACAAACCTCGTATACAATCACCAGAGTAAAGTGATAATGCTTACGGAATACTGGCCACCATGTGAGGGTCCGCGGGAAGGGGACTGGGGTCCGTAGGATGACCTCAGGTTATCTCCCCTGGTCAACGGCTGCCCTGGGCTAGACAACTGGCGGCCGTACAGTTTATTCCAGGCGTTCCGGAGATCGTTACTCGTGTTCTTTGTTGCACTGAAATACACAAACTCCTTAAAATGCTGCGTTATTTTCTAAAAATTGCCCTTATTTTGAGGTCTGCTTATCAAAACCTTAAATATCTGCTTTATTTTGATGCGGAAAGATACTCAGAGTAGCAAACAGGTTAGAACACAGGCAAGCCGCCAATTTACTTGGCGGCTGGCCTATGATCTAATCTGTTTGCAAACGCATGAAGTCGGTTCCAGCACTATAAGGGTTAACAGGATAAGAACTCATTTCTGCTAACACTGCAGGGTTTTATAATCTCTTAGATCCAAACTTTGTTTTCTGCCAGTCTAATTGTAAGACATAAGTACCAAAATGAAACAGTTTAAGTTCTGTGACACAACTTGATGGCTTATGTCTACATTTCTGAACAAATGCTAATTAACAAACCACCTTTTCACAATTTACGGAGCATTTCAAAATAGAGAACCATATGATTGAACTGTTCCCTACAATTTAAAGTCTTGTCATTTAAGTAAAGTTATCAAAGAAAAGTATTTTAATGCTTCTGTCTAATATTGCCCTATATCAACCAAATGAAAGATCTGTAAATCTGATCAATGCTTTCTGCTTTTGGCAATGGATTCTTCAACCATTCCATAATTAGATGCATTTTCTAGTTTAACTTGAAGATGATATAAATATGAGTACAAATATTGATGAACACATTTTCTGTAACCAAAGGATCAATTGCTCCTAATGGGAAATTAATCCTTTGGACAATGGTTTCTACCCAATATCCATAATGAAAATCAATTTTATTTTCACGCTATTTCTTTTATCATTTGTTGTTGCATTCAATTTGGACGTATGACAAATTTCCCAAGTGGGGGAAATGAGCTTAACCCTCTACCAAACTCCAAATCTTTGACTGTCCAAAATTGAAAGAGTTTGCAGACAGCATTTCAAAATGTGATGAAATTGACAAATAATCTTCTGACAGGGCAGAACACATTGTGGGAAAAGGAGAAATTTCCCGCAATGTTTTCCAGAATCGTCTGGAACAAACTGCTCATATGTCATTATTGTTTGGTAATGGGTTATGTTAATGTGAGATTGACTTGACTGCGCATATTAATACCTTCTCGGTGGAGGTCTATTTGCGTTGTCCGTTTTCGGTTGCGGGGTTTGTCCTCTGTAATTCTGGTTCCCAGCATGGTCATCATTGATAAATGCATTGTTTTCGTGGCCATTGGTTACCGGCACTGTCATCCCAGGGGCAGAGTTTGTCGTAAACTGTTGCCGTGGGTTACGCACGGCAATGGTTGGTTTGTTGTTGTTGTTATTGTTGAATAGTACCTCCCCTCTTGGCCCAGTTTGTTTCTCTGCAGGTTTTGATGGCTGAAATAAACATAAATATATTCAAACGTCTTATCATATCAAAAAGTTATTTTTTCATTTTATATGGATTTTTCATCGCATTTAAATTATTTCAGTTATGTTGCAATTTTGGACTCATAATGATGACTGATACCCAAAACTCTAATGCCTATAAGGGCTGCGCAAGTCAGGCAGAACCATATGGGTTTTCTGAAAGTCAGCAACGAAACTACCTGTAGTTTTTAAAAATCTCAATGCCTTCAGCAGGGTTTGAACCATCATGGTTTCAAGTTCTGTACTCTATCAACTAGGCTTTGGCGGCCACCAAAAAAAGTAAACCCTGTTTCAAGTAACTCCTCAAAGAGAATCAAAAATTTCAAATTGTCACATTTTTGTTTTATCGAATACCTGATTCAGGTTTTTTTTTTTTTAGGTATTGCGAGTTAACTTCAAATTCTTAAAAAAAAACAATAGGAAATATCCATTTTAATAAAAAAGTGAATTTTTTCATGATTTTTTTTTTAAAGAATCTTTTGATACAGGTTCATCTTAACCATGATAAAAGGTGGGGGAATCATTAATTCCTCAATTTGTCATTAATCTTGCTCAGCATTTCCACTTCAGATATATTTTAATTATATTCTAATTAGTTTATGTGAGAGAATGATTTAACACATTAGACAAGCCTCTTGAGGAAGTTTATTCTAAGCTTTTTGCATTACTGGAAACCAAATCTTTGCTCTCACTTGTCATTAGAGCAATAATTATTAACAATTTTCTAACTGTTTCCTCTACATGGGACATTATGACTGATTGAGAGGAACAGCGAAAGACAAATATAAACATAGGAAGCATTTCCACATGAAGTATTGGTCGAAACTATTGTGTATGGGAATATAGATGTGGGAAGGGGGTAAGTAGTGTCTAAACTAGGCAGCTTTAAAATGTAAACCTCGCTTTAACCTTTATAGTGCTGGAACCAACTTCATGCTTATGCAAACAGGTTAGATCCAGGCCAGCCGCCAAGTTAATTGGCAGCTGGCCTGTGATCTAACCTGTTTGCTACTCTGAGTATCTTTCCTCGTCAAGATTAAGAAGATATCTAAGGTTTTTGAAAGCAGATGACACAAAATCTATTTTTAGAAAATTACCAAGCATTCTGAGGGTTAAAAATTTCGCAGCAGACAGTATGACATCAATATGAAGAAAGAACTGTCCATAGGACATCGCACTTGACAATACAGCAAAATTTTGGAAATTCAGGGATAAAGATCAGTGAATAGTAGTTTGGTTCTGAAATATGAAGTTGCAAATAAATCTTTAACCAGATCGTCTATGAACCAAAAGAGGTTTATTTTCTTGAAATCTAAACTTAAATAACTATCCCTTTGTTACAGTAGTTTATGAGATACAAGCATGCACATGAAACTTAAACAATTATTATCTCATGCACTGTGCTGCTTATATGTTGAAAGGGAGTTTTTTTGTTTAATGATTGAGACATCATTTACATATTTTATTACACCCTGAGCTAAGAAATACATCTCTAGTCATGTGAAGTCATTTACATGATTATGCCCACAACAACAATTCATGTCCTTGACCTACCACGTATCCCCGTGGTGTTTTGGGGGCCGGCTGGCTCCCGTTGGGCCGGTACCCGGGCCCGTAAGAATGGTCCCCGCCCGCCATCATGATCTCAAAATCGGGGGAGTTACGGGACTTGGGCGGGGGAACGATGAAAATCTCTCCATCGTCAAACACTTCGCTACCACCACCGTGAAACATGCCGTCACCAGTGAACACCTATCATGGGGACACACAGAAAATAACACAGAGGTTAGCAAACATGCACACACAAGGGGGTGGGGGGGTTTGTGTAGGGTGGGGTGGGTCTAATTTGTTTGCCCAATCTAGAGGTGAATATAGACACAGAATGTGGGGTCATGATGTGGTTTGTATATAAAATTGTTTTGTATGAATTGTTTAGAAAATTTGACTACAATTTCTTGTTTGTTACCAGGTGTCCTTCTAAAATCTATTGACAGATTTCTGTTTAAAATGCCTATGTTTTCTTAACTTTTCTTTAATACTTTTCTTCATACATACATGTTTACAACAACATAAAGCAGATAATGTGCGAAAAATAAAATTGTCATTGTGTGTATTGGTTGAACCAATTGTGACAAAACGAGAAATTGCTCATGATGAGTGATTACACCTATTGTCACAGAAACATTTTCCCAAAACCTTTCAAGCACTTTGTTACTTTTGATTCATTGTCAGCTGTCTAATTTTGCTTTCAATATGAGAAAAATGGGTTAATAATGACCACACTGCACCAAACTACTTTTAGAGTGATCTTAAAATATGCATTGATTGAAAAATTCTTAAGCACCAACAACATAGGGTTTTCAAATAAGATTTGGCCTTAGAAATATCAATCTTATCTGGATCTTTTGGAATAATTAGCATGGCATCAAGGAAAATGTGCAGATAAATTTTCTTTTACCTCCACCCAAAGACCAACCATTTATTCTTATTAAAAGGACAATTTTCTTTGATATATAGGGACTACCGGTAGTATTAGTTCCACAAACATAAACAAGAGGGCCATAATGGCCCTTTATCGCTCACCTGAGTTCTGTTTGAAAAAGAGGTATATTTAAGACAGAGTGGTTGGTATGTTTCAAACTCTTCTAAGTGCTAATTGCATTGAATACTCTAAGCCAATGCTCTTGCTTGTTAACATTTTTTTATGTGTATTGTATTTGTCTTCTTGAGTTAATGTTCACCAAGACAAAGAGAATTAAGATGAAGGAAATTTAGGTTTGTGAAAGCAGGGACAGTAACAATTGGTTGGGCAAATTAAAATAATAACAATTGGAAAATGTATCTCAAAGTCGTTTATTGGTTTTCAACAGTAAATAAATTTGGAAAATTTTAAGACAGTCAAGCTTATGGTAAATAATCCAATCATTCTGGCCAACTTTCATCAAAATTGGACCATAAATGTGGCCTCTAGAGTGTTCACAAGCTTTTTAAATTATTTGACCTAGTGACCTAGTTTTTGACCCCACATGACCCACTTTCAAACATGGCCAAGATTTCATTTTGGCAATCCTTCTGACCAACTTTCATCAAAATTGGACCATAAATATAGCTGCTAGAGTGTTCACAAGGTTTTTCAAATATTTGACCTAGTGACCTAGTTTTTGACCTCACATGACCCGGTTTCAAACTTGGCCAAGATTTCAATTGAGACAATCATTCTGACCAACTTTCATCAAATTTGGACCATAAATGTGGCCTCTAGAGTGTTCACAAGCTTTTTAAATTATTTGACCTAGTGACCTAGTTTTTTACCCCACATGACCGAGTCTTGAACTTGGCCAAGATTTCATTGAGACAATCATTCTGACCAACTTTGATAAAAATTGGACCATAATTGTGGTCTCTAGAGTGTTCACAAGCTTTTTAAATTATATGACCTAGTGACCTAGTTATTGACCCCACATGACCCAGTTTCAAACTTGGCCAACATTTTTATTGAGACAATCATTCTGACCAACTTTCATCAAAATTGGACCATAAATGTGGCCTCTAGAGTGTTCACAAGCTTTTTAAATTATTTGACCTAGTGACCTAGTTTTTGACCCCACGTGAACCAGTTTCAAACTTGGCCAAGATTTCATTAAGACCATCATTCTGATGAACTTTCATCAAAATTGGAACATAAATGTGGCCTCTAGAGTGTTCACAAACTTTTTAAATTATTTGACCTAGTGACCTAGTTTTTGACCCCACATGACCCAGTTTCGAACTTGACCAAGATTTTATTGAGACAATCATTCTGACCAATTTTGATAAAAATTGGACCAGAATTGTGGTCTCTAGAGTGTTCACAAGCTTTTTAAATTATTTGACCTAGTGACCTTGTTATTGACCCCACATGACCCAGTTTCGAACTTGGCCAAGATTTTATTGAGACAATCATTCTGACCAACTTTCATCAAAATTGGACCATAAATGTGGCCTCTAGAGTGTTCACAAACTTCTTAAATTATTTGACCTAGTGACCTAGTTTTTGACCCCAAATGACCCAGTTTCGAACTTGGCCAAGATTTTATTGAGACAATCATTCTGACCAACTTTCATCAAAATTGGACCAAAAATGTGGCCTCTAGAGTGTTCACAAACTTTTTAAATTATTTGACCTAGTGACCTAGTTTTTGACCCCACATGACCCAGTTTCGAACTTGGCCAAGATTTTATTGAGACAATCATTCTGACCAATTTTGATAAAAATTGGATCATAAATGTAGCCTCTAGAGTGTTCACAAGCAATTGTTGACACACGCACGGACGCACGGACGCACGGACGCACGGACACACGGACGCACGGACGCAGGACATCTCGGTATCACAAAAGCTCACCTTGAGCACTACGTGCTCAGGTGAGCTAAAAAACATCAATACAAATAATTAAAGTAACTCTATTAGAGGTGCTTATATAAGCTTTATGTGTAAACAGCATATCAACATGAATTTTAATAAAAAATCGTGACATCACTTTTGCGATCTACTGCATATAAACTGTACATACATGTACTTAAGTAAATTAACACTTCCTTATTTAATCATGTTTTCACTAGCTATTTTTTTATTTTAATCCAAGATCGTAACATCGCTTTTGCGATCTACTGCAAATTAACTGTATATACAGTCGAGCCTCGTTTATCCGAACACTTTCGTTCCCAGGAGTAATGTTCGTATTAACGAATAATCTGGAATAAAAAATCGGCGAGTTTCCAGTGAAATGTTTACCTATACACTGTTTTTCATTATAATTATTATGAAGTAAAAAAAAAACCCTTAAAAGTTAAAAATGATTGCTAGACATTGTCTCCTGATCACTCTCAATGCAGCCAGTTAACACCTTTTACAAACTCGACTTTCTGCACGCAACGATAATAACAATTAGGTTAGACCAGTTAACTGAGTAAATGACCGATTTACTAACAATCAACACCTTTCATTACACTACACTTGGTGACATTTTATGATCAAGCATACATGCGAATTTGCCAAAGGTGTGAATGTTGGATTACCGTATCGTCAATAAACATAGGTAACCGCAAATAAAAATTATAATTATGCTGGTTTCCGGATTAGTCATGCGCATATACTATTAGAAGTCAGGCTTGGTTCCCGACTTTTATTGTCCGGAGCTGGAAAGCGTATTTTCCGGATTAAACAGTGGAATTAAGGAAGGTAAGGACTGTTCCCCACAAATTCTGTTCGGATGGCAAATAATACGGATTAACGACATTCGGACTATCAAGGCTCGACTGTACATGCACTTAGATAGATTAACACTAACTTTCCTGAGTTAATTACACTTTCAATAGCTACTTTTAATTGCATATCAAACACCAATATAAAAACTGAGATGTTTTAACAATATTTTATTTTGACTTTCAATTTTTTCTCTTTTGTGAACAAGCACCTTTAAAACAGCATTTTTTAGGTCCACTATAGAAAAAAACCCAAAAGGACATAAAAGGAGAAAAACTCCTTGTCTTAAAATAATGTATTCAAAATATTACTTGTATCCCTTTACACTTTGTTCTAAAATTTATCAAGATTCATTGAACTTTTCAAACACATTATTGCTCATAAGGTATTATGAACCATATACAGCTCATTAAGAAAATGGAAGTCATAAAATGTCCAAGGTTCAGTATAGACCTATAAAACACCTTTATCATAAACTGCAAACTATAATGATGTCTTATCGGCACATTTGAGAAAGATGAAAGGCTAAAGAATTAAACTAGGACGTAGCAACAACTACAATCAACACACAGACAGACAGGCATATATATACGTACAGGCTTTCTTGTGAAAGTTTGAAATGATATTACATCATACACTCACAGTTCTAGTCAATGATATCCATACAAACATGTACATATAAACAAATGCTAGACATCAGCAGAATCAATGTACAGCTTTTAAACCCTTAAATACTAATGCAATTTCCTAATGAGATATCCTTTTGTCACAATTTTCTCTACAGAATGTCATAAAAAAAATGTACATTTTTCTAGCTTTTCATTGCTTTCAACAGGACTTGTGAGAACTTAATTAGAGAAATTGGTTAAAGCAACTTCTATAATAAACCAAATTTCTTTTTCAGTTTTGGGTGAATAAAATTCTGAAACATTTTAAGCTATTCTAGCAACACTCTGATTACCAGAGGAGAAACTTTGTTACGGGTATAAAATGGAGCATGCAAGAGTGTCTGAAAATATACAAGCTTCACCTGTCTTTTAACAAGACAAAATATATTTGGAAGAGGTGACATAAGAAAAGCAGTAAAAAGAATGTCTGAAAGTATACCATCTTCATCTATCCTTAAACAGACACAAACTTTTAAGGAGAGATTACATATATAAACATAGTAACATGAGTGTCTGAAAGTATACTAGCTTCATCAGTCTTTAAAACAATCATAAGACTTTAAGGAGAGATTGTAAAGACAAACACAGTAACAAGAATGTCTGAAAGTGTACAAGCTTCACCTGTTTTTAAACAGACACAAGATATTTAGAAGAGATTACACAGAAACACAGTAACAAGAGTGTCTGAAGGTATATAAACTCCATCTGTCTTTAAAACAGTCATAACACTTTAAGAATATATTACACAGAAAAACAACGTAGGAGGAGTGTCTAAAAGTATACAAGCTTCATCTTTAAGATAACATAGAGAAACACAGTAACAAGAGTGTCTGAAAGTATACAAGCTTCGCATGTCAAGTTAAAGCAGTCACAAGAGTTTTAGATGAGATTACGTAGAATAACGCAGTCACTTAAATGTCTGAATTTCACCTGTCATAAAACAGACACAAGAATGTTAGAAAAGACTAAATAGAAAAACATCGATACAAAAGAAGCTGCTCTTATCATGTAGCCCCAATGTGGAAAATGGTCACTGATCCAAAGTCAAAATTTAATTTGCATAATGACTACTGCCATTAGTGATAAGATAGATACGTGCAAACTTTCAAATTGATTTGATACCTATGTGACAAAAGAAAAGAAAATTGATCAAAGCAATATCCCTTCTGTTCTGATTTGTATCTTACTGGTCTGTTCAATAGAGCAAATGGGCCGCGTCACGCGAAAAGGGGCACTCGGACATAAATAAAAACCGATGACTCAGCTCTTTCTTAGCGCTATTATTCCAGCATCTAGTCACGACAGTTATCATTTGTATTTATTTAAAGGTAGAACTTGATGTCCTCTAAGATGGCAAACAGTGTAACCCCAGACCAGCCGCCACGTCAGTGACGTGGCGGCTGGTCTGGGGCTACACCGTTTGCTATGTCCGAGTGCCCCTTTTCCTGTGAAGTGGCCCAAATGGTAAGTAAGAAGCAATAACACCCGTCATATGTAATATCATCATAAAATACCGAGATATGGGTAATGCAATAACAAAAAGTATTAGTACTGATAACAACACAAACCACAACCATATGGGCCACGTCACGGGAAAAGGGGCACTCGGACATAGCAAACTGTGTAGCCCCAGACCAGCCCCAGACTGACGTGGCGGCTGGTCTGGGGTTACACTGTTTGCCATCTTAGAGGACATCAAGTTCTACCTTTAAATAAATACAAATGATAACTGTCGTGACTAGATGCTGGAATAATAAGCGCTAAGAAAGAGCTGAGTCAGCGGTTTTTATTTATGTCCGAGTGCCCCTTTTCGCGTGACGCGGCCCATATATAATACACATGTGATTATTGTTTACTACACTACATGTGCATTTGAAGCATTACATTGCCAATGTAATATATCATTCAACTTTCTGAGGATGGAATTCAATGCATATATCCGGAATAATTTGCTTGATGAAATACAAACTCTATTTATTTCAAATCAAGTCATTATTGTAACAACAAGAGGCCAAATTTTGTAGCATTATAATATCTTTATCAAACCTCTTACAGGGCATTTAATTAGAGCCTCGAAATGAACACAATGTGCAATTGCAGACGATGCTAATTAACAATAAGGTATCATTTTCTTTTTGATATTAAAAAAAGAATAATTACAAAAGAGAGATATTGCTCATGATGAGCAATTCTTTTCTTTTTGACACATAAGTAGCTTCAATCCTCTCTTGCATACAAGGTAAAATGATTCTATATGAATAAATGCATTAAATTTTAATTTAGGGAGTATTTAAAATGAGTATACTTGGGGAATTTGTGGGTGAAGTGCAAATTGGTACATATAATCAAATTAACTAATTACCCAGTGCAAATTTGTTTGTTTTATCAAATAATGCTAATATATAGTACCCCTTACCTGACTATTTCTCTGCCCAGTTTGATTCGTGCTTTTGATCAACTGTTTTAAGCGATCTTCAACAGAGTTATCTCCCTTTCCATTTACCTGTAATTTCAGTACGGACTTTACTTACTTTACATGGGTTTTACATTGCGTCAACATTGTTTCGTGTATGCTGCGATACCAGACTCATTACCAGACTCATTATGATGGAGGAGGTCCCCTGAACTTGACTGCCCTTTACAACTGGTAAACCATTCTGTTAGTCAACCGTTGAACTACCTCTCATGAATATCCAAATGCCATCTGATCTACATTTAAACCTACGCAGAGAGGGGCTAGATGATATCTGGTTCTGGGTACCGTTTAACTTAACATTTTACGCTTAAAATTTCAAGTTCAAAACAAATTTCCCTCTTATTTCAATATTGGGCTAAGCAATATTGCAAAGTAACACATCATTGGAATCGTCTTTACGAGACGCTTCCAATGACATATTACATTGCAATAATGCACTTTCCTTTTAGATATATTCCATGTCTATCAGTTTTAACTTACGTCATTTTTTTTCGTAAGTTGTTTAGTAAAACAGTACCCTGTACTTTAAGAACTAGGCGACGAAGGCCCCTTCATAAGGGACATAGAGGGTGCCGCATACTTTAAGAACTAGGTCACGGAGGCCCCTTCATAAGGGACAGAGAGGGTGCCGCATACTTTAAGAACTAGGTCACGGAGGCCCCTTCATAAGGGACATAGAGGGTGCCGCATACTTTAAGAACTAGGTCACGGAGGCCCCTTCATAAGGGACATAGAGGGTGCCCTATTGTGATGCTAAACATTGTGAGGAATAATACATTTTATTGCTCTTTCTCTGCCAGAAACTTGTGAATAGCACAAACTTAACCCATTCCGTCATAGTTAAAAACACTCCTTTTAACCCTTTACCAAACGCCAAATTTTTGATTAGAATGAAAGAGTTTGCAGACGACATTTCAAAATGGATGAAATTGAAAAAATGATCTTCTGATAAGGCAAAAAACATTATGGGAAAAGGAGAAATTGCTCGTTAAGAGTTATTGTTTGGTAACTGGTTAAAGGATTTTTGGCAAAATATTTTACAAAGCACTCTTACATAGGAGAAATTGCTTATTATAAGCTGATTCAACTTTTGTCACCATGGTTTCTCACCAGCATCACAAATACAGAAACTTTGTAAATGTCTTCTGCTGTTGCTTTTAACTTAGATTTGTCAGGAAATTGAATATGCAGAAATGGGTTGAGTAAATTACACAGAAACAAACACAAAGTACAACAATTCACAATATCAAAAGCTAAATGATAAATGATTCCATATCTTTAACACTTTAACTAAACTGTTTAAGATTGTTTATAAATATAAAATGCTTTTTTATGATGATAAATGACTATATATTTGTCCTAAACGACTTACCTTAACCCATTGACACTACTAATGACATTTTAGACTACTGGTACATAAGTCAGTTCAAAGATAAGAAACATTGACTCGAAAACTCTATGTGAGACATGATCATTTAAGAAAATTCCTTTATTGCCACCCAATCTGAACACATCAGGTTTATCCAATGAAAACACCTCTGACAAAATATACAAGAGTACTTTTGTTGTACATTCGTTTTTAAATGAAAATGTTCAGTTCAATATCTAACAGCTCATCTAATTTAATTAAGGAAACAAAAATACTTCACAACTTATAATAATCTTACTCTTAGGTATGAGTTACCAAACAAAAATAATGGTTTTAAATGATGTTCAACACTTCAATATACATTGAACTACTCAATTTGGATTCTCACAGAAAACATGTAATAAACTGGGTACATATAACACAAAATTTGTAACCCTACACTTACATATGAGTTGCATTTCACAGGTCACGAAAACTAAATGATTAGTTAAATTGATTCTATATCCACATCATCATAATGCACGCTAAATGACCTTAGATGTTGATGCGCCATAAAACACCATTCATTCATTCAGTTACGATTGATTGTCACCATGTTTTTAAAGAATTTCATGTTTAAACATCACAAAGGTTAACCAACCAATCCACCAATGAAATACATACATTTGTTCTCTGCTGTAATCTTGGACTGGCCGTCCAAGCATGAGTGACAGCTTGTGGTACCCCAGCCTCTTGCTGTGGGACTGGCGGGCCCGTTTTCCCGTTGGGATGTCGCACGAGTATCCCACGGTTAATGGTTCCTGTCCCAGACGACTCCAAATGCTGTCTCCTCTCTTCAACACCATGCTGGGCAACACCATTGGTACCCAGCTCAGTTGTTGACTGCAATTGAGAACCAGACATTTGTATTATGCTCTGCAGTACCTTATACAGGTTTGTTTTGTTAAAATTATATGGTTTTCTACTGCTTTTAATATCATAGCAAGAGTATTTCAAATATGTTGCATTGCCAGACTCATAAAGAAGTTTAAGGCTTAAAAGTAATGAAATTAATGAAAAATCTTCAGAGTTACTGCATATTAAGATAGTTTCAATAAGTGACTGACATTAACAAATGAGGATATTTTGAAGTGACTGCCTACAAAGACTGGCAAGCTGTCTAGGACTAGAAACATTCTGTCAGTCAGCCAGAGAACCTCTCATGAAAATCATTTCAAGTGGTTTCCTTCAAAATATTCAGTCTTAGTTTTCTCTGTTAATGTACTATCCATGCTTAGTCCTCAAACACAAAAGACACCATGGCAGTATCATCTTGGTTTTTTTCAATTGGCCTATTCCTTTTACCACCTAATGTTTTCATGTACTCAAACGCAGAGGTCTGGCACTTGACTGCCGTCTTTCATTCAATGTCTAGAGCAAATAATCAACAACTATAAGGTTTTACATCATTGGTAATACTCCCAAAATATCAAAATTAGTCAATAAGGCATCTTCCTGTATGTTATGGGCCAAAGCTTAATTAAAGCATACAATGCTGCATTGCAAATTTTCAAGAACTAATTCTAAACCCAAATACCAAACAATAATGGCATTTGACCAGTTTGTTGCAGACGACTCTGAGGAACATTGTGGGAAAAGGAGAAATTGCACTTAATGAGCAATTTCTCCTTTTCTCACAATGTTTGTAGCCCTATCAGAAAATTGTTTTTCAATTTCATTAAACTTTGAAATGTCGTCTGCAAACTCTTTCAATTTAGGACAGTCAAAAATTTGGCGTCCGGTAAAGGGTTAAAGCACAGGTACAAAGACCTCCAGAAGATAGACTGGGCAAAATGTCTTTTTCTGTGACAGTGATTCAGAGCAAGAGTGTTGTCGTCTTGTACAAAGGGTCCCAGTTCCATACCTGTTATTTGCGAGGTAAAAATTCCGGAACTACCGCACAAATCGGCACAAATCGGCGTGGGTACAATCAACGTCAAATAAACATTAGTTTAAACAAAAATCTTTTCTTTTTTTTTAACAAAGAAGGGGTGCAGAACAGTGAGCAATCTTCTTACTATGAGTGCAGAGTGTGTCTTGTTGTTGTTCTCTGTGACTGGTTCCCTGCCACCTAACACACCAGGTAACAGTTCCTCTTGGGCTGACCTTCTACGAGGAGAACTGGATTGGTCTAAAAATAACCAAACAAGCAAAATTGTACAACAAGAATTACAAAGTAAGTAAAATCAGCTAACATAGCTATAATGACACAAAGGCAACTTTTTAATCTTGTTATTACAAGCTAGTATGTCATAATGAGTTATCAAGATGTTGAAATAGATAATAACCCCTCTGTGCCATAATACATGGCATGTACTCTTTGATGCTTTATTACATTTCATTACTTCTTTAACCAGTTCTCTATTCCACTTAAATTAAAGAGGACAAACATGTTTACCCATTCCACCATGTGTAAATTAGTGACAGCAGACAATAAAAAAAGCATAAAAAACGATTTTTCTTTATGATGTAGTGCAGAAACAATTCTAACATAAGGATCAACTACTCATCCTTTTGTCAGTTGTTTATGGGGTATAATGCAGTGTCAACAAGTTTTCAGTTATATCATGGCTTTCCTGGGTATCACCAGTTTTAGCCTCAGAAGTGTTTTATCAAAACTTCTGCAACAGATGATGTTATGTTGAAGTCATATGAAATAAGAGCGGTTTTGTTTGTTTATATGGGGTCTAACCCCATGTCTACAATATCAAATTATGTCACAGCATTCCTGGATTAACCAGTACTAAGCTGGGACTCTGTAGTGTCTTGCCAAAAGACACTCCGACAGAAGAAATTCTAGTTCCACTTGAATTGAACCTGGAAGCCCTGTGTCACAAGTCCTACACCTTAATAACTGGCCCCTGTATGACCTATCTCAAGTACTAGGTTAGGGCATAGACAGAGCATTTTATTAGGACTTCTACAGCAAATGATGTTAACCCTGTACCAAACAATAACGACACTTGAACAGTTTGTTGTAGGCGATTCTTGAAAACATTGTTAGAAAAGGAAAAATTGCTCTCAACGAGCAATTTCTCCTTTTCCAACAATGTTTTCTGCCATATCAGAAGATTATTCTTCGATTCATCACATTTTGAAATGTCGTTTGCAAACTCTTTCAATTTGGGCCCGTCGAAAATCTGGCGTTTGGTAAAGTAGAATCTTATGGAGTAAGGGGTTAACCCCATGTCAACAATATAACATTACATTACACCATTACTGGATTCAGCAGTACTACCTAAGCTAGGGATCTCAAGTCTCCTGCCAAAGAACACTCCCACGAAACATGAGGCGCCAGATGAGTCAATGCATGGGACTCCCTCATTCTAAGATTACAACTCAACCACTGGGCAAAGCAGGACCCTTAAACCATTACCAAACAATAACGACATTTGACCATTTTGTTGCAGACGCCTCTGGAAAAAATTGTGGTAAAATGAGAAATTGCTCTTAGTGCTCAACTTCTCTTTTTCCCACAACTTTTTTTCTGTCATATCAGAAGATTAATGTTTAATTTCACATTTTGATATGTCATCTGAAAATCTTTCAATTTGGGCCAGTCTAAAATTTGGGGTTTGGTAAAGGATTAGGAGTGGTTTCTAAAAACTTTCACATCAGATTGTGTCAAAGTGAGGTACGGTCAAACTTGTGTTAAGAGGCCATCCTATAGAATTGCGAAAATTGGCCTTTTAAGACAGGTTGGCTGCTCAACACAAATTGATGCAGCCTATCAATCCAACAATGGAACTTTCTGTAGTGGTTGTTTAAGGCAGGTTGGCTGCTTCAAAGGATGTTGCTTAACACAAGTTGGACTGTATTATGGAGTATGGGGTTAAAAAAAGGCCATTATACTCACTATTTCTATTCCTCGGAGACGGATCCCGGCTTGAGCTGTGTAAGAAAGGGGTGGGTACCGAGCCTGGGAGCTTCATAGCCGCCCCGGGCATGCTGCGTGGGGGTAGGGTGGGGACAGAGTTGTTGGGCGAGTTGTCTACATGGTCAACAACTGTATGGCCGTTCTGGGTCGGGGTGTATGAAGTCTGAAAAAAATAATAATAGAAGAATACTTTTCTTTAAACAGAGTTTTTGAGCCGTTGCATTAACGCATTATCAAACAATAATGATATTTGACTAGTTTGATGCAGACGTCTCTTGAAAACATTGTGGGGAAAGGAGAAATTGCTCATGACGAACAATTTCTCCTTTTTCCACAAAGTTTTCTGCCCTATCAGAAGATTATTTTGCAATTCATCACATTTTGAAATGGCGCCATCAATCTCTTTCAATTTGGGACAGTCGATAATTTGGCGTTTGGTAATGGTTTAAACAGAGTTCGGGAGTTATTGCATAAAGTTCTAAACAGGAAAACTAGAGCTATCAATTAAACATGATTAATACTCTCCACATCTTGCCCCTTGTCAAATTAATAAGTTATCATTACAGAATTTTAGAAAAAGCATGTTAATCTTATATTACTTCAAACAATAGTTATGGTTAAAAATGAAAAGAAAAACTCAACAACTGATATAATTTAACCCTTTCAGCAACAAGAGTATCACACAAAGCACTTTTTAGCACTTTCTCTAAAATGGCAGTAAAAATCACCTTTTGCGCTCTGACTAACTGTCAACTACAGTCTGAGTCACCAACCATACTGAATGGATTAAAAGAAATGCATAACTCTTGTTAACATGGAAGTATGAACATAAAAGACTTTATCACACTTTTGTATTGTCAAAACCTCTTTGCTTTTTAATAAGGTTCAATTTGTTTATTTTGATCATACCTCCATGGAAAGATTATAATATATATTTCATTCCAAAAATAATTGTCCAACAAACCTACCTTGAAATGTTTCCTGATATTTCCCAGTAAAAGTAAACTTTCCTTCAGATTACCATCTTCTAAATCTGAAATATGAACAAGATAATTGCATTGCATGTTGGTTTTGGTTGCATCTCACCAATGAATAAGTTATATATATAGTTACGATTAAAAAGCATTTTAGTGACTTGGAAAGAACATTGTCCAATACTGGTATGGAATAACTTTGTATACTTTGATTTTCAGATTTATATTTTTGACAGATTTGATAAACTTTAAAGGTTGACAATGGATGTGTTTGTCGAGTTATTTGGTTTAATACAAATTTGTTTGGCTTAGTTGGTTCATGGAAACATAGGTTGCAAAAGAATCAATTTCATTCCAGAATGTATCAAACTTTCAAATATCACAAAACTACATCAACGTTATGACTGATGCATGTCGTAACACAAGTATGTGGAAATTAAACAGTTGGTAATTTTGCACTCATAATAATTTGTAAAATATAAAAGCTGGTTCTTACACAGGGAAAATTCAGTTATTGACCGTCATGCAGATATTGTAATAAATGATAATCCATTTAAATTGAGCTTTACAAAATATTTCCAATGGGGAAAGATAAAATTTTAACATGCTATTTAATGATGGGTTAAGTAAATATATAGACTCACCCCTTGGGTCAATGTGAGTGATGTCTACACCCCGTTTACAGAGAAACTTGAGGCAGTTTAACAAGTTATAGATCCGATCCTCTTTCGTCTGTGGACTGCGCTTAATACATGTAAACTTGGTTCCACCTGAAAATAATAAAGAAAAATTGAAACATACATGAATTTTTAATGTAGCTGGTTAACTTGTTTCTAACAGAAAAAATAAGAGAGGAGAAAATAGGTTAAGTTTGCATTATCTAAAAATATTGAGGGAATATATATATATCTCTTATAAATCAAGGTAATGGTGCATTTATTTTGCCAAAACCAGTTCAACAAATCACTTAGTAGCATAGTTTGAAAGATCACTATGCAATCTAAGAGCGTTTAGATATAATTCATTAAGTAAGGTAAAACGGCCATAAGAACAATTCAAGAAGGAGATAAAAAGACAATATTGGCCCAACAAGGAAAAAGAAACTAAAACCGAAAGAAAGTTTGCCTTAAAGAGTTTAAAAGGATTAATTTGGTGTTAAACTGAACATTTGGAGAGAAAATATTATTCTTCGTTTAACCTTTCTACAGGTAAACTTGGTTTCAACTGGACACATCAAAAGGAAATATTAAGCATTAGTCAACTTTTTGATAGCGGTTAAGTGGGATAAAATTCCATTTGGGTGATTAAAATAAGTATACAAACATTTCAAAATAGCTTGACTCACATTGGATTAAGATTAGCATGAATAACAATTTATTTTGTTTGACTTTGAATACAGTTATAGACTTTCTAATGGCGACCTAAAGCCCAGGTCACTGCAGTCTGTACTTATCATGGGGGTTAATACTAAAACGTAATATATTATTATCAAATTCTATATCCATCATATGAGGAAAATGACTAAGGACCACTGTCACCAAAAAGGGAGTTGCATCATTGCATCTACCAAACAAATTCTCCTTCTTTTACAATGATTTATTTCCAAAAGCTGAATGGGAAAGATATTAAATTTGGCTTTCTTTTTTTTCCTTCTTTTTTCAAAACTTATATGATTAATGATTATGATTTTGTTTTCTTTTTTTTCTTCTTTTTATTATTATATTGCTATTGGTACTTCCAGTTTAAACAAGAAAAACTTAATCCTTAGTAACCTATTTTACACAGTTATTGCCGGTTTATCATATCAGCATTATAAATTAATGTGCTTGTGTATATCTGGAAATAATAACATTTATATACTTTCAAGAGACATGATTTTTGTAATAGATGGATTACTCATGGTATTTAATATATAATCCATAGATAAAAACCTTGTAATTGCTGTTTTCATGATACAGTGTCCAAGAATTATTTTTCAATTGAGCATTTTTTCATGTTTTGTATTGTTACTTTGACCACAGTACATATAGAAGTGTTATGTTTTATAGGAACAATTGCTTTGTGTGTTTGAAATACTTTTATAGTTTTTTTCCTCCTGCAAATTTTATTTTGTGATTCATCAAAATGTGATGAATGATTATCCAAACAGTAATAATGTCATTATCTATTCTAGAAGTAATATATCAAATAAATAATGAAATCTAGCCACCCTTCCCATGTAATAATGTCATTATCTATTCTAGAAGTAATATATTAAATAAATAATGAAATCTAGCCACCCTTCCCATGTAATAATGTCATTATCTATTCTAGAAGTAATATATTGAATAAATAATGAAATCTAGCCACCCTTCCCATGTAATAATGTCATTATCTATTCTAGAAGTAATATATTGAATAAATAATGAAATCTAGCCACCCTCCCCATGTAATAATGTCATTATCTATTCTAGAAGTAACATATTGAATAAATAATGAAATCTAGCCACCCTCCCCATGTAATAATGTCATTATCTAGTCTAGAAGTAATATATTGAATAAATAATGAAATCTAGCCACCCTCCCAATGTAATAATGTCATTATCTAGTCTAGAAATAATATATTGAATACATAATGAAATCTAGCCACCCTCCCCATGTAATAATGTCATTATCTATTCTAGAAGTAATATATTGAATAAATAATGAAATCTAGCCACCCTTCCCATGTAATAATGTCATTATCTATTCTAGAAGTAATTTATTGAATAAATAATGAAATCTAGCCACCCTTCCCATGTAATAATGTCATTATCTATTCTAGAAGTAATATATTGAATAAATAATGAAATCTAGCCACCCTTCCCATGTAATAATGTCATTATCTATTCTAGAAGTAACATATTGAATACATAATGAAATCTAGCCACCCTCCCCATGTAATAATGTCATTATCTAGTCTAGAAGTAATATATTGAATAAATAATGAAATCTAGCCACCCTCCCAATGTAATAATGTCATTATCTAGTCTAGAAATAATATATTGAATACATAATGAAATCTAGCCACCCTCCCCATGTAATAATGTCATTATCTATTCTAGAAGTAATATATTGAATAAATAATGAAATCTAGCCACCCTTCCCATGTAATAATGTCATTATCTATTCTAGAAGTAATTTATTGAATAAATAATGAAATCTAGCCACCCTTCCCATGTAATAATGTCATTATCTATTCTAGAAGTAATATATTGAATAAATAATGAAATCTAGCCACCCTTCCCATGTAATATTGCCGAAAGACGACACGATGTTTCGCATACTAACAAAAGCATTAATGCTGGTATAGTTAAAGCAATGGCTAGCATTATACATAATTATCTCATATCTTATAACCCTTTACCCCATAATAAACTCAATTGAGATATTTGCAGCAGAAAACTTTAGAAATCACTGTGAGAAAGGAAAGATTGCTTACTTAAAGAGCAGTACAAGTGATTTCTCTAATATTGCATCATTTCTTATCAGTGAGAGTGACAAAACAGACACCTCCATTAAATTGTGTTTCATGTTATTTCAACCTCATGTTTTCTCTAATAGGAATTGAGTGTACATGTATTAAAGGTTTTGTATTGAGTTTATTGTATTTTTACTTATTAAAAGCAACAATAAAGATGCAGTTCCCTTTACAAAAACTGTATAACTTTATAGACTGGTGCTTCAAACTAAACCAAAGAAATTTTCAATTGCAATATGGGGCTTTGGTTTATCTATTCAACATTTCTAGGTTAATTGCAACAGATATTAATGACAAAACATATAAAAGCAAACAAACAATCCTTAATCAAAGAAATAATTCAAAGGAATGATTTGTCATAATTTTCTAAGATGTTTTATTCCTTGTATTCAAAGATCTTTTATTCCTTGTATTCAAATATGTTTTATTCCTTGTATTCAAAGATCTTTTATTCCTTGTATTCAAAGATGTTTTATTCCTTGTATTCAAATATCTTTTATTCCTTGTATTCAAAGATGTTTTTATTCCTTGTATTCAAATATGTTTTATTCCTAAAAAATGTATTCAAAGATCTTTTATTCCTTGTATTCAAAGATGTTTTATTCCTTGTATTCAAATATCTTTTATTCCTTGTATTCAAAGATGTTTTTATTCCTTGTATTCAAATATGTTTTATTCCTTTTATCAAGTTTAAATGAACTGAAATTTGAAGGCAACTTTTTTAATCTCATTTAAACTTATATATTTTTCATTGATAATGATGGAAGCTCGAAACTTATTTAAATTCACTCTCGATGACCACTTCCTTGATAGATGACCAGTACTTGCGCCGATTTGTGGGTTTGTCCAGGTAATTTTCAACTCGCTTTACAGGGATCGAACCTGGGACCCTTGGTAAAAGATTTTTAAAGGATAAATATAACTGAAAGAAGTTCCTAAAAGAAGTTCCTATAAAAGGCTTGAAATTCAAAAGAAAAGATTCCTGGCAAAGATCTGTAAAATCATAGCTGTAGACAGTAAGGGATTCATCTAAATAGTTTATAAAATATGAAAAAAGGTTAGAAAAAAATCAAGTTTGATATGTTCTGTCAGCGCTATTAAGTTACACATTTTCATACATTTACATAATACAATTTGTCATCAACAATGGTATTGTTCAATACCTATGGAATGGAATGCGATTGCCTTCACTTAGTGTTTAAAAATGCATGGCACAAATGAATAATTTATAACCTTTTCAATCAAATTCCTTAAATTCCATTAAATGAAGTCTTTTTAATTAACTATTCAATAAGTCGTTTGATGAGTTTTTAAATAGATTGTCTTCTCATTGAACATATATGAATAATGAACATTATGAATGACCATTTTAAAATAAATTAAAGCCCATGTCGAGAGAATAAGCTACCAGACTTCAGGAAACTTTGTAGGCCCTAGAGGCCCATCAAACTGTCTGAAATCCCTGAGGTTTGACAGAGACCCTCTTTGGTCTGACAGATTTTTACATAGAAAGTGTTAAGTTCAGTTCTACTGGGGCTCTCAGAGTATCGAAAAGTCTGAATTACTATATTTTCTTGAGACATTTTACTCAACCCACTACTTCAAAAATAATCCGAGGGTTCAATGCAATACTATAGTAAGTGCTTCACGTTTTTTACTTGCATTGAACCCTTGATATCTCACTTTACTATACATCTGCTGAGGAAGCTTTTAGAAGCCAATGTGACAAAAGATTTATATTTCTATGTATATCACAATTGTTTCTGCTTATTATCACATAATGGATTCTTTTTACCGGCTGTGTCTTAAATGGGACATCTGCTGTTGCTTTAAATTTGGTCAAATATTCAGTCCTATATTGCAGCTTAGAATAATAATAAATAACAGCTAAATTTTCACATGCTCTAAAGCATTATTGAAGAATGCATGGGAATAACCCTGTAGCAATTTTTAGGGTTTATTGCGAGGCAATTTTAAGTCGTTCATTTTTGTGAATAACTAACTATAGTCTTGCACTGAACTTTTGAATTGTACTGCAGTAATTGTACTTCCTGTCTGCAACAATTATATGGGTAAACTTTCAGCCAGTCTGAATGTCCTCAAATTGATACATTGTTTGATAATTGTCTAATTTGTATTGATTGACATGTTAACATAAGATTTGCGTGGTTGAATTCAAACCATTTCACACACCATGTAATATTGATTGATCCATTTTTTAATGCAAATTGTTTATTGATGCTGACGTATTGTAAAACAGTCACAAAAAAGAAGATTTTAATTTGTGACATTTTTTTTATGATACTTGAAGTTTAAACTCTGTTTATCCAATTTGTCTTCAAAATGCACAGATGTTAGTTATACTGTGGGCTTCAAAACCATTGCAACACTTTTGGATCTAAATACATATCTATTAATTGTATAATGGTTTTTTATACTCAACTACAAACTTACTTATATTCAAGCTACTCTAAAATATGTCTCAAACAACAGAACAGCTGCTATACAATTACAAAGAAATAGAATTTCAATGTCCAAGTTTCCTTACATCTGTGAACTAGCAGATTTAAAATAAAATTTGATCAAGTATGTCATAATGTTTAAATATCTTACCATATAAATCAAGTCCAGCAATAGTTTACAGTCACTTAAAAATCCAATTTAATATAAGAATAAAATCAAACACCAAACAATGCTTCAATGATTGATTCATCACCGGTAAATGAATGTTCAATTCAGTCTCATATTGATATTGATTTACTCTTAAAAACCCTGTCCCTTTCAAGGTCTGATAGCATTTGATGACCATTTTATCCAATATACAAAATATTGATCATGAAACACTGGTGATCCAAAAGCATTAAATCAATTGTAACAAAAGGCTCATTTGCTTAAACAAACCTTTTTTTTCTTTGATTGCAATGGTTTTGACCAACATCTGTTTCAAATTTAAGGCATTTAATGTCTGTATCAAGAAAGGGTAACAGTAAACCAATACTTCATTAATATTAAATTATGAGCATCTGGAATGGATGTCCTTTTGAAATATTAATTTTTGTTTATTTTGGTTTTTCATAGTTTTCAACTGCCGTTATACTTTATCTTAATATAAATTAAAGGCAGTGGCAGGGCACCTATGTATGCATCCTCAAGTTTTCAGGGGTGGCAAAATCTTGTTTTTATTAACTTGTTGATAAATGCAAAAAAAAATTCTGTACTTGTATGTATAATGGTTATATAGTAAATATCAGTATATATACATGTATAAGATTCACTTGTCTGTTGAGGCTTTTGGATAAGCTGGGCAATACGAAAAGTTGATCTTTGCTATCCCTGGTTTTTCATGAAAAATCATAATTAAACGCCAATTCAAATTCACTTACTACTTTTCCACAATCAAGTTTGTTAATTAATATAACGAAGATAAATGATATATCTCAAAGTATATTAACCAGTTTTATTATATGGATTTTAGCAATGAATCAGCCCCTTATGTGGATTGCAGGAAAAGTAAAGAAAAGGGGTTCTTTGTGGCCAGGGGGTAATTGTAGTAGACTATTAACTTTGGGGTCCCAGTTCGAGCCTAGCAAGGAAGTGTCCTTTGGCAAGACACATCATAGCCCTTGTCTAGTACTGGCAAATGCCAGGCAAGCTATTATGTAATAAAAGAAACAGTTGACGAAGCATCATTCCCCATAAAATAAGCTAGCGTAAGGAAAACATTACTATTTGCCGGGAATATCACAGAGCATGGAATGCAAGGATTGGCGACATACTTTCTTGTTCTTGCTTTTAAAAGGTTCTGCATATTCTTACTTAACCCTTTCCCAAACAACAAATTTTGGACTTTCCCAAATAAAAAGAGTTTGCAGACGAAATTTCAAAATGTGACGAAATTGGAAAGTAATCTTCTGATAGACCAGAAAACATTGTGGGAAAAGGAAAAATTGCTCGTTACGAGCAATTTCTCCTTTTCCCCCAATGATTTCTAAAATATTCTACAACAAAGTGGTCAAATTTGGTTATTGTTTGGGAAAGGGTTATACACTTTTGTCACTGTGATTTGAAAAGAAATGATTCCATGCAGTATCAATCAAGTGTATATAAATGTTATTAAAAATTGAAGAAAACTCTTTTAATTAAGCTTCATAAGCCTTTTAGTTTTGATTGAAGTGATATCAATTTTCATTATCTCAGAGTCTTGTTTTGGTCACTTTGAAATGAAAGGGTTCACATTTAAAAAGGTAAACAATACCTCTCAAAAATCAATAAGTGCACTCTTTTCAAATCCCCAAAAGTCCCTACCCCAATATGAATCACATTTAATAAACGTTCGATTTGAGAAAAACAAATAAGTCATAAAGTCAATCCCACCAATGACTGTTGGCTATGTAAATTTTACATTTCTCGAAATGATTTCTTTCCAAGTGCAATATGTATATGAGTAACATTATCTGAACTTCAGGCAGACTATATATGATACTGTTTTGACAACTTTTTCTGTGGAACAACAGACCAAAGGGGAAAGGAATTTATGCTTTCATTCATTTATTCAATTATGTATGACTGGCATATGGCTGACTTTTAATTCTTGATATCAACTTGTTAACCCAATTCCAAGTGTTTTGAGACAGGTCCAAATTCAAAGCATCTAACTGACAAAAATTATAAGGAATGGAAAAATACTCTTTTGTTAAAAGGCACTTGTTCACAGAGAAGAACATTTGAAAGTCATAATAGAATATTATGAAACAATACAGCATTTGTATTATATTTTAAAATACATTTTATAGTTAGTGCTTCACATTTTTGCAGGACTTGCTATAGCATTGCATTGAACCCTTGAACTTGCCAAGACCTCTACTGTTAAAGTACTCATCAATCAACTGCCCCATATTGGGTTTTACGACTAGACCAAATTCAAAACAACAAAAGACGACAATAACCTCAAACTTTATGCTTCGGCACAATGCTATGTTAATGTGTTGCACATTTATGAAGAACTTTCTATACTTTAATAGTACTGTGTTGAACACTTAAACATACCTAGAACCATCAGCCTTCTCATGAAAGTAAAAATCTATTACTGCCAAATTGACTGAACTCTTATAGTTTTGGAACCGACTTCATGCTTATGCAAACAGGTTAAATCCAGGCCGGCCGCTAAGTAAATTGGCAGGCTGGCCTGTGATCTAACCTATTTGATACTCTGAGTATAATTTCCTCAGAATTAAGCAGATATTTTAGGTTTTGAAAAGCAGACAACACAAAAATATATTTTTAGAAAATTACCCAGAATTCTAAGGGTTAAATTCAACCCGCATGGAGGTGCCATTGTGAT
The DNA here is from genome assembly GCA_947846245.1 of Cerastoderma edule. Taxonomy (NCBI): domain Eukaryota; kingdom Metazoa; phylum Mollusca; class Bivalvia; order Cardiida; family Cardiidae; genus Cerastoderma; species Cerastoderma edule. Next base: position 6,393,655 of record OX401404.1, read on the forward strand.
TTAAGGTTCCGAGCATGTCACACAAAAATTCTTACAATAGATTTCCTCATAAATGATGAATGTATTTAAGGGGAAAATAGCACCTAAGAAAAGCATAAACTTAGACACGAATGAAATATGAGTCCTATCTGTATATCTTTATCATACTTTTGTATGTGTATCTTTCATTCACAAAAACCAAGTGACCTTTGAGATACATTTTTTTATACATATCTATAAATATACATATTTTTCTTGTTCTATTTGTAATTCTTCTTGTTTTTCACATCATATTTTGCTTGCAATTTCTGCTGTATGTATTTTGTTTGTATTTTGTTTGTATTTATTCTACATCTGATTGCAAACTCGTCATATTGGCGGAAAAAATAAAATCAAACTTTAATTGCTAGGCCACAGAGGCCTTGAGGTTGTATGTAGAAAGTGGTTTATTTTGTGGCCTGTGTAAGATACTCACTGATAATTCCTAATAGGGTAGGCAGTGTCTGTCCATCACCGATACTTCTTCGTAAGTCTGTAATTAACGGCAGGTTGTTCCTTTTAAACACTTCATTCACCCAATCTGTATGATCCTACAAAGAGAAGAAGTTATTTTCTAGATTTACACTATTTCAACAATAACATGGTTTTACTTATCGTGAGAGTCCTAGACACTCTCACAATAACAGCAATTAATCTCTTTCTTTTCCATCTTAAATGGACTTATCTCAAAGAGTATGATTTCATCGTTTGTAAAATAATATATATTTTCTATGGAAAAAATAACATCCGTAAATTAAGTCACATAAAACTAAATTTTTGATACTCCTCTCACCCCATTTAATGACAGTGTGCTTTCAAAAATATTCCTCAAAGTAAAATTAAGGTGCAGTAGAGATTTCATGTCGGAGTTAAATTAATTCTATTGAAAACTTTCATGTTCAAACCTCTGAACAAGATGATGAATAATTAACCATTAGCTGTAGCTCAAGAAAAGAAACATTGTTCCCTTGCTTACCAGTTTTTTTCTCATAAACCTATATTGTGGGTATGTTTAATAATTGTCTATAAGATGAAGAAAGAATTAAAAACAATCTAATTCTGCTTCAAATGACTATTCCTCAATGCGCATCATATAACAGTACAGCAGCAGTGCTGCTCTTTTGCAGATGTAAAGAAATTGATAATTAACTTCCAAATTAACTAACATCTGTGAACAAGCACAAGTTTAAATACAAAAATCTATGAACAAAAGATGACTATGACAGTTTAGATTGACAGCGAAAAGAAAAGGCAGTCAATCACAATATTACCTCTTTTAATATTCACTATTTAAATGGATACACATACTTTCCTTTCATTTGTGACACATATTTAACATTAAATGCAGACCACTCCAAAAAATGTATCCCCCCACCCAATTCTGTCTAATATTTACATTAACCCTTTACTATACAAACCATTGGGTTAATATAACATTGGTAATCTTAACAATTATTGTTCGAAAAAGGAGAAAATGCTTTTAAAAGCATTTTCTCCTTTTTCAAACAATAAATGTTCTCTTGGATTAACGGGAGAAATATCCTCCAATCTAGCTTTACTTTTTAACTATTGGCTGCAAATTCTTTCAATCTGGTTTTTAATAAAAAGGATTGAACCAGTGCTCTTTATCGAAGACTGCATTATTGCAAAATCTATGAGTTATTTTTACTATGACACATTTCATCAGGTAGAAAACCATGCTCTTTATTTATAGAGGTTTTACATCACATCCTTTTTTATTAGTTGTGTTGCATTACGCCTCATGCACTCTTAATAATGGAGGAAGACCCCCTAATCAACTGCCAATAAGGCGTACTGGTCAAGCCTGGTAAAACTAATCGGCATTCCGTAAGTCAGTTGGGAAAATAACTCTCACTTAAATCCAAAAGGCGTCACCATGGTTTGAACCCACGCAAGAAGGTGCCATGTGGTTTCAAGTTCTGTACTCTAACAACTAATCTAAGGAGGCCCAAACTATGCTATTGCTTTTTTTTAGGGATGGGAACGAATAGTGAAATCACTATTCGAATATTCGACTAGAACTATTCGAATATATTCGAATATTCGATTTTAGAATTCGTTTTGATGTCCAAATGTCCGAATACTAGCCGATATCTGTATACAGGTCGCTTTCGACTTGTCGGCAGAACGAGTAAAGTAATTCCAGACACGTGATGGAGACATTGTGATGTTTATCGAATAGATGTAGAAATTAGAATGAAGATAAGTTTAACAAATTATTCGGAAGAAAAATATACTTTCTAACACATTATTTGATTGGTCTTCGTGCATATGCAATCATGATTACGATTGGTTAATGAAAGAGTAATTGTTTAATTTCACGACAAACAAGTTACGTGATTGGTTGACACTGACAATTGTCAATTAGCGTGATTGACTTGTTTTGGATAATAAGGAGCAAGTGCAGATCATTAAGGTGTTAGATTTAGCGGCTTAAAATCGACTATTTTCACACTTAGGAATTAATCGTTTTGCAAACTGTCAAAAGATGTGGTAATTTGTCACAGGTGTTTTACTGTGTGACATACGTTGTAAAAACATCGTAACTGCACCTGGGAGCTAGGCACGTTCTTCGATATTTGGGATCGGTTTAGAGGAAGAAAATGAAAATAAAACAACATTATTTTTTAATAAAATTTATGGTAAACATACAGTAATATGGGTTCATTAAAATCGAATATTCGAATACTATTTTGCTATTCGAATATTCAACCCGCTATTCGAATATTCGAATATTCGAATATTCGTTCCCATCCCTACTTTTTTTACATTACAAGGTTTGAATTTAAAATTTCAAAACAAATCTACAATTCATTAATGCTTTCCACATTCTTTTCTGTTTATATTTTTGTATATAAGATATATTGAAATGTATTTCACAAAAAATGTATGATCTGCATGGGGTATTATTTACTCTATGACACATTTACCGTGGGGAATATCTTCCCCATTGAAATATTTCCTTAACTCTCTTACTCACTCATCTATTAGTTTCTTCCATATATGACAAAAAACACTTTCAAAGTGTCAAAATATAAACTAGCAATGAATATGTATAATCGATTTCTAATGAGTACAAATTAACATTGTCACAAAAGGAGAACTATTGCAAACTGTTTCAAAATATCAATTTCTGCAAAGGCGTTAAAAGAATTTTTAGCTGTCTGTTTCATGAAAAATTGTCATGTTCATGTGTCTTAATGTTTATATACATATGTCTTTATAAGACATGCCAAAGAATTGTAAATATCATATATATAGGTAAGAAAAAACATAGGTACATAAGGGGATATGTTGCTTATGATAATTAAAAGAAAAATACGCCTCTTTATGTTGATTTCAAAAATGTCTGATTCGGAAATGTGAGAGCTCCAGTTTATAGCAACAGCAGATCAGATGGAATCACATTTAAGCATGAACAATACTTAACCCTTTAAGTGCGGGAACCAACTTCATGCTCATGCAAACAGGTTAGATCCAGGCCAGCCACCAAGTAAATTGGTGGCTGGCCTTTGATCTAATCTGTTTGCTACTCTGAGTATCTTTTTTCATCAAAATTAAGCAGATATTTAAGGTTTTGGAAAGCAGATGACACAAACATCTATTCTTTTTAAAGTTACCCAGCATTCTAATGGTAAATGTTTGTTTTTTATTCAGTGCAGTGTCAATAATTTTATCAGTTATGGATTCACTAGGCTAAGGTTCTGAAGTGTCTTGCCAAAGGACACTCAAACAAAACCAGTTGTGGAAGTGGGGATCAAACCCATGAGACTCTTCTCATAAGACTTCCACCTTAACCCCTGGGCCATGTAGGACCTTGATATTTCATGTGGATACAAATTATCGCGATAATAAAAAAAATAGTTAAATGCAGTTTGTTACTTCTGCTGCAGGTTGGGGTGTTAAAAGAAATAAATTAATTAATGTTGAATTAACCCATTCCCCTTAGATGATTTCATACTGTTCTTAGCTGATAAATTGCTTGTTATAAGATTTCAAGTTCTGAACACTAAATATAAGGCCATGGATGCAAGGTCCAATACTTAGGTAAAAGCAATATAGCACACAAGTCAATAAAAGGATATGAAAAATATAACATCATAATAAACGAAGGAATTGCCCATTACAAGTAATTTTCTTTTTATCATACTGGTTTCTTTAATTTTTTGCTACATAAGCATTTTTAAGGGTATATGAATATTTCAAAGAAGGATTTTAATTAAATTAAAAGTGGCAATATGATGCCTTTACCTGAAGTGTATTACAATCCCTAATCTCAACCCCCACTGAAATCTTGCAAATTATTGAATTTTCACGAAATCTGTCGTCCAACTTGTCAATAACTAAAGTAATCAAATAACCAATCCACTTAAAGTTTGATAAGTAAACAACAGTGGCGTTTGGACTTGTTTTAACACTAGAAGCTGTGTGCAGTCTGCTGAGTCTGAAAGCTTTGATTACATTTAACCCTTCACATATTGGAAATTTGGAATAAAACTTGGAACTACAATGTCATGTAATTTGTTATGTTTCCTTTAAAGGCTCACGAAAGGAGACTAATGCTATATCAATTAAACTATGATTATTTGGTAAACTTTTGGTCACATTCAAATAGTTATCACCAATAAACCACCCCACCAGTACAACTAAAACATGAAAGTCTTCACCTTCAACTCTGACCTGGTCATGTAATACACACATTTTTGAACTGACCAATCAGAATTTCTTATTTTAAATATGTAAACAAACAGATTGTTGATAGACATGATTGAATTTGAGACAACCATTTTTCAAGCACAAAATAACTCACGTTAAAAGAGATGATTAAACAGAGTATATCACAGCATTCATAAATAAATGTTCATGTCTTTTATGAACATAATAAACTTGGACTCCATATATTTTTTCAGTAACTTATTTGTATCTATATCCTTTCATGTGCCTTTAATGCGTTTTTACAATGCATCAACAATTTTTCAGTTGACTTGCAATGCCAAGCTTTTATCATCGATGCAGGAAAATCCCTTTCTTGATTGCCTGTTAGAGGGGGGGTCAAGCGGATGGACTCATGTAAAGTTGGAAAACATCATCACACAAAAACTCAAATTTAGCGCCACTGTGATTTGAACCAATGTAAAGACGGATTTGTGGCTTCATTAGGTTAATAATCCATGCACTATAGTCCACAGAGGCCCTATTTAAGAAGTAAAGAATATCAGAGAGATGGTTAAAGAACACAGTGTATGGGCTAATTAAATCAGTTAACCCTTGAAATCCTGGGTAATTTTCTAAAAATAGATTTTTGTATCATCTGCTTTCCCAAACCTTAGATATCTCTTTAATTTTAATGAGGAAAGATACCCAGAGTAGCAAACAGGTAAGATTAAAGGCCAGCCGCCAATTTACTTGGCAGCTGTCCTGGATCTAACCTGTTTGCATAAGCATGAAGTCGGTTCCAGCACTATCTTTGGGTTAGTATAGTTCTAACTTCAAACACAAGAATCCAACGTTTGAGACAAAACTCTGACAATATTCTTTCTGACATAAATTTTGATGAAATCAATGCAACATGATTCATTCATCTCTCTACATACACTTATCAAATTATTTTCATGTAGGAAAGCAGTCAGTAACTTTGAAAGAATATTGTGCAGTACTAGTAAGGAAATAACAGGAGCATGGATATAAGGAACACTGACAGCCATGATATAACTGGAATACAGTGAAGCCTCGTTTATCCGGACCCCGATTATCCGAATGTCTCGCAATCCGAACGAAATTGTAAGGGAACGGAATTATTTGACCAGTTTGTTGCAGACAACTTTTGAAAACATTGTGGGAAAAGGAGAAACTGCTCGTGACGAGCAATTTCTTCTTTTCCCACAATGTTTTCTGCCATATCAGAAGATTATTTTTGGGACGGTCGACAATTTGGCGTTTGCTAAAGTGTTATAAGTATACACGTGCATACAGACCGTTTATATCTTAATGTGTATAAGAACATGCGCTACTTCATTAGTCCGGATGAATCAGTATTCCGGACATTTTGTTGGGAACGGACGTGTTCGGGTAAACAAGGCTTCACTGCACTGTTAAAAGTGATGTTAAACCCCAATCAAATCAACCCAAATATAGAATTAAAGAAACCACAAATACCAACCGAGAAATTGATTGTAAAGAACAATTTCTCCTTTAATAACAAGAGTTTCTGCTTAACATGCAGATGGACTAGTTTTTCACATAAATTTAAAGTTTACACTGTTGCTTTGAAGAACAAGTCACAAAATCCCATATGACTTGAGACTTGTTTCACCTTTTAGCAAGTCTGCTCCTTATGAAGAAGCTGCTGAAAAAGTTGAGCCTCTTGAATATGCATCAATTGCAGGGTACCGTTTTACTAAACAGTTTAAACAGTTTACACTTAAAGGCACATCAAAGGAGAGGAGTACAAATAAATTACTGAAAAAAAAATATGGAGTTCTTTTATCATGTTCATAAAAGTCATGAGAACTAATTTACAAATGCATTGATACCCTATTAAATAAACTCCTTTAACATACGTTATTTTGTGCTTGAATTGTAGTTGTCTCCAATTCAAACATGTTTATCAACAACCTGTTTGTTTACATATTCGAAATAATGAATTCTGATTGGTCAGTTCAAACATTTGTGTATCAAGTGTCAAGGTCAGGGGTGAAAAATCACACAATCTGAATTATTAAACTGGTTAATCTGGGTTGATTCTTGTTGGCTTTCACGTTTAAGTTGTGCTGATGGCGTTTTTTGTTGATATCTATTTGAATCCGACCAAACGTTTACCAAATAATATAGTTTGATATAGCATTAATCTCCTTTTATGTGCCTTTAAGAATTGCGTAAGTCTAAAACAACAATTCCTCTTATTTAGATGTTTGGCTAGTCTTATGAACAATGTCCGCAACGAAGCATAGCTAGAAAAATCCACTTTGGATTTTTAGTCCCCTGTGGGGATTCAATCCCGGTTCTCCGGGGTGACAGTCCAAGACATACCCACTGAGCCAAAGAGTCGGCTAGGCTCTAAACGTAGAGGTTTTGTCCTTATTGATTGTAATGCTATGCTGTGGAGAGGGAGGCGGATAGTCCTAACACTATAGGCAATATTGCATAGTAACACACCATTGGAATTGTCTCTCCGATATGCTTCCAATGACATGGCACATTGCAATATTGTACTTTCAAGATACTATCCATGTTTATAAGTGAACTTAGACTTACGCAAATATTTTCCTTAAGTAGTTAAGAAAAACGGGCCCCAGGTGATTTGACCCTTTCAATGACCTCATTAGCATATAAGGAGCAAAAAATCAACATTCAATTTTAGCTTGCAAACTCTTTCTATCCTAGACGATAAAAAGAAATTGTGTAAAGCCACTTTATTTTACTTAGATGTATCTCAGCTCCTGAAGGCTTTGTAAAAAATTGTAAACAAAAAAGCATAAACTGGTCAAAATGAGCAGTTATTAATTTTGTCACAAAAGGTTCAACATAATGAAAATGTGTCTTTTTATGCCATTTTTTTTTTCATTTGCTGATAAATTACTTTCAATTTGGACCAGTCCAAAATTCCCAAAAGTTGGGAATGAGCTAAGAGACTCCCTGAAGGTTAAACTCATGCCTGAACTGGCATTTACAGAACAACAATTGAAATCCAACAAAGATAGGCCCATGGAGTAGAGTTTACCCATTAGTGATAAAGGACTGACCAAATGATACCCATGATTACAATTTGTAATTACTCATCTTTCTCACTTCTGCATCAGGCTTATGAAGTCGTTAAGGAAAAAGAGAAAAGAAGAATTTGAAAATATGGGCTATTTAGGATGATACTCTTTTTGTTCAGCCTTATTTCAGAATTCGAGGGTTTGATGTTTAAACTAATTTATTTTACATTGATTGTGAAACAAGTTATTACAACTTAGATAAATCACTCTCGATTCAGCTTACTGGATACCAGTACTCACGCAGAATTTGGATTAATGAAAGGTCCCAAGGCAGATCCTGCCACTGACATGATTCAAACCCACAACCCTCGTGTCGAGAGGCCGAAGCTCTACCCCTGGACCACTCTCCTCCACAAATTAATTTGATGCAAGATTGTAGTAAGTGCTTCACATGTGAAACACTTGCTATAGTATTGCAATGAACCCTAGAAAAGTACAATTGTTGTACCCAGTTCGCAGAGGTGCCAAAATGCATGTCTGGCATAAAATATTCCATTCAAACTTTTATGTTGTCTGCTTTTACTTTCCATTCTTGATCTGATACAAATTCTTAAATGGGAAAAATGGTTTAACCAAATAAAGTGCTGGTACTAACTTTGGTTATTTTCTAAAAATAGATTTTTGTGTCATCTGCTTTCCAAAACCTTTAATATCTGCTTAATTTTGATAGGGAAAAATACTCAAAGAAGCAATCAGGTTAGATCACAGGCCAGTCGCCAATTTACTTGGCAGCTGGCCTGGATCCAACCTGTTTGCATAAGCATGAAGTCGGTTCAAGCACTATATGGGTTAGTAAATATGATCAAGCTTTCCTTGGACAATCAGAAATGTTAACAATGACATACTAAGTAACTTTAAAACTGACAAAAATCACTAATCACTACTCAATTAAGGATTCTAAAACAACTATCTCTTTCAGCTACCTTACATAAGAGCTCTGTGTAATGCTCTATTCTAACCCTTTACCAAACAACAAGTTCTTGACTGTCCCAAATTGAAAGAGTTTGCAGACAATATTTCAAATTGTGACGAAATAGGAAAATAATCCTCTGATAGGGCAGAAAACATTGTGGGAAAAGGAGAAATTGCTCGTCAGGAGCAATTTCTCCTTTACCCACAATGATTTCCAGAGTCATCTGCAACAAAGTGGTTAAATTTCGTTACTGTTTGGTAATGGGTTAAAGAGATATCCCTTCTGATAAAGGATCTTAAATCAGTTCTTGATCTTTAAATGTCACTGCAGGGGGTAGCAAGTAAATTAAGTTTTATTACAAGGTCCCTCGCTTCAACCCTTTAAATGACAGTTTAATCCATTCCCCTTTATCGTAAATTGTGAATGACCCAAATACAAAGCAACAACGGACCACAAAAAAACAAGATAATGAACATTACTTTATGATATAGGATAGAATCCACTGTGCCAAAAGGAGAAATATTGTTGTCATGACTTGTATATGTTAAGTATATGGGTTTTACATTGTATCAACTTTATTTCAATTATGTTTTGATGCCTGGGCTCATGATGATGTAGGGAAACCCTAAACTTGACTGCCTATAAAGCTGGTGAAGCCAGATTAGAGCAAGTCTCATTCTGTAAGCCAGCTACCTCTTGTAAAAAATCAAAATACCTTCATCATGATTTAACTGTCATGGGTTATGACACTTCCAGCATGATGAAGAAAATACTTGGAGAGTATGGCTAATATATTAAGCAATTATCCAGATGTATCAAAAACTTAAACAAATATTGGCCAATCAAAAGGCGAGATGATCATTCTTGCAGGGTTTCCCATTGATGTAAAAGCTTGGGCATTTGGCTCAGGCATCAGGGATTTGAATCAAGACAAATTGTGTTTCATTCCTGTTACTAATCAATTAATTCACTATGCAGTGAGTCTACTTAACGGTTTCCAAACGACAAATTTTCGACTATCCCAAATTGAAGGAATTTGCAGACGACATTTCAAAATGTGATTAAATTGAGAAATATTCCTCAGAAAGAGCAGAAAACCTTGTGAGCTTAGCGAGCAATTTCTCCTTTTCCCACAATGTTTTCCAGAGTCGTCTGCAACAAAGTGATTAAATATCGTCATTGTTTGGTAATGGGTTAAGCATAAGACGCTTATTTCCTTGTCTTGCACTGATATTTGATCCAAGAAGCTCTATTTTGATTGAACACATTATGTAAATGTTTCATGCTCAAACCATTGGCTCTTATAAAAGATCATATTGTCATAGTTGAATGCATGAGTGTAAAAAGTCCTTGTGAAAAACTTACTTGTAATAGCCTTGCATTGAAATCTCGATAAATGAGCTTAATTTTAAGGAGTGTATTAATTAGTTGTGAAAACTTGCAAAAGAAACAAAAAATTGTTAAGAAAAGTTAAAATCAAAAGTGCCAAAATGTCTCATATATCGTTTTGTCGAATTCTTTGTTGTATCTAAACTAAATGCATGAAATAAAAAATTTGTTTCATAAAAAAAGCTATAACCATTTGAATCCCATATTACATTACAACTTCTGTTTAAAAATCATTTTAAACTAATGGATCATCAATATTTTTAACAAAGAAACACTAAATAGCTGGGTACCGTTTTACTAAACAGTTTACGCTTAAGATTTGCGTAAGTCTAAAACAACAATTCCTCTTATTTCAATATTGGACAAAGCAATATTGCAAAGTGACACATCATTGGAATTGTCTCTCCGAGACGCTTCCAATGAAGTGCCACATTGCAACATTGTACTTTCATTGAAGATACTATCCATGTTTATCAATTATGACTTACGCAAATTTTTTCCGTAAGTTGTTTAGTAAAACGGGCCCCTGGACCTTTACCCAACAATACAAGTTTGATATTTTTATCTCCCCTGATGACTAACCACAACATTTAATTTTTTTCAGCAGATAAAGCTTAAGAGAGCATTTTGATAAAAAATGTCAAAATCAAACTCTTGTCAATGTCATATGAACATTTGCCTTTATGAAAACAATAATTTTAAGAAATATGGTAGAAACAAACTAAATCACTATTTTGCCAAAAAGAATTGTGGTTAAGGTAATGGTGTAAATATCAATTAGACAGACCTTTTTATCTACACTTTTTATATACTTTGAAAAGTTTAAGCAGGATTGGTAAAATCAATTGGCCATATATTGCCCAGCTTTCCCGAAAACCTTATTGGACAAGTGAGTCTTGACCGATATTTACTATTGACCATAATATGGACAAGTGCAGGAAAAGATTTTGCATTCATGGACAGTAAATCAAAATCAGATTTTATCACCCCCGTTAAGACAAATGAATTGAGAGAAATATTCCAACATGCCTATTTCTTTATTCATTAATCTATATACCTTTTAAATCACATCAATATTATTTCAGTCATGTTGTCATGACGAATAATAAAGATGGAGGATGATTCCAAACTTAGCTTCCCATAGTGCTTGTCAAGCTGGGTAGGAAATTCAAATCATTGCAACAAATGATAATTTGCTCAATACTAGAACTTTCTCTTATCAAAATGTTTCATTACCATAGCCATCCCTGATTAATTTAGTCAAATCCTTTTGAAAAAAGCTCTGGCCAAAAAGTTCAAATGAAACATGGCTATCATTTGAATTCCCAAAACTCTTTCTCTTCACCAAAACACAGAAGTTTAAGGTTAAGTGTGCAAAACCAGTGTGGTTTATATAATTAACATAATTGATTAAACATAAACATTTCAAGGATTGAGATTGTAACTTTATCTCTACATCTTAGATTACTATTAAAAAAAGATCCATATCTTAAATCAAACCACAACAATAGAGTAAACGTTAAACCAAAACCCTCTTATGGGCTTTGCCACCTGAGTTCAAATTGATATCTGCAGCAGACAACAGTACAAGAGTTTGACTTTAAACATTTTCTTTAAAATATGGAGTAAAAACCGTTTTAACAAAAGGGGAAAGCTTGCTAAGATAAATTCCCCGACAGTGGTTCTTAAGGTAGAATACCCATAATCCACCATTTTTAAACTCATTCTTTCATTGAATTCCTTCGTTTATTCTCGGTATACATTGGTTGGGGCGGAACTATTCGGTGAAGAGCAAATAGTTCCAGCCCAGACCAATGTATACCGAGAACGACCAAATTAATCCAACAAAGGAAAGAAATTCAAAATGATGGATTATGGGTATTCTACCTAAAGTCTTCTGCTGCAGATGCATTAAATGATCAGTTATGGATAACATGCAATGTGGATTAAGGGATCATAATATTATTCCTTATTCAAATACTTATAACCATAAATATCTCATACAACGTACTGTCCTGTGTTTTTTTGCCATTGTTTAATGCAAACTGCGCAATCATTTCTATTCAGTTTTAAAGTTTGTTTTGTCTGCCTTTTGTTTACTTTTGTATAAATATTACTAAGATTTGAACAATCATCTGCTTTATATAGTTTTGTGTACAATACAGGAAGCTAAAATATGTTTATATCAAGTCTAAGTAATGAGATTTACTCCCTTTTTTTCTTCTCATAGACTGGTATGAGTATCAACAAGCTAAGGATTAAGGTTATGTATTTTTCTAGAAACTACATTTACAAGGCCCTCATCAGATGTGTTGCTGCTTTCTCTAGATTAACCAGTTCTATATAGGCTTGTTTTCTGAAGGGTCTTTTATCAAAGGACACTTCTACAAAAACCAGAGGTATCCCTGGGGCTCAAACCCGGGACCCCAAAGTTTTAGAACCTCCACCTTAACCCTTTTCCAGACAACAAATTTTCGACTGTCTCAAATTGAAAGAGTTTGCAGACGACATTTCAAAATGTGATGAAATTAAACAATATTCTTCTGATAGGGCAGAAAACCTTGTGGGAAAAGGAAAAAATTTTGATTTGACAGTATACAAAATGCTCATAAAATAAAAGCACTCCATGTCTTGTGCTATTATCTACTGCAAATGTGTTTAAACCATCAGCATTGGTTCAAATGCCCATATTATAATAAGCCATAACATATTTCAAAAATAGGAACCAGGAGGCAATTGACAGTTTAACACGGGAATTTGGCTCTGAGCTCGAATAATACTATCGTTAATAATATGAATAGGCTATCAGCAGCATCAATTATGATCAGTGAACAGAACAGAAGTTTATTTCATGACTTGAACCTTAAGAACACTTAAGGTTCGTCATTACAACATATACAAATACATGAAATAATGGACAATACTTGTAAATACATTATATTATTTATAAACATACAAAAAATAATGCGAAAATAGTGCTTAATATGTAAACATCAGAGATAAAAGTATACGATATAGGACAAAAATGTCTTATTACATTTGACTTACAAAATCTGATTATTAAGTTGCCTTATTCTCTTCTCATTGGCTAATTTGTAATAAATTCCTATGCCATTTAACGTGTTAATGTTTGAACAATTCAAAAGTTTTATAAGTTTAAACATACTAGGATTTCTCGTGTACATGCAGTAACATGTAATTAATTAAATGAGTATCTTTCAATTTTACTCATTTATTTCTTATCTCTTCTTTTTAACCCTTACATTATCATATATAAATGCATTTATACGAGATGCATTGAAAAAGGAGAGATATTTGCTTCTAACAAATTTTTTCTCCATGGTTAATGGTCTCTAAAGTTTGATTCACAAAAGCCAATACTGAGAGTACTGATAAGATGTATCTGCCTGGTGAAACCAGAGTTAATCATTCCTGTTGAATCCCTCATCAGTCTTAACCCTTAGTATGCTGGGTAATTTTCTAATTCAGATTTTTGTGTTGTCTGCTTTCCAAAATCTTCAATATTTGCTTAATATTAGTGAAGAAAGATACCCAGAGCAGCAAACTGGTTAGATCACAGGTCAACCCACAATTTACTTGTCAGCTGGCCTGGATGTAACCTGTGTGCATGAGCATGAAATCGGTTCCAGCACTATAAGGGTTAATCTAAGCCTAACAATCAGCATACAGAAGGGCAGAATGTGGTGGTGACAGGGCATGCAGTACTGGCTATATTTCCAGAGTCTGACATCTGAACCATTGGCAGTGAAAACAATGCCCCTGCAAAAGATCCAAGAACATATTCATAAACTTCATGAATGTTCATGAGCATTATATGGCCATTCATGAACACAGAACCTTTTCATGAAATTCAAAAACAGATTCAAGAACATCAAGAACAGTTTCATGAATCTGTTCTTGATGTTCATGAACATGTTTTTGAAATTCATGAACAAGTTAAGAACAGCTTTATGTTCATGGATGATCATTTAATGTTCATGAATAAATCCTTGAATCTTTCACAGGTGCTTGTCGATCAAAACTGCTCTGCGAGTATGTTATGAGGAGAAATCGAAAAAAAACCAGGGACATATGGAATTGATTAACCCCATACATGGGCATGAATGATGAAGAAGACTACGATCCATGCAGACAGTAAAGTTATATCACATTCACAGAAGAGTATTAGTTTGGTCCTGTTTGAACAAATTAACCAGATAGTGAGTGACCATATCTGGACCATATGGGGCTTTAATCAATCAATTATCATAAAATCCATGTATTAATTAATACTATAAAGGCATAAGGACAGTGTCCAAGTTCTCAATCAAAACTCAGACTATTCATAATTAAACTTAAGTGTGATTCCAATGAACTGTGACTCAAGCCTCTATGATCTCAATCTTTGGGTTGTGTTTTACCAATTTACTTAAAACAGATATATATATAAGGATAGTATCTTCAACAAAAGTACACTGTTGTCATGTGACATGTCAATGATGATGACTCTTAAAGACAACTTCAATGACATGTTTCATTCTGATGTTGGATTTCTCAATTTTGAAATGGGAGAGAATGTTGTTTTGAACTTATGCAAAATCTTAGCACAAGTTGCAGAGAAAAACACTTCCCTTACCAAACATTCACTCATGTATAAAGGATAGAATTCAATGTGCTTGATCAAAAGTCTAAGTAAGTCAAACTACAAGAGATAATATTTAAAAGAAAACTTTAGAACAATTGATGGCAAATAGCAAACATCGTGACAAAAGAAGAATTTGCTGATGTTAAGCTTTTTTTCCAATTCGTGACGGGTTTTTTTCTCTTTTCAGATGCAGATATTTTGAAAAAAATACATGCCGAGCATTGGCTTTAATTGCTAATTCTTCCAAAGGATACCTAGAGTTTGCTTTCTCCTTTTGACGCGAAGCTAGAAAACATACAGTAATGTTCTTTCATAAAATAGAATAGAAAGCAGTGATTTTTTCATCATTACCGTTTAAATCCTTTGTTTCTTGAATCGTACTCCACTTGTACCTTGTCCGGAAATAAACAAAGATATCAATAATTCACGAATCTAATGATGTCTCCATTCAAAACTCGATCATTACTGGAAACAAATCGTTTTTCAATTACCTGTAATTTCTTGTTTTGTTTGTCGCCAACCGGTGTACAGGTAAGTTATCACCTCCAGGCGGTGCCCAGATACAAACGTACGATTCAGATTTATCCGTGCGTGACCGATTCCATAGCGTACTATTGATGTTTTAAAATCGATTAACTTCATCTTACATCGCATCTTTTTTCAGCTCTTAGTACAAGATGGCTTATCACCCTTTCCCAAACAACAAATTTTCGACTGTCCAAAATTGAAAGAGTTTGCAGACGACATATCACAATGTGATGAAATTGGAACATAATCTTCTGATAGGCCAGAAAAAATTGTGGGTAAAGGAAAGATTGCTCGTCACGAGCAATTCCTCCTTTCCCCTCAATGTTTTCTAATGGCGTCTGCAACAAAGTGGTCAGAAGTCGTTATTGTTTGGGAAAGGGTTAATCAAAGCCACCCCACGTTTAAACATGCATAGACGGGAAATCAAAAGAGAAACTGTATTATACGGTTAGCAATTTCTTTTTAATCCAAAATCGTTCCTGAAGCAACACCGGGAACATCCCATCTTTTCGTAAACATATCTTTTAATTTGCCAAAGTCATAAAACTCCATGGGGGTAAAATTTGAAAATCAAGCAGTTAATCACTGTGTAACGAACTGAGCAAATGAACCTCTCAAAGACACAAACACATCCGATCAGTGAAAAGAACTGTCGTTCACTGAGCGGTTGTGTTGTCTATATGTATACAAGCATATGTTCTCTCAAACAATGCATAAAGTTCCTATTTTGCATAAACGTTCAACGAACGTTACATAACTCCCACTTCCGAGAAGACTCGTTCCGAGTCTTGGCCCTTGGGAAACAGGTAGGGAAGGCAACTCCGATAGAAGGAAAAATCTTAATCCCAACGCTACCACCGATGTAACGAACCGAGCAAATGAACCTCTCAAAGACACAAACCCATCCGATCAGTGAAAAACAACTGCGTGAAAAGCATAAGATGTATCACACTCATGCATAACACATAGAAATGGTTTTATCAGTGCTTCCATTGATCGTCCACTGTACTAGCTAACATGATATGTTATTGTACGTGTAAAGGAATACACGAACTGCTTGAAGATTTTCTCTGACAGAGGTGCAGGAGCGTGCGAGTGTACTACCGAAAGAACACCCTGTTTGTAACGATCCCAGCAAATTAACCTCTCAAAGACACAACCACATCCGATCAGTGAGTGAATAACGCTGTCGTCCTTAATCGCTTGTGCTGTCTATACATTTACTTAGATGCATGTTCTCTATAACAATGTGTTAGGCTATCTAATTTGCATAAACGTTCGACGAACGATACGTGTATAACACCTGAGTCTCGACCCATGGGAGTTACGTGGGAAAGGCAGCTCCGATAGAAGGAGATATTTTCATCCCATCGCTACCACCAATGTAACGATATGAGCAAATGAACCTCTCAAACACATATCCGATCATCAAAACGGTTATAATGATATGTAAGTCCAGATTGTAGGAACAAAGCTGTTTGAATTGACGAAAAAGCGCAACCATAACATGTTGGATGGATTGCTCTCCCGTGAGAAGGTTCAAGCTTTGGTAAGCAGGCTTTCTGGAAAAGGCTTCACTGTATATAGTTTAATGTCGTTCTTAAGCAGTTGCCTGTTATATAGCGGTGACCTTTCCCATAAGTAATCTTCCAATGCTAGGCTAGGAATAAGTGTTTTACAAAGAAAATTAAGAATGAAATTATGTAGCCCTATCGAGGATCAAACCCTGGAGGTCTTGTATCAGAACCCTGATGCTGACGGCATTAGAACCGCAGACTTCTCCCTATCAGACTTAATACTCTTTGCCCAAATCAATCCGAATGACCCAGAAGTAGATATTTCATTCTACAGTGAGAGCTTACATTATCTGACGATTATGTCTCATGAAAGAATACTTTCTCAAAATCAGAATCCATTGCTTGTCAGTGAGACCAAGTGATAAAACCATCATTACACAACAAGAATAATTAACGCGGAGGAGTTTTATCGTTTTGAAATTGACCAGAAAAGGTAAGATACATGCATGTATCTTACGTACATAAACCCACTGCACCACGTTGCATCATGCTGTTTGATACAAATGAATGATGGAACATCACGCAGGTAGATATCCCTAATTGTAGGTTATACCAGAGACATAGATAACACTCTGGTTATATATACGTAGCATGTATACCCATTTTACTCGCTGTTTAATTGAGTACAGTGTATATCCACCAAGTAAAGGAGCCATTTACAGATGTTGGGGGAAGTGTCTTAGCGGTTAAGGTATAGTTCACCAACATTCACCGTCTATTGTCCTGCCTGATTAGCACGAATTCCACGCTAAACTGAGTATCTAAAAATATCCTCAGAGCCGTCCGTAATGTTTAACCACGTTATTCGTCCACGTGCATTATTAGATAAATGCTACTAAGCTTACCTGTTGATATATAATGCGTATAGCTCTATTGTTTATCGACTGTGTTCGGATGGCTGTCGAGTATTGAATATACCGCGTCATAAGTATTCATGCATAGAGGGCAACAGACGGTGAATTTTGGTGAACAATACATATCTTGAAATAACGACACATTTCTCCGGTTGGGTACAACTAACGATAGCGGTAGATTCAGATGCAGTATCGGGTCTGACTTCCGGAATGCCGAGGGTTCTTCCCATGACCCGCGCTTGTGGGTACCCCGCCATCGATTACAGGCCGTGCATCGCAATATATTTGAGAAACTGTTAAGACGATGTAAAGCCCTAACAAACCAATTTACAAAACAAACAAAATCATTTACAAATGATAGATAACATCATATTGTCTGTTGTCAAAGACTATCGGGCTGTTTTGCTTTTAGCAGTTATTTTCGGAAAGACGAACATCGATTTAGCAAGAACTTGTCAACCACAAAAGCTCTCGAGAGTTGGGTTAAAGTGTTTCATCTATTATATTTTCAGCCAAAGCACGGCATTAGCTCAGTTGGTAAAACGTCTGATTCGGGATACCGGGTCGGGTTTTTGAACTTGAAAACCGGATCAGCCATTTTATAATTCTTGTCACTGATCAAATCACGTTTATGTGGAAATGAATCATCGACTTTGAAAACGTTTGCTTTGCTTTACTTGTGACGAATGACAGATGCGCTATCTACTCGCGATTTGACTGAAATACTGCTGAAAATAGAACAAAACCACAACCTGACCAGCGAACCAATCAGTCAGACCGCGGAGATCGGCATATCTTCACATGCCTTTGGTATTCTTCTATCAGTACTAGTACTAGTATTCCCAAGCTAGCGACTACATTCCTGTTATAGCTTACGTGTAACGGTTGACCGCTAAATTTAAGGGTACACCGTTGAATTTAGCGATGTACCCTTATCTTAAATGGAGGTTCACCGCCATTTACAATTTCGGTCTATTCCGTACACCATAAACGTGTGAGGTCAGTTATACAGTAGACAAACAAATTCCGTCCGATCGAACGTATCATAGTTTAGGTGTAGAGATTTATTACTATGCTTGATTGGTTCTTAACTGACAACATGTTCAACAGTATTTCAGTCATATAGTTGCACAGAGCACACATATTTATGCTGCTAATATATGGCTATTTCCTTGGAGTTGATAATATTCTTCCAACACCACTGATCGTTTCTTTGCTCGAAAACACTTGCTTTGTGATAAGCGACGAATGCATTTAGCGGCATTGACTAAACCAAGAAGGACTTCTTCGTTTGGCTCCGCTGTAAAATTTGTCAAACTAATACTCAATACATTGTATACCTTTTACTTAATTAATGAGACATAATCGTCAGATAATGTAAGCTCTCACTGTAGAATGAAATATCTACTTCTGGGTCATTCGGATTGATTTGGGCACAGAGTATTAAGTCTGATAGGGAGAAGTCTGCGGTTCTAATGCCGTCAGCATCAGGGTTCTGATACAAGACCTCCAGGGTTTGATCCTCGATAGGGCTACATAATTTCATTCTTAATTTTCTTTGTAAAACACTTATTCCTAGCCTAGCATTGGAAGATTACTTATGGGAAAGGTCACCGCTATATAACAGGCAACTGCTTAAGAACGACATTAAACTATATACAGTGAAGCCTCGTTTATCCGGACCCCGATTATCCGGATGTCTCACAATCCGAAATAAGTTATAAGGGAACGGAATTACTGTGATGTAATTTGCTTAACCAATTACCAAATAGTAACGACATTTGACCAGTTTGTTGCAGACGAATATCAAAAACATTGTGGGTAAAGGAGACATTACACGTGACGAGCAATTTCCCCTTGACCCACAATGTTTTCTGCCCTATCAGAAGATCAATATTGAATTTCTCCACGTCATAAAATGTCGTCTGCAAACTCTTTCAATTTGGGACGGTCGTAAATTTGGCGTTTGGTAAAGGTTCATAAGTATAAAGGTTCATGTGCATATAGACCGTTTATGTTTAAATATGTATAAATCCAGGCCCTGCTTCATTAGTCCGGATTATTCGTTAATCCGAAAATGTTGTTGGGAACGGACGTGTTCGGATTAACGAGATATTACTGTAATAACTAACGGTTTATATTAATTGAGGTAAGGAGGTTATATGTTTACAAACCGACATTCCTTGTTGGGCATGAACACCCCGGATCGTATTGCACATAATACTACGGCCTTCTTATCTCGGGCCATACGACCCGTGAATAATGAACTCGCACTTTCTCTTTGTAAAAGATCAAAAAGAAAATAGACCGCGACATACAAAACAATAGGCTCTTTTTTATGAGAAATATTACTATTTATGACCATCGTGCTTGTTAAGCGTAGAGTGGTTATTTTCTTTTCCCGTCAATGGATATCTTTTAAAAGGGATATCTAAAGACGTTATAAACGTTCATTAGGTCTTTGGGATATTCATCTGGCTGCTTTCTTTTCTTTCTTTTCGAAGTACTTTTCGATACATTTAAGATACGTCTCGTGGAGACGATTCTAATGAATAATCATACAATAAGATTTTCTGTGCAAAGAATAACCAATACATGTAAATGTAACTGGTTTCTGCTGTTGTTTTCAATCTGGACCAATGAGGTTGCTTGTAACAGTATATCTTTTAATACGTTTTGAGTAAAGGGGAGCTATATTAGGATAGAAAAATGAATTCATCTGCTGTGTAAGTTCAACAATGAATCAAAGCGCTAATAGCGATGAAGGACTTAGGTGCGTTTAAAGCAAAATGATTGAGGATACATTTGAAAATTTCTTTGGGCAACATCTCGAGGAAAACAGCTGCTCCTTTTCCCACCATTACTATAATTATTATTTCTGTGAACAGAGACTGAACGATAGTCTATTTTTCGAACATCTGGACATTTTACCATTTCCCATGAGGCAACAGTTATAATACTATAGAGCAAAGCAATGCGAGTCAATCCGGACTACATTCCAAGTCCCAAGAAGGTATTAGTCTGCACAGTGAAGGCGGATGGTTAATGAGTAATTGGGGTCAGACCGCTGTTTGTGTAACGATAAAGTACCGTCCCTCAAAAAGTGGTATGTAAATTCAATGGACTAAGGTGCTTAGTCCAAAATGATTCTAGATGCGAGGCAATCGGAACTACTCGGGTATTTCCGTGAGCTGTGAAATACACCTAGGATATAAGTGTAGGGTTACAATTTTTCGGGTAAATCGGCATCCGGCGATTAACACATTTTCTAAGCGTGCAAGTTAAGTAGTTCAATGTGTATGGAAGGGTTGGACATCCTTTTAAATAATCTTTTTATCAGAAACTCATACCAAATGGCAAAATTGTGGTTGTGACATGTAAAGTTGTTTCCTCAATCAAATTTAACGACTTTTTAGATTTCACATTTAAGATCTATTTTTAAACACGAAAGTTAAGTGACGTCATTCCGCTGGGAACCAATATGGCGTCATCCCTATTATTTCAGAGGTGTTTTCATTTGATAAACCCGATGTGTTCAGATTGGATGCAAGGTTACCATAAGGTAAGCTGCCACACCTCTTTCCATACTCCGCTTCCCATTACCCGTTGAGTAAAACGGTTTTGTTTCGGCCATCGGTCAATGATCTGTGGTACGTACACGATAGTTGAATAATCATCAGTTTGAGTCGGTTACATCTAATCTAACTCAAAAGTAGAATTAAATCACGAATCCCAATCTATCGTACTGCAACACATGTCTATGAGGTATTATCTCAAAGCATGGTATAACATGGACGTATGATATGTTCTTGTAACGAACCGAGCAAATGAACATCTCAAAGTCACAATCACATCCGATCAGTGAAAAACACTGTCGTACACTGAGCGGTTGTGTTATCTATAAACGTGCAATGAACGTTACATAACTCCCATCTGCAAGAAGACTCGTCCCGAGTCTTTGCCCGTGGAAAGTACGTGGGAAAGGCAACTCTGATAGAAGGAGAAGTCTTCATCCCACCGCTGCCACCAATGTAACCAACCTAGTGAATGAACCCCTCAAAGACACAAACATATCCGATCAGTGAAAACCACTGTCGTTTACTGAGCGGTTGTGTTGTCTATAAACGTACAACGAAAGTTACATTCTCTTTAAGAGTCTATTGCAAGATTTATAAAAAATTTTAAAAGCCATCTCATTCTAACTGCATATTGTCCAACATGTATCCGATGACTACATGGATAAAAAAAGAAGTAATTCCCTTTACTCGCTCATATGTGAAATGGAACTTAACTAAATTAGCTTTAAGTCTTGTCTTTAGTTAGCTGTTCATATCAAGAAACCATTGCTTTCAGTGTATACATTACAAAATGTATCAGCTAAGGGACACCAAAAGATTAAATCCTGAATGAAAAAAGCGTGTAATAATGAATATGTTAACCCGATTTACTCATTCCACATTAACATGGACACCAAAGTACATGTACGTTTAATAACGTTTGATATAAAACCAACCATCCTTAAAAACACCCTTCTAAATGATTATGTATCTGAAACCTAATTTATTAAATAAGTATGTTAACCGCATACTGCATTTTCATAACAAGAACATGAAAGTTCATTTAATTACGTTTAATATGAAAGCCTATCATCGTTAAAGATCATCCTACCAAGTGATCATGTATCAATCAAACTCATTAATGAACACAAATTTGAACAAAAATTCTTATCTTTCAAATGAATGTGATAATTGCATACTGCATTCACACTATAAAGAACATCAAAGCACATTTAAATAACGTTTGATATGAAATCATATCTTCCTTAAAGATCATCCTACTAAATGATCATGTATCAATCAAACCCATTTATAAACACCAATTCGAACAAAACAAAGTTATTACGTGTATGTGTAAATAATATTATTAAAAATGGTTAAAATTCTTGAAATAATATTTCATGGACCTTTTTTACATGTAGCGGCCATATCGATAATTATTCAGGCTTGGCGATTTTCCAATCGCTTGTTTTCTGTTCAGTAAGACAATACGTTAATTTACAAGGATTGCGTTTCAACACCAGTGGAGCGCGTCATACATTCCTACTCTAGCCTAATAATTACATTGTGGCAAGCTAAGGATTTTGCTTGGCGGTTCTGTTTTGAGATTTTAATGCAATACGATAGCAAGTCGTTCTCTTGCCATGATATTGCACTAAGCAATCGGTGTCAGAGTGTCAGAACAGAAATATAGTAAGATAGTGAATGTTTTTGCTTTTTTGTTTTTTAATAAGATACCCTGTCTTTGTAGATCTAATACAAAGATTTTTCAAGTTTGATTTATATATGTACATGTGTTTTTATCTTTTAACCCGATACCAAACGGCATTTGACCAGTGTGTTGCAGACGACTCTGGAAAGCATTGTGGGAAAAGGAGAGATTGCTCTTTACGAGCAATGTCTCCTTTTCCCACAATGTTTCTGTCCTATCAAAAGATTATTTTCCAATTTCATCACATTTTGAAATGCCGTCTGCAAACTCTTTCAATTTGGGACCGTAAAATTGTTTGCGTTTGGTAAAGGGTTAAAGACACACCAACATATCAAGCAATCTTTTATATTGGATGTATAACTGGCTCAACGTGATTCCAACAGCAGGCATCAATCATGAATACAAAATATAAATCTTTTGAGTGAAATTTGGTAGGGATCATGGTGACAATAGGTGACATTATTGTTTTGGCTTAAATATAAAAAGAAACCCTTTTCAAAGATTTCCATGAAAAAGCAGTTTTTAAACTTGAAAAATGTCGTCCGCGGTTTCGTTGGATATGGAACGATGACAAAGCCTTATATAAGGGAATAGAAAAGCATTTTTAAGGCTATACGTTTCAACAAGAATACACAAGCCTGCTTTGCAATCCGTGATAGATTAGTCAGAGTACTGAAATCGAAAGCACTCCACCCCTCTTCTACGACTTGTTTGGCCGAGACCTTTTCCGTTGATCTCCCTTTATTGTTCGTACCACAATCGTCTATAATTGTCCTGGGGTCAAGAGTCAATACTATGTATTATATCGCATTCTACATAGTATTGACCCCGAGATCAACTATAGATTCCTGTGGTTTGTACAACAAACTTCGCGATACTACGCTAAATAGAAAAACAACAAAAACAACAACAGCAACAACAATGAATCTAACGAACCTCGCATTCTCTGAGCGCATCACCGCCGCTGATTTGTCTGAGAACCAGCGACTGTGGTCTAGGCGGCGGTCGGCTGACTGGTTCCTCGCCTCCAACTGCTCCAGCAGGAGAGTCCTCCTCGGCATCGCTAGAGCTCCAACCATCGTCGCCATTTTGTACACCGTTGTCCGCAGTCGCACTGGTACCATTTTCCATGGTACATCGCCACGCCGTGTCCAAGGGATTGCGGTTTGTTTCGTGATTGTAATTGGCCGACGATGGTGTCAGAGGTCCACCACCGCTGGTTACCGGTGATCTCAACACGGCCACATGAAGGTTTGGAGAGCTGGGTGTGAGCGGGGTAACAGGGTCGTTGGGCTGGAAGCCCAGATAGGACCGCGTTGGCGACCCCCAGGCCGTGATGGCTTTCTTCAGAATTGGCTTCGGGGCCGGTATCGGCGGGGGTCTCATTGGGCGCCCCACAATGATCTTAGATTGTACTGGCATGATGGTGAGAGTTTGAAAGGTACTTCCGATGAATGATGGTCGATGTATGAGGTATCAAGTTGCATCCATCGCTAAAACACGAAAATTCTGAGAAAAATGTTAACATGAAAACATGATACGCATATGTCAGTTTTATGTCGTTATGTTAGAGCACATTGCTTTTTCGTGTAGATTTGCCACATCTTATTAAAGAACATACTTTCCACCCAAACGTTAGAAAAGGAAGGCAAAACTTTTAAAAATAAGTGAAAAGTCAAATAATGCTGGCGAATAGTTCTTTGCGTATACGTAATTCCATTCCGTTACGTCTTTCCACGTTTCTTATCGTCTCTTTCAAAATCCGGTGTTAATTTACATCCAATTACAAATGGAAATGCAATTACAAGTCATAATCTACATCTAATTACAAAAGGAAATGTAAGTACACGTCATATAAGGTTCGTGTAATATTGTTCCTTGCAATATCGGTCATCAAAGACCGATTGACCCTTGTTATGCCCCTATAATGGATTGCCACTCGAAGTGATGCCCAATTTAGGCCTATTAAACCGCATATTGATCCGCGTTTTATTGACCCGGGACTCTTCGCCTGGTATCATATTAAATGAACAATGCAAACATTGTGTTGATATTTCCAGCATACACTCTAAGGCTATATCGTATCACATGTATTTATAACGCGCTTGAATTTTATCGTTACGTTGTAATTTACCACAATGCTAAAGCCTCATAAACTTGGTTCGGAGTTTCGAAGCCAAGCGATATGAAACCATAGATCGCATTGATTCTCGGAAGAAAGCATATTTAAGATATGGTTTTATTTCTCATATTTGGTAGAGGCCTAGTTCAATACAAAACTGTACGAGCGATGAGGTTGTTATTTGAGCTCTTCTGACTTAAGGAATCGTGAAAAAAAGCCAAACTTCTCAAATGATGTGTGTTTGTATATATTATCTAGATTTCTGTTGTATTTCCTTTTCGGTTGGCTCTTTCCTTCGAACTGACATACAACTATGAAGTGCAAAGTATTTAACTTATGTTGCTATCACTATTTCTATGCTTGTAATTATACAATGATCTATCTCACTAACTTGATGTACACCTAACCATCATATGTCAAAATGAAACGATAATGTCACACGTACAAATCTCACATCGCGCGAACCATTTCTGTCAAAGAAATCACACACGAAACACACTGTCGAACACTATATGATATTATATCTAAAAGCCTTGATTAAACAAAACATGAAGCACAAACATTATAACACAACCAGCTCTAATCCGCATAGTGCTTTACGATGCTCCTTCATTCCTTATTTCAAAATATCAGATAGCACTAACACACATCCCCTCGGTGTAATTCCAGCTTTAATTTCTGTATACAAATCAAGACGCCCGGTAAACACCCAATAAAAAAAAGTCCCACGAAAGAACGCCGATCGATTCTTGGTTAGATGAGCTGTCATTAATAAGCCGCTCTGTAATTCACTTCCTGTCACTCAGTGATCGGATCTACTCGGGTGTATTCGCCGTCTCTAGATACCTTGATTACCTGAAAATAGACCAATAAATTGTTGATTTTCTTTGTGTGTGAATAAACAATGCTTTTAACGTCATTATTTTTTCTTCTTCTCAAGTTTATCACGTTGCTCCTTGAATTGAGACCATTTATATCCTTACCAAACATGAACTATTCAGTCGTAAATTCATAATGATAATTATATAACGAGAGTATCACAGAAGGAAGCCGTTACAAGTCTAGCGGACCGGGCAAATTAACCTCCAAAAGACACAATCACAACCGATCAGTGAAAAACAGTGTCGTCCACTGATCGGTTGTGCTGTCTATTTGTATACCCACATGTTCCCTGTAACAATACATCAGGTTTCCAATTTGCATAAACTGTCCGCGAACGTTATACAACCATGGCGTTTTTGTTTCTTTCCCTTTTTGCAAGAGCATTGAACCAACAACCTTCTTGACACGAGGTTTTTATACATCGCTTTGGGGCCACTTATTGGCACCTCAAGCACTAGATACGATGTCGTAACGTCTTGTGGCAGATATTCCGTTGGCCACCGACCGGAACTATTACAGTGTCTGAACAGCGAAGACAAAAGTTAGTTATTATTACTTCTACTCCAACACTGGCTGACCGTGGCACACTTTATGTTACTTTTGAAAGCTTAATTAAGTTACAAAGGGTCACTTTATCTAAGTATGCAAAAGTCTATTTGCGTTTGATTCAAAAGTTAACGCAGCGGGTTTTGATTTAGACACATATTACCCCATTCTTAAACTTAAATACGAACTAATTTTGCATCCGTTGGCTTTTCTTGAGAGCTCATCATCCACGTACAACAGTAAACAAGGTGTACGTTTTTTTTTCTCAAGCAATTAAGTTTCTAACAAATTCCCTGACATCTCTGAATAAGCAGCTTTAACTCTAGGGTCCCTTTTTAAATGACGACGTTCATGACAAGATAACAATGAGAAGAGACATTCTGACCATTGTTTGTACCAATGTTTGTGCACTACGCCATATTAGTTTATTATCTACCTCCAGCATACTTGATTTACTAATTATATTCCATCGGTTATGGAATTTATTGTTCCAAAATTGTTTATCACTGGGTCTTTAATGTATAATTTGTTTAATTTGTTTATTTATTTGTTTTTCCTATTGTTATTCTACAAACATGTGTGTTTGACGAGAAACTGTATAGTGTAAGTCATCAAAGAATTCTTTATATTGATCTTGGTCTTAAAATCGTGTCAAACGTTTTTGAGTTATAGAGCATTCTTCAGGTTACATCCAAAACGTCGTCTGCTGACATTCTTTCTCTTTAACATTAAAGCGAAATCGGCCGGTGACAATTGAAGTGTGCAATTTGCTGAAAAGTTATCATGTGATAATCCTAGTTTGTATCATATGTCAGTGCATTGGCGTTTGTGCATGATAAATGAGATATGCAAATATACTTCGATACAAAGAGCGATTGAATTGAAACAGCTTTGTTCGAAATATATTGTCATTGTAATCACCTGCGTGCATTCTTCTTTAGGTATTATACCACCAATGTATTTGCATATTTACAAGCGTTTTTTTTTTGGAAAAAAAGAAGCTATGGGGTTGAAGATATCACTAATTACAGTTGATTGAGGCACTCATTTAGATAAAATAAATTATCGAAATAAAGAAAAAATACTCATGAAAAAGAACATCCATGAATCCATTCAACAGAACTGTAGTTTTTTGCATGGATTTAAAATATACAAGCCTGCTCGTATGCCTAGGCGACGGGAAGTCATAGGGGGCAATGCATGTGTATGCATATCTAAGGCAAAATAGCCCGCTTTTTCGTACGATTTGTTTGGTTGATGGGGTTTTACATTCTTACACCGCAACAACACTAAATTAGACACACAAAATGCTAATGCATTTACAGAAGGTGAAAATTGTTCAATCAATTGTCATATGAGCTGAAGGAAAATGGGTATTGAAGAGTTGGCATTCAACCACGTCAAAGTAGAGACTTCAATTTAAGATAATCACAATCTGCCTACGCTGAGATTTAAACCACCGGAGCTCGTATTTGAGAGTCGAACGCTCTTACCATCGGATCTTTTTTTTATTCCATGTTGTACAATACGATACGATACGATAAACTACACTACACTACACTACACTACACTACACTACAATACAATACAATACAATACAATACAATACAATATAAAACAATATAAAACAATATAACATAATACAATACAATACAATACAATACAATACAATACAATGCAATACAATACAATACAAAATATTTATTTCACTCAATTCTTTTTACAGAAGACACGAGGATAAGATAACATGAAACATAAAGTAAACGAGGCGTCTGTTTTGTAATTCTCAATTGTCTCTACCTCTCTATCTCTACCTCTCTATCTCTACCTCGCTATCTCTACCTCATTATCTCTACCTCTCTATCTCTACCTCTCTATCTTTACCTCTCTATCTCTACCTCTCTATCTCTAACTCTCTATCTCTACCTCTCTTTCTATACACCTCTATCTCTACCTCTCTATCTCTACTTCTCTATCTCCACCTCGCTATCTCCACCTCTCTATATCTACCTCTCTATGTCTACCGCTCTATATCTACCTCTCTATATCTACCTCTCTATCGCTACCTCTCTATCTCTACCTCTCTATCTCTACCTCTCTATCTCTACCTCTCTATCTCTACCTCTCTATTTCTACCTCTCTATCTCTACCTCTCTATATCTACCTCTCTATCGCTACCTCTCTATCTCTACCTCTCTATCTCTACCTCTCTATCTCTACCTCTCTATCACCACCTCTCTATATCTACCTCTCTATATCTACCTCTCTATATCTACCTCTCTATGTCTACCTCTCTATATCTCTCATATATCACTTTCTTCATGTATGACTATCTCTCCATTTTTAATTCCACTGACAAAATACGTTTGATAACGGTTTTGAAGAGAAAGTTTAAGGAGAAACTTGAATCAAATGCGAGTTAGACGTATCACAAACCAATACTTTGGCCGATGAGGTCGCTTAACACAATGTTTACATAGATACATACCATTTGCATATGTATAGTATTTTGTTAATACATAGTAGCCTTAAAATAGATTCATGATAGTTTTGATGAAATTACAGAGTCGAATTTGTTCGTGTTTAGATTTGCAGTTTATTATTGATTCAAAGGTAAACATGGTTCACAGATGGACCAAAGATAGTGACCAGATAAATTTTAGGTTAAACTTCTTTTATACTGCAATGCTTTTAAAACAATTCCTGACATTATGTAGACTATGCTGAAATCTGATTAACCAATTACCAAACAATAACGTCATTTAACCACTTTTTTACAGACGACTCTGGATAGCATTGTGGGAAAAGGAGAAATTGCTCGTAACGAGCAATTTATCCTTTTCCCACAATGTTTTCTGCCCTATCAGAAGATTATTTAACTTTTTTAACTTCATCACATTTTGAAATGTCGTATGTAAACTCTTTTCCTTTGGGACAGTCTACATTTTGGCGTTTGGTAAAGGGTTTCTGCATGTAAATAAAGCCGATTATAACGTCTGTCTGCGTACCCATCAGTTTCAGCATGCCTCTCGAAAAGCGAGTTGGCTACAGTTGTGCAACTGCTCTTAGCCTTTAGGATGCTGGGTAATTTTCTTAAAATAGATTTTTGTGTCGTCTGCTTTTCCTTAAACATCTGCTTAATTTTGATGAGGAATGATACTCAGAGAAGCAAATAGGTTAGATCTCAGGCAAGCTGCCAATTTACTTTGCGGTTGGCCTGGATCTAACCTCTTTGCATTAGCATAAAGCCGGTTCCAGGTCTATAAGCGTACTCGCTCTCGAAGACAGAGTGAAGTGATGTTTGAATATCATTTGGACATCTATTTTAATTTCGCGTCTGTGTATACGTCCGGCATATTATAGGACGTTATTTAAAGGCACATCAAAGGAGAGGAGTACAAATAAATAACTGAAAAAATATATGGAGTACTTTTATTATGTTCATAAAAGTTATGAGAATTAGTTTAGGAATACATTGAGACCCTATTAAATAGACTCATTCAAAATAAGTTATTTTATGCTTGAAATATAGTTGTCTCCAATTCAATCATGTTTATCAACAACCTGTTTGTTTACATATTCAAAATAACGAATTCTGATTGGTCAGTTCAAAAATGTGTGCATCAACTGTAAAGGTCAGAGGTGAAGAATCAGGAAATCTGAATTATAAAACTTGCTAATCTGGGTTATTTCTGGTTTACTTACACATTTAAGTTGTGCTGATGGTGTTTTCTTGTGATAACCATTTGAATCTGTCCAAAAGTCTACCAAATAATATAGTTTGATATAACATTAATCTCCTTTAATGGGCCTTTAATGTCTCAATCTTGTTTATGTTAGATATTATTATGAATGCATCAACTCGAGTATGGCTTATTCCTTTCCACCATAAACATTGTCTATCATCCTTTTTATCGCCTGTAACTAAAAAGTAACTTAAACAGATAAGACAAACAAGTTTCCATAACCAGTACACGGTTTATTGTGGGGAAAGTAATAATTCCTCAACTATTCCTTTCTTACCCTTTTTTTTTATCAAATCATGTAAAGGTTTGCAGCAAGTAATTTCAAATTATCGCACCAAATGCATTAATTTTTAACTCAGGGCATATTTTAAACACATATAAAAACGCTCTCATGAATATTCTCAAAACTTATCCTTGCGTCGAAAAAAAGAACAGCATGTTATCGTATGTATTATACAGGTACCTCAACAGCGATGGCTTCAAATATACATGTACACCAAATAAATGAAAAATTAAAAAGACTCCTTGGTTCAAATTCATGTATCGGCTGCATAAGAAAGTCAATCATTTTAACAAAGCAAATTAAAAGCTTTGGGAGACCACATTTTTACTAATAATGAAATATGTCGCTTAAATGTACTAGTTAAGTAGGTATCGGTACAATAAATGAAGAAAATGGTCCACATATTATAATTCAGCTTTAGAAACGGTAATTTTACAATGAAGGTCCATGTGTATTTCCTTAAGAAATGTGGAAATACCCTGGTTTATGCAAAACTGAAGCTTTGCCATTGACTGGAAGATGTTTGGTTAGAAGATTATTCCAATTAGAAAAATCATGTAAACAAATTATCGTATCGTACTTGAGCTTTTCCTGTGCTTTAATCAACAAAGAACATTAGTTGATACATACCAGTTTAGAACACACATCTGTAAGGACGAACACTTATCAAAACATTCAAACGGAGTCGAAATTTGTACAATATTTCCACGGATTGTCCCTCTTTGCTCTCCAGTTTAAATAACGAGCATTTAATCCAGAAAACCCCTTTAAAAGGCCGACAGAACAATTACAAACAATGCTCGTTCCAGTGCCATACCCTTTAAACTGCGACACAACACTTAACAAACTCTGCCGTCCTACTATATACGGATGTTTTAAAAGTCAACGGTGTTATTTACATACGTATATAAACCTCCTTTGAACGGCATCAATGTATTTACAGATAACCGATCTTAGTTTGTTTCTATTGTAAAGTATTAACGAGAAAATCTTTAACCCTTTTATGGTGTCTATAAAAACTAATTCCAAAGTTTTAAAGCTTTTTCACGGTCGTATCTCTTTACATACGAGCTATCCAATATCGCTGAACCGAGAGCGCCTTTTAAAAGAAGTTAATATTCACACCTTTTGAAAAGCGAAATGAATTAACCCTTTTAGTACTGCCGGTTAGAAATAATGTATAAGGTTTGACCTTTCCGAGTAATGACAAACATTTATTTTTTCAAAGATTATGGTAGAATACATGCATGCCTTCATACGGAGTGATTGCATTGCTTTGCTAGAATAGAACATTTTTAGAAAAAAAAAACCCAATGCATTTTGCAAGCAAAACTGAACATTGTAGATTTAAAATTTTAGCATATTTAGTGTCTTTTCATAGGACAAATAAAACTTCTTCAAAGCTGAAAGTGTTCGAAAAGGTACCACAAACGTTTGAGTTAACTTAGCAGATGTATATTTCGATCACACACATACACGGCTGGTGAACGCTCTGTCGCACTACCGCGGTGCTGGCGACGAAATCGGTTGCGCAATTTCCGGTTTAGCGATTTTAGAGTAGATTTTTGCTATTTTCCTACATATGTAGTCGAAAATCTAAAAACATCATTCAACCCGTATCCAATCCAACCGCCTATGGGTAAAGTTTCAGTTTTGAACTCGAGGATTTGGCAGAGATTTCGTAATTTTCCTCGTCGATGCAATTCAGAATTGCAATTCGAGAGTCCGCAACCGCACCACCAGGTAAACATTGTGATATTCTGTTCAAACAAACCTAAAATGCAGCAAATTTACCACTTGGTAGTTTTGAGTATCATTATTGATCAGAACACCCATTCAGCTTGACATAAAACGGCAAATTGCATGAATTTTACTACTTTTGCGAACGGGGTATCGGGAGATTGTATTTTCGCGTTCTTCGGCGAGGAAAAAATATGAAATCTCAGCCAATTCCACGATTTCAAAACTGAAACTTTTCCTGTAGGCGTTTAGTTTCAATGAGGGTTGAATCATGTTTTTGGATGTTTGATTGTTCGTCTTAAATTGCATAAAAAAGCAAAATTCCACCCTAAAATCGCTAAACCGGAAGTTGCGCAACCGATTTCGTCGCCAGCACCGCGGTAGTGCGACAGAGGGTTCACCAGGCGTGATATAAGTGCTTTAAACATTTTCGGAAGCTAGATAATAGACATGGAGCATAATATAACATGTTCAAATTAATTTATTAATGAAGTCTAGTGTGCGTCTTATCATTCAATTGATTCGAGAAACACAACAGTGCACCAATGTTGGCATAATGTTACTTTCACCAGTTCCTGCTTTTTTGAGTTGCACCTGTATCCCACCCGCATGAATTGCATAATATAGAATCGACTCTTATTAGCATTGTGAGCTACACAATTCTACAGATGGATCTACGCCACCTATGGCTTTTTGGCTTTTTGGGAGGATTCTCCTATAAGAAGTTTAACATAAGCTGGAGAACTATTAATGGTAACGCATTTGCATGTAAGTTTTTATTATTCTCCATGAAAACCGGTTCTTTAACTCTGTCCCGAATTGAAAGAGTTTGCAGACGACATTTCAAATTGAGATGAAATCGAGATATGATCTCCTGATAGGACAGAAAACATTGTGGGAAAAGGTGAAATTGCTCATTAATGACAATTTCCTCTTTTCCCACAATATTTTCCAGAGTTGTCTGCAACGAACTGGTCAAATACCGTTATTGTTTTGTAATGGGTTAAGGGAAGATGAAAGGTCTTTACTCCAACTATATAAACATAAGCTAGATATACAATGCCTAAATAAGATACAGTGGACAACGACAGGCTTAGCTTGTCAAGCTCTTGGGTGGAACCAACAAGGAACAAGAAAGGGAGTCGACCTACCACAACATGGAGAAGATCCCAAACCAAGACTCACACCATGTAATCTTTGGGTAAAGCAAAGTCAACAGCCGCAGTCCTTAGAAAGGGAGAGCCTTGGAGACGGCCCTATGCTCCTCAAGGAGTGGCGATGACTAAATAAGTTAGTATTGATTCTGATTAGCCCAGTCGGTAGCGAATCCGACATGGAAGACATGGGTTCAAAGGTGGAGAACCCGATCGGTCAATTTTCACTCCGATGTGCAATCGAGTTAGAGTGCCTTGGGTTCTTTGTCTTTTATAAGATATAAAAATGTAATGTGCTTTACAATATTGATTATCTCAATATTGAAATAAGAGGGAATGTTGTTTTAACCCTTTACCAAGCGCCAAATTTTCGACTGTCCCAAATTAAAAGAGTTTGCAGACGACTTTTCAAAATTTGATGAAATTGGAAAATGATCTTCTCATAGAGTAAAAAACATTGTGGGAAAAGAAGAAATTGCTCGTTAAGAGCAATTTCTCCTTTTTTCACCATGTTTTCTAGAGTCGTCTGCAACAAGGTGGTAAAATGTCGTTATTGCTTGGTAATGGGTAAAACTTATGCATCTTTAGCACAAAATGAAAATAACGATACCCTAATGAAGAAATGTGGGGAAAAGATTGCTAAGCGATATACAATGTAACTGAATCTGTTGAAAACGACACAAACTCTAAGATAAACGACCTACCTAATGCAGAGAGAATATTGAAATTGACAATGGTAATATCAAATGACCTTTCTGCCTAAACGGCCCGTGTCAAACAATCCTTTATTATGTCAAAGCACATTCCATGAGTCCCTTTGTCTTTATCTTATTTCAACATTCGGGGTATTGCTTAAAAGCCAGAACATGGAAAAGAATTACCAACAGCAGGTGTTATCTATGTATTTTAAAAAGGTAATCAAATTAAAAACTTGATGAAAAAACAACAACATTGTGACAAAAGAAGGAATTGATCTTGCCGATCAATTCCACCTTATGTCACAACGTTTTATGATGCCCAATGATAGAAAACTCTACTACTATGATTTACGATATTGACATCCTTAATTGATATTGACGTCTTTTGATATTGTACTTATCGGTCGCATGCTTTGTGAAATAGTTTGGTCCGTAACGATAAATCTTATTTTATTCTTGACATATAAGCGTATGAAACGGTGTGGATATCAAGCGCTTCCGACTTTTTTCTATTAGAGGTTTAATGCCGATTTCAACAGTTTTCAATATTAATGATATGCAAATGCGTTTTTTGGAGTGCCATAAATGAAAGCTTTTACTTCACGTGTTTTTTGTCTTTGATGACATTGCCTTTGAACAGTGGCAAGTCTCTTCTCATACATGTGTATATAGCTATGTTCCAATATATTTATCGTATAAAATGTGATGACTAGGATTCTTTTCTCTGTTAAAGTGGTTTCCAGGTCCCTTTGCTAGTTTCAAGCCTCTGCTAAATGTGCATACGAACAAATTCTTCCTTTAAAATTATTTTTTCTTCAATCCACAGCTGCAAAAGCATGACATCGATTTTACAAACTGTGCATGTAAATGGTTCAAAGTCTGAGTTTGCAGGGGAGATAATCAACTATCTTTTGACAATATCACTTTGAATGCATTGCATTAGTTAACGCCCTTAGCAATGTTTGCTCCATTTGACGAATAACTTGTACATTTGTAAACCCATCATTCTGCAAGTAATTTCCTCGATAAATTGTGTGATTGGAGCTTGATAAAGCTTTCTTATTATGCCTAATTACAACAAATAATTTCCTTTCATTGCCCGCATGCTATCAATACAAAGCATCGACCGACACCAACCTCTATCGACTAGACAATTTGGTTTGGCATCTTTTTTGGAAAATAATCTCAGGCAACATTATTTTCGGTAATATGTTACATATTAAGATATATATGTAACATTATTATCATATTTCTTCTGCAGAATTCGTCAATTTTGAGGAGTAAGAATCAGGAACTGTACGTTTAAACAAAGCATATTGCTTTATCTCTACAAAGGAATTCCACATAGCTCGAGTTGAAAGAGACACCAAATGCCATCCATAAAATATGAAAACTACCTTTCCTGTAATATATAGTGTGTATTTTATTCAGGAAAAAAGGCCATATGCCCAACAACCAACATGTATAATAGTACATAACATAGTTTGCATATGATGGTCATTTGTCAAAAGCATGAAAAGAGGAAACACATCCATCTATGTAAAAATGTACATTTCAACATGTGGTTATATGAGTCACATCTATACACACCTAGTTATAAAAATCATTCAATATTCAATGTATATAAGCGAAAGCAAAGCATGTAACCACTGTGACAAAACGAGAAATTGCTTATGACAAGCAATTTCTCGCTTTGTCACATTGGTTTCTTTTATTTTCTTCTCGGGTGCCATTCGATGCGTCCACATGAAACAAATGATCAAACTTACACAGCAGGGGGTGGACAAATCTGATTGTGATTCACCTGTCCGATAATTCCAAATAATTTCTGGACTTGTCCGTATAGTCGTTATTTAGTTAACTTCTTTAAAAAAAATCACTTGTCCATAAGGGCTTTTGGATAAGCTGAACTTGGACAATTGATTTTGCCCATCCTGAGATTTATTGGAAAATAGAGTTGCCTGTATTAATAAACATTAGGCACTATTGAATGGAAGCTGGTTAAAAGTCGAGGAAGTGAAAATCACCCAGTAATGAAAGGTATGCTTGGAACTTATTTATAGATTAAATTTTGTATATTAGTTTGTTATTTAACATCATTTTCAACAAGTTTTCAGTTAACCCTTTCCCAAACAATAACGACATTTGACCACTTTGTTGCAGACAATTTTAGAAAACATTGTGGGAAAAGGAGAAATTGCTCGTAACGAGCAATTTTTCCTTTCCCACAATGTTTTCTGCCCTATCAGAAGATTATTTTCCAATTCCATCACTTTTTAAAATGTCGTCTGCAAACTCTTTCAATTTGGGACAGTCGAAAATTTGTTGTTGGGAAAGGGTTAAAAAAGAACATAACGTTTGAATAGGGATTTAAATATGACAATGTTTTTCATTGATCGCACTATATCAAGTATTATAATCATGAACATAACAGCGTGCAACTTTACAATATAAGAACATGGATACATATACTACGGAAGCAGGTTAAAAACACACTTTCCAAAATATGGCATAAATATGATATAAGGAAACAGGTAAGTTGTGTAGTTTTATTAAGTCATTAAGTATTATAGTAGTTACCTTTTGTGTTATCCGTTACATTGATGCCTTATGCAGCGAAATTATAAAGGAATCTAATGTGTATCATATTAGGAACTCGTGTCGGCCTAAGCGTAGAGGGTCTAATGGAAGCAAACGTTGATAAATATTTTTCTACCAGTACAGCGCTTTAGTTTGCACAGACTACTCATTGCTTTCGAGCATGAACGCAATTATTGAGAGGCGAATAAACCATGCTGCTTTGAGATCATTTAGTCCCGGAAAGGACATTTGGTTAATCGAGTCTCGAACTCATATTCCGATGCGAACCCTCTGCCGACTGATAAATGTTGAGTGGCAAATGAATCATGCTGCTTTGAGATCATTTAGTGCCGGAAAGGACATTTGGTTTATCGAGTCTCGAACCAAGAAACCATGTATTCCGATTCGAACCCTCTACCCACTGTTCCGAGGATTCACTCGACGACATCTTGACTTAACCGCGATGGCGTTTAACCTATGACCAAACAATAACGATATTTGACCACTTTGTTGTAGACGACTCTGGAAAACACGATGGGTAAAGGAGAAATTGCTCGTAACGAGCAATTTCAACCGTTCCCACGATGTTTTCTGCCCTATCAAAATATTATTTTTTCAATTTCATCACATTTTGAAAATGTCGTCTGCAATCTCTTTCAATTTGGGACAATTGAAAATTTGGCGTTTGATAAAGGGTTGATAAAACATGCAATTCTCGCTTTGAGAATCGACTCCACAACATCTACACGTAACTTGTATTCCCGGAAGGTCACCAAGGCACCGTATTGATCTACCTTTGTTGAGTCAACTAATGTCTAACAACAAAAACAATCAGTTGATGTTGCGATGTTAGATTCGTTCATTCTGCACTTTGAACATGTATAAAGCAACACAGGTTCATTGTGTCCACGGTAACACATGTTTTAACAGCTTTGAAGACTTACAGGAACAATACTTTCCTTTATTGTTTTGGCTTGTTACTTGTTTGATTGTGGTCGTTTGTTACAGTGGTGTTTCGTCATATGAGATCGAATCGAACCCCGTTTTAAGACTGTTTTGATTTAATACATCAAACAGATGGGACCTTTTGATTAATAGTGATGATCCGATACACTTGGAGTTAATCAGGTTTGTTATTATATGCTAAAGGAAAGACTCTTTAAACAATGCAATACGTGTATTGGATAAGTAGGAAACGAGTATCATTTCTTACTCATTTGCCCAATGTATATTTCTTTAAAGGCAAAATATATTAAAAAGTATTATTACGCATGGCCAAGTATATAAAAATTTACAAATATTATGTCTTCTGCATCTAGTAAAACTATGATCAACTTATCTGAATTTATTTATCACGCATGTCTCCTCAGGAATTGAACTCTGCTGTACTTAATTTATATGTACATTTGTATTTGATTAAAGCCA
Organism: Cerastoderma edule; assembly: GCA_947846245.1. NCBI lineage: Eukaryota > Metazoa > Mollusca > Bivalvia > Cardiida > Cardiidae > Cerastoderma > Cerastoderma edule. Next base: position 6,431,804 of record OX401404.1, read on the forward strand.
TACTTGCGCTCATTTATGCTTAATTTGTTAAAGTTCTAGAATTAATGAAAAGTAACTTAGAAGTACTTGAAATTCCCTTTACCAGAGAATTGAGGTTGTAACAAGTTCACATGATGCTTTTAAAAGAGTGAATACTATAAGGTTTGTTTACAATAATCGATAAAACAAGGTCAGCAGAGAAACTTTGGGAACCAATTAAACCCCCAAAAGGTATCTGTTTTGAATGTTTTCGTTGTAAATATTGGATATAAATGACAGTATTTCATATTTCATATAATTTTTCTAACAAGGTGATCGCCACTCATTAATCCTAGCGCTCCCTGCTATTTTAGTTGTTACTCAATTGTAAACAATGAAGTTAAATTGGTGGGTACCAACATTTTTGAAAATACACTCTGGAAAACAGATAATAAATAGTGCAGTTTTTCTGGGCGCTAGTATACTTTTAAGCTCTATAACATCATGATTCTGTTGATCCATCTTTATATTTGTCATGTACAATTTTGTTTTTGCTATACAACATGGAATTTCTATTATGCAATAGGATATAGCTAGTTAGTTATTAAATCAGTAGAAAACAGATAGTGTCATCTCTTAATGCTAGAGAGGATATGGCGTGACCCAGATGTGTAACTAAGGAACTCGTAACCCGGGGTTCAAGGTTTCGAAACTCAACGACACCGTTAAGTTTCGTTAGACACTTCAGAGCTCTGGCCAAGAAGTGGTGAAGTAACCATGATAGCCGTAATTTAACTAAACAATTATTTACACTTTGTAAAACCTCACAATAGAAAACAAAGGTTGATAATAGTAAAGGAGTGATGTGCTTATTTCAGCCAAATTCATCTCTGATTATTTCGCTCACAAAACGAATCCTTTCCAACCAAAAATAATGTTACAAAAAATCATTACACCTTTAAATCGACAAATGAATGAGCTTTCGAAACAAACTACTATTTCTACATCTTAAAGGATATGTGAGTCAATTAGCAACCCCGGAAAACCACCTGTCCTTATCTGTTTGGATAAAAGGATAATTGTGTTACTTGGTGACGTTTCAATGAATCACAACCAAGAGAAGACGTGTCCGATAGTTTGAAATGAGTTTCCCATTCAAAGTGCGATGGAATGTTCACGTTTTTTCATCACTCAGTGCAGTTCTCATTTATTCCAAAACATAGGTTAACCCTTTACCAAACGCCAAATTTTCGACTGTCCCAAATTGAAAGAGTTTGCAGACGACATCTCAAAACGTGATGGATTTGAAGAACAATCTTCTGATAGGGCAGAAAACATTGTGAGAAAAAGAGAAATTGCTCGTTAGGAGCAATTTCTACTTTTCCCAAAATGTTTTTTTAGAGTCGTCTGCAACAAACTGGTCAAATATCGTTATTGTTTGGTAATGGGTTAATGGTCCGTTGGATGTACCTGTGGGTATTTTGAACTATTTTCATATTCTTATCATGTAATATTGTATTCCTTACCCTCAAAGCCTAGAACATCAGCGTTGTTTATGGTTCACGGGGTTAATTATTTTCACAAATTGTTTTAACTAATTACCTCTGCATGTCCGGTGTTCAAGGGTAAGTCTCTAGACATGCAAGAACATTATAAGTGGGTTTGGGTCTGTATGGACATTTTTCTTTGCTGCACACCAACCTTTTCCACTGAATCTTAATATCATAAGAAATGACTTACCATTCAAATGGAATTTGTTTGTTTCATTTGGATTCTACACCAGGGGCCCGTTTTACTAAACAACTTACGGAAAATGTTTGCGTAAGTCATAATTGATAAACATGGATAGTATCTTTAATGAAAGTACAATGTTGCAATGTGACACTTCATTGGAAGCGTCTCGGAGTGACGATTCCAATGATGTGTCACTTTGCAATATTGCTTCGTCCAATATTGAAATAAGAGGAATTGTTGTTTTAGACTTACGCAAGTCTTAAGCGTAAACTGTTTAGTAAAACGGGCCCCATGTCCCAGTAGTCCAATCAGTTGTTAAACAAAACAGTTTGTTAAATACTCCAACAATGTGTTAAATTATCAAGCCTTTGAACAACTGGGCCCGGGTCAGCAATGTTGTAGTAATAGTACGATGCCTTGCTCATCATAGATTGAAGAATACCTCATTTCTTAGGATAATCAAACTTGGTAGAACCATAGGAATAATCTTATTCTATAATGGGGCGTTTGTGATAATCCCAATTCAGACATCGTGCCGTGAAAAACATGCCGTGAGGGACTGTGTCATTTCAATGTCGTTACTCTAACCAAAACATAACTGTAATTCAAAAGAGGAAAACGCATTCGGCAGGACTAGCAGAAACAGTTCCGACAGAGCAATCTTGTTTGTTTTTTCCGCACGGATAGGACAAAACATTGATAACCTTAACAATGAAGGCATACTTTTTAGATATGAATTTTCAGTGATCCATTTCAAATTAACACATAACAACGAACGATCGCTTCAAAACAAAAAAAATTGATTGAATTCATTTTCAAAGTCGCCATGGACATTTTTACTAACCCTATATGAGCTTTACCAGTATAAAAATTCAATTGAAATACAATGGCACATTAATCTTGTTTACTCTGGTACTCCTATCACATGCTTTGCGCCGTACGTGGTATGCAGGATATGATATGAAGTGTTTTATCAACAATCTGTATCAATTAAAATATCAATGGCTAAAAGCTTTTATGTTTCAAGCTTTGTAGATCGGATTATCCGACGTGACCGATTAATTCAAACCCCAAATAGCATAAATACAGAATTTTTTTATCTTTTAAGGTGATTGTTCATAGAAAAGAAAATCTAGATTTTAAAGTCAAAATAAAATGTCTTTGATTGAAACCATGTGGTTTTTGATTTGTTGTTTAATATACATTAAAAAGTAGCCATTAAAAGCATAACGATTCCAGGAAGAGTCAATCTGTCAAAGTATTACATCATATATGTGGTAGGTCTCAAAAGCAATGTCACACTTTGGTTCAAAATACATGTTAATTCACTGTACAGTCAAACTTGTGTTAAGAGGCCAGCCTATGGGACAGAGAAAATTGGCTGTTTAAGACAGGTTGGCTGCTTAACACAAATTGATTTCCACTATAAATCCAACAATGGGACTTGCTGAAGTGGCTGTTTAAGGCAGGTTGGCTGCTTAAAAGGGTGGCTGCGTAACACAAGTTAGACTGTATATACACTTAAAAGAACTAAAACGATACCATTTTGAATCCAATGACTATTCAGCAATGCGTATCATATAACAGTATAGCTGTTGTGCAGTTTTGAATTGATTTTTAACTTCCAATTTCCTCACATCTGTGAATGAGCACCTTTAACATTTAATATCGTATCGCCAATCATGATGTGAAAGTGCCTTAAAATTGATTCGAATGTTCAGTGCAAAACTATAGAAAGTCCTTCACGAAAGTGAAGGATTTTCTATTGTTTTGCATTGAACCCTCAATATGATTAACGTGTTATATGATATATGAGATATGCTTTACTTGAATAATGGCATTTTTTTCTAATTCCGGGAATTTGTTGAGCAGCATAAATACATCACTGCAAAACCTAACCGATTTTTATCTCTGGCGGTGAAACGCAACGCATAAAAACCAACCGACCGTCCTGTATGGCCCAATGGTTAAGGAAGCGTTCTTGAAACTCTGAGGTCGCGGGCCTGAGCCGTATCGGTACCTCTAGTTTCGCGGGAGTGTCCTTTGGCAAGACTCTTCATAGCCCTAGACATGTACTGGCGTATCCAGGAAAGTCGAGCATAATTTAAAAGTTGTTGACAGGGTGTTTGTCTCAATAAATAAACAATTGAGCAAAAATATGGTAGCAAGGGAAATAATTATATTCGTTTTTGACCACTGATCTAAGGTTTACAAAGTTCATTTAATTAGAAAAGAAAAATAAATATAACCTCTGTTCATATATTAGTCGATGTGATGCGTCATACAGATATTTCTATTTTCATTACAGTAGAGACTAACTCAGAAAGGCAACAAATACACATTAAACCATGGCAATGACTGGTGCAACGTTCCCAGACCTTTTATCCTTCAATGGAACCACTGAATCACCAGCTTGGAGCAACCAATCAAACATGACATCACGTGATATCGAAAACGATGCACAAACCAGTGGCGACATGTCTCAAGCGCTGGCCGACGACATTAAGTTCGGGCTCGAGTGTGTCACAATGCCAATCCTTGTAACGTTTGGAGTGAGCGGCAACTTTCTCAGTCTCGTCGTTCTGTTACAGAGGAAGCTCAGGCGCTCGTCCTCAACAACCGTTCTGCTGATTGGCCTTGCCGTATCCGATTGTTTGTACCTGATCACCACGATGATTCGCAAGTCCACCTGTATCATAAGCAGGTTCGACGAGGCTGTCTCCTACAGGTACTTCGTGTTGAGTTTCCCTGTTGTCTATTACATGAACACATGTTTCAGCAGAGTCTCCACGCTCCTTGTGGCCGTCATGTCGGTGGAGAGACTGATTGCCGTGACCTTTCCGCTCAAGGTCAGACTCTTCTGCTCCAAGGTCAGAATGTCGATAGTAGTTGTTCTGGTTTTTGTCTTCACGTTTGGGTTCCTTTCGCTTTTAACGCTACAGTATGAGGTTAAATACATTAGCGAAACACCCTACCTCACTCCAAGCACGTTTAGCCAGAAGAACAAAGCATTCCTTGGCATATATAATTCGTACGTTACGGTGATTGTTAGTCGTTGGTTACCCAAGCTTATCGTCGTTATATGCAACGCCGTCATTATCAGAATGCTCTGGAAAAGACGATTACCTTCTGAAAATATTGACAGCACCTCGATTACCATGAACGCCAACCAAAAGATCCAACGGAAGGTCACCGTCATGTTGGTTACCGTTGCCATAGTGTTTGTTGTGACCCTGTTGCCAGGCGACGCCTTTTGGATCACCTCCCTGGTCGTTGACGAATTCAAACTATACGGGAAGTACAAGAACTATTTCTCGGTACTGAGCGACGTGACCTTGACATTCGAGATCATCAACGCTTCGGTGAACTTCGTGATCTACATGGTACTAAACAACTCGTTTGCCGAAGTGTATTTGAAAAGAGTGAGCCATCGTTATTTATATACATGTATAGTGCAAATGTGTAAATCACTAATGAGCATGATTTATAAATGACGACGGTACGCTAAAACAGAACGTTAAAAACATATTTGACAGTGTTTTATTTTATGTAATTTATATGTGTTGTAATGGCACGATGCTATTTGTTAATACATGTAGTCAAGTTTACGATTTCAAAAGATTCAATCGGTGAACCTTCTTTCTCATGACTTTTTCTAATTGACAAATGCACCTTAAAGGGTCAGGTGAGAACTCAACGACAAAGGTTAAGTTCCAAACTTGAATAAATGGATACATAAATGGGTTTTAGTAACGATATACAAAACAAAGCAAGGTCTATCACAGATCATTTAATACTTATTCAGGAATATTCTATATCAATAGTAATCTCTCAAAAATGCAAACAGATAATTTATTAACTTTATAGCCATGATGCGTGTCAATTACGAAGCATGTGAAAATCACCAATACATGTACAGTTCTCATGTGTAGAAATCACCGATACTAAAGAAGCTAAGTGCTCTTTAAGAGCAATTTCAATTCGAGGCACAATGCATTGTTTGGTTGCTTTTTTATATAAATTATTCACAATATATTAAACATGCATGTCTCTTATTGTTACAAGTCATACTGGAAAACATGTGGATTGGACCCCAATTGAGATGGCTGGTATACGAGATATGTCTTTAAGTACGGACGAACTAAACTTTATAAAGCGTTACTACAAAGGCTGTTAACCCATTACCAAACAAAAGCGACATTTGACCAGTTTGTTGCAGACGGCTTTGAAAAAACATTGTGGAGCAATTTCTCCTTTTCCCACTATGTTTTTAAGCTTATTTTTCAATTTCATCACATTTTGAAATTTGTAAAGTCGAATATTTGGCGTTTGGTAATGGGATAAGATTATTCAAGCTGGTCATTTACTATCAATTCAGTCTGATCACAGCCAACGCAATCACTTTCATGCTTTTGTAACAAGAACATGTATCTGTCCTTAAACAACTTTAATGATCGCAGATAAGTTGTCTATCTTATACAGTGAAGCCTCGTTTATCCGGACCCCGATTATCCGAATGTCTCGCAATCCGAACGAAATTGTAAGGGAACGGAATTATTTGACCAGTTTGTTGCAGACGACTTTTGAAAACATTGTGGGTAAAGGAGAAATTGCTCGTGACGAGCAATTTCTCCTTTTCCCACAATGTTTTCTGCCATATCAGAAGATAATTTTTGAATTCCATCACGTTTTGAAATGTCGTCTGCAAACTCTTTCAATTTGGGACGGTCGACAATCTGGCGTTTGCTAAAGTGTTATAAGTATACACGTGCATACAGACCGTTTATGTCTTAATCTGTATAAGAACATGCTCTATTTCATTAGTCCGGATGATTTGGTAATCCGGACATTTTGTTGGGAACGGACATGTTCGGATTAACGAGGCTTCACTGTATATGAACTCTATGTGTGGGGTTAAATGTCAAGATGGCACAATAAATAGAGTAGACTCCCACTATGGAAAAAATGAGTATCATTCAGTTAAGTCATTTCATGTTATTTCACTCTAATTGCATAATAAATTGTACTTAATACAATTTAATTAAATGGTCTCAACACCTTTTCAAAATTGTATTACTAGTAACTACCATTTGTCTGCTTCATGCGAGTTATCAATATGATAATATGCGAGGGCAGTTTTTCGCGTCAAAAGCTTTGTACTGTAAAGGAATAAGGCCGGCGTCTTTTGAGAGTTTGTAAAATACACTACAGTCAAACTTGTGTTAAGGGGCCAGCCTATTGGACAGAGTAAATTGGCTGTTTAAGACAGGTTGGCTGCTTAACACAAATTGATTTACACTACAAATCTAACAATGGGACTTTCTGTAGTGGCTGTTTAAGGCAGGTTGGCTGCTTAAAAGGGTGGCTGCTTAATACAAGTTAGACTGTATTAGGATACTGCGTTTTTCGCGAGTTTTTAAAGAGCACTGCTAAGGTTCTGTCGGGTTAAGAAACAAAGGTTGCACAATTCTTACATAAGATCATAGGCGGCACTGTTAATAGGGTTCTGTATAGTTAGGAAACAAGCCCTGCATCTTTCGCGAGTTTATAGAAAGCACTGTTAGGGTTCTGTAAAAGTTTACTCGGTTCGTCCATTTCCTGTATCGTTCCGTCAGATAGAACCATCACCCTGTAAAGGAATAAGGTAAAACGTGTCATAGCTTTTAAGGCTTAACCCTTAAAATGAGCGGTATTTTTCTACAAAAAGATTTTTGTGTTGCCTGCTGTCCAAAACCTTAAATATCTGTTTTATTTTGTTGAGGAAAGATATCCAGATTAGCAAACAGGTTAGATCACAGGCTAGCCGCCAGCATGAAGTCGGTTCCAGCACTTTAAGGGTTAATAACTCGATACATAAGATGATATATAACAAGTAGAACTACTTATTCGATATTTATGCTGAACTGGCAGTGCTTCATTCTTAGAAGTGATGGGGACCAGGGATATAGGTTAACATCAGTAGTCTATGGTTTTACTATGCTAGAGCGATTTCTTTACCGAGGTATGCGGTTCTTAAATCGCCAAAGAATGAAGAGGGGCAATTACTAAGAACTTTTATCCAAATTTTCTAAGTAAGGAAAAGGCAAACCTTTGTAAATAGATCAGTGAGAATAACGGAATATGCTCCTATTCAGCTTAGATTGACACACAGACCAAATTTAACCCTTTAACAAACAGCACATTTTCGACTGTCCCAAATTGAAAGAGTTTGCAGACGACATCTCAAAATGTGATGAAATTGGAAAATGATCTTCTGATAGGGTAGAAAACATTGTGGGAAAAGGAGAAATTGCTCGTTACGAGCAATTTCGCCTTTTCCCACTGTGTTTTCCAGAGTGGTCTGCAACGGAGCGGTTAAATGTCGTTATTGTTTTGTAATTGATTAAGAGGTGTTTATCCATCTTAATCAGTAATTCGAACCTTTATGTTGCTAAAAAGCTAGAAAATGCCGGAAGACGTACGTGTAAAATGTTTGAAAATTGCATTAAACTGCAAAATAAATAGGAAAAACCTAACCGACTGAAATCAAAATCGAAAGGAGTCTTTGGACTATTCAATAAAACTGTAAAATGTTAGAAAATTGCATTAAACAACAAAATAAATAGGAAAAAACCTAATTCCTAACCGATCCAAATCCAAAATCGTAAGGAATCTTTGGACTATCAAATAAAACTGTAAAATGTTTGAAAATGGCTTTGAACAACAACATATGCAGAAAAAAACTTCTTCCTAACCGATCGAAATCCAAAATCGTATTGATTCTTTGGACTATTAGATATAACTGTAACATGTTTGAAAATGGCTCTAAGCCACAAAATTAACAAGATAAAATTAACTCCTTACCGATCATAGTCCAAAATTGTATTGAGCCTGTGGGCTATGGTCAAAATGGTACAATCGGAGAACTCGGTCCTGATCGTGTTCTGTATAAGATCGTCCGTCTCCAAATCCACCGCTGCCGTCGCCTCGTCCAGAATGAGAACACGTGTTTTATGGAGCAGCGTGCGGGCCAGACACACGAGCTGTCTCTGACCCATACTGAAAAGGAATGTTTCTGTTTGTTTATATAGTTTAACCCTTTCCCAAAACAACAAATTTTCGACTGTCCAAAATTGAAAGAGTTTGCAGACGACATTTCAAAATGTGATGAAATTGAACAATATTCTTCAGATAGAGCAGAAAACCTTGTGGGAAAAGGAAAAATTGATCGTAACGAGTAATTTCTCCTTTTCCAACAATATTTTCTAAAGTCGCCTGCAAAAAAGTCGTCAAATGTCGTTTTTGTTTGGGAAAGGGTTAACACCGTGTTGATATTTTTTATTTTGGTTTTGTAAAAGTTTTCATGGATTTACCAGTACTATGGCTAGGGCAATGAAGAGTCTCTCAACAGGACACTCCGACGAAACCATTACGACTTGCCAAGGTCTTTGTTGGGCAATTAAGTTTGGGACCTGCGTTTATTAATAATGAACAGTTACAGCCGACCTCTATGCATAAGGTGATATCAACATTTAAAGTTTCCTTTGTCAAATGACCATGTCCGAACTCCAAATGACCTTATGGAGAGAACGTCTCCCGGCTGATCTCGGAATGCCGCTGACTCTACACGGTCCTGGTTAGCCTTTGTTGTGCCTGGGACATTCATGCATTTATAATGAGCATGGAATCGGAATATAAATAACAACCGTTTGTGCGATTAAAAAATCCTAAATTACAATCCAGCCTCCATGGCCAGCATCATCCTAATTACTACCACCCTTCCCACATACGTTGGGATCAACATTTAAAATGTGCTTATTCACAGGAGAGGAAAAGTTTTTTCCTGGATTTACCAGTACTATGGCTATGGTTCTGACGTGTCTTTCGACAGGACACTCCGACAAAACCATTACAACTTGCCAATGCTTTGTTGGGCAGTTAAGTTTGGGACCTGCGTTTATTAATAATGAGCAGTTACAGCCGACCTCCTTGCATAATGTGATATCAACATTTCAAGTTCCCTTTGTCAAGTGACCATGTCCGAATTCCAAATGACCTTATGGAGAGAAAGTCTCCCGGCTGACTCTCGGAATTCCGCTGACTCTACACGGTCCTGGTTAGCCTTTGTTATTCCTGGGACATTCGTTCGTTTATAATGAGCATGGAATCGCAATATAAATAGCATACCGTTTGTGCGATTAGAAAATCCAAAATTACAATCCAGCTTCCATGGCCAGCATTATTCTAGTTACTACCACCCTCCCCACATACGTTTGGATCAACATTTAAAGTCATTTTTGAAGGTGCTTACTCCCAGGAGAAAAAAAAAATTGAAGTCAAATTAAAATTGCGTTGAAACAGTGCAGTCTGTATGTTGATGTTTGATATACGATTATAATAAATCATGAAATTATCTAATTCAGAAAGGGTCGACTTGTCTTAGAATGTACAGTTAATATGCGTTAGATCTAAAACGTAATGTCTCGTTTTGGCGTTAAAATACATGTTAATTCCGTGTATACACATTTTGAAAATTAAAACAATCTAAATTTGCTTTCAATGATTAGTCTTCAATGCTTATCACGTTACAGTACAGCTATGTTATTGTGCAGTTTATAGTAATTAACTCCCAAATTTCTTCACATCTGTGAACAAGCACCTTTGAATTCCTATGTCCAATTTCCAAGCGATCATATTCTCAAATGACCATTGCTATGTAATATACCTTAAGTTACTACCGCCCTCCCCACATTCATAGTCCAGTTGCCCGTTCATGTTGACCACGGCGTTCTTCAGATGGGCACACTCGATGGCTTTCCAGATGGCCGCCTCGTCGAACCGGCCGAACGGGTCCAAGTTCTCTCGGAGACTTCCGGAAAACAGGACGGGGTCCTGGGATGGGAAAGGATATTTGAGTATTTAACAGATTGTGGGGCTACTACCCAATACCTTACCCTTAGAATGGAAGTTTATATAAATATATCTCAGCACTATACTAATACACAATTATGGAGACGGCAAATGGTCTTTATGGACATAAATCTGTTTTTATGCAGAAGCATGTTAGGATATGATAGGATATAACACGGTCGAGGTCCTCTCCCAAACTTCCAAGGGAAAAAAAGACGGGGTAAAATTTGGAAATTTAGTTGACACTGTTAAGTCTACAGGATTTGGGTTATTTGCCGTTGTCAAATCACGATGTTGTCGATGTGTCTATCTTCAACAATTTGAACATATTTCATAAGTCGACAATAACTTTGGCCGAGCTGGCATACGGTCTTCGGTTTCTTTTATTTTATATCATTTATAGCCATACAACTTTACATACAATTTTACATACAAATGGTGAAACATAAAAAAAAGTAAAATAATTTACCAAGAGAAACAGTCCAAATATAAATAAAGAAAGGTATAGATAAGTAAATATAGTAAATAGCTAAACATCTAATCTGTATTGGAAATATCTCTATATATCATTGCTAGTGATTCACTGTTGAGGAAAGTGGTCAGGAACAAGAGCCCGTCGGCTTCAGAACATGAGGATCGCAGGTTCGAATGCCATGAATTGCGGAATCCAGTATGCTTTCTTTCTGAATTCGCATTCGATTATTGATTATGTATTCAGAAAGCAGGATCGGGAGAATGTATGTTGCATCACGATCAATTCACTGTAAAAAAAACTTTAAAAAAAACTTTAAAAAAAACTATAACTAAACTCTTACTCGTGCATATTAGTGTATCGTAAGAAACCCCGCTTCGAAGATTACATTAAATATAAACGAGAGAAACGGTTAATATTCTCATCGAAGGTTCACTGCAGGGCTAAAGTAAGTCCTTCATCTTTGAGAAGGACTTGCATGAGTCTTGCATTGAACCCTCGATATTTTGATCATACACAAAAATAAAAGTAAAAAACCCAGTTCAGACCTGTGGGAGAATGGTGAGTTTATTCCTGATATCGTGCAGACCCATATCCGCAATGTTCTCTCCGTCTATCAGTATACTCCCGCTGGCCGATTCGATCAGACGGAACAGCGAGAGGGTCATTGATGATTTACCCGCCCCTGTTCGTCCGACAATACCAATCTGCAAATAATGATAATAATATCTTCATTCGAAAAAGGTAACACATAAATTGGTAGGCGTTTTAATAAACCAAAGGAAGAAAGAATATGTGACTGCTGTTTTACTAATAGGGTATTACTTACCATTGATTGTGAATATACTTTTTGTAACGTTGAAAATATGACGAGAAACAATCTGAACACTTACTGATGTTTTATTTGTTTTATATGGGTTTTACATCACATCAACATTATTTCAGTTATGTAGCGATGCCCGACTCTTAATGATGGAGGAAGACCCCATACTCAACTACCCATAAGGGCTGGTCAAGGCGGGTAGAACCATCGGCATTCCGTAAGTCAGTCGGGAGACTGCCTCTCATGAAAATATCCTTCTCAGGATTTGAACCCACGCGGAGAGGGGCCAATTGAGTTCTGTTCAAAAGTTCTGTACTCTAACCACTAGGCCACGGAGGCCCGAACACTTACTGAAATGGTATATACATTGTACATCTGTAAATAGTGTCTTATATAATGTTCCCTAGCAACATCGGAGATATGTTTTACAGCTTCCGAGTATGTACTTTGACTTTTGTCTTGATAAGTTTTTGACTATGTTTCATTAACCCTTATATGGGTAATCATTGAGAGCAGTGATGACCCGCTAACTGTGAGTGAATTAACTTTGTCTCACTACTCTCAACTTTAAAAAGCAATTAGTCCCTTGTTAGAGAGGAAGAAAAAAAGAAATCAAAACAATTTGTTTCTCTACAATGGATACATGTTTTCAAATTCTCAGCGGAAGACAACTGGTTTGTAATTATCATAATTCACGCACCATGCATGTCTCAGGGAAATACTGCTAGGACTATGTTTGTATTATTGGCCGGAGGCCTCATACTTTGTGAGATAGAATTATCTTAAAAATTGTTAAAAGACTCTTTTGGCTATATATGAAAATCGCGATGTCTTTATTAGAGAGTTATTAGTCTTATCTAACAAATACTTGACTTAACGTAAGACTAAACACTTGCTTTAACGTTACAATTTCCTTTTGCATTTTTTTTTTAAAAAACTTTGAACACGGCATTGTCCAATATAAGTCAGCAAAGTAGTTTTTTCTGACCCATTGGAATTCGTTTTCCTCAACACAACCATTAATGTTATAAACATTTATGTAGAAACTTTAGTTTGAACACGGCTTTGTCGAATAGAAACCAACAAAATAGTATGTTTTGACCTCGGGAAATGCCTAAGACTAAACACTAGCATTCATGTTATATTCTTTTGTTGTTGTTGGAAATTTAGTTTGGACATGGCTTTGATGAATGGAAGCCAATAAAATAATTCTTTCCTCAACCTTTTAAAGCGGTATGACTAAACAAAGCATTGATGTTATATTCTCTTTGTTTGCAGAAAGATTACTTGAAACACTGCTTTTTCGAATAGAAGCCTATAAATAGTTTTGTCCCACCTTTTAATGTACGTATGACTAAACACTAGCATTGATGTTATATTCTCATTGTTTGCAGAAAGATTACTTGAAACACTGCTTTTTTCGAATAGAAGCCTATAAATAGTTTTGTCCCACCTTTTAATGTACGTATGACTAACCACTAGCATTTATGTTATATTCTATTAGTGTAGAAATATTACCTTGAACACGACTTTTTCGAAAAGAAGCCAACAAAATTGTTTTCCCCACATTAAGATATACGGATGACTAAACACTATTACTTATGTTAAACACTTTTATGTAGAAAGCTTGGTTCGACCACAGCTTTGTCGAATAGAAGCCACCTTTTAAAATACGTATGACTCTAAAACACTTAGATTTATGTTATATTCTTTTTTTGTAGAAAATTTAGTTTGGACAGTTTGGATTTTGTTGAATAAAAGCCAACAAAATATTTTTTTTTATTTTCTCTCTTTTTAAAATATGCATGACTAAATACTTACATTAATGTGATATTCTTTTCGTGTCTAAAGGTAAGTTTAGAAACAGATTTGTCGAAAAGAAGCCTACACATAGTTTTGCCTCACCTTATTTAATACGTATGATTAAAGGCAAGCATTAATGTTTATTCTTTTTTGTAGAAAGGTTTGTTGGGACGCTGTTTGACGAATATGAGTCGAATTTGTCTCACCTTTTCCCCGGAAGCGAGGTGACAGCTGATTCCCTTTAACACCAGGTCAAGGCCCTCCCGGTACCGGGTGCAATACTGTCGGAACTCCACGGACCCGGAGTTGGGCCAATCAATACGGGGTCGACGGTGGGGCAACAACCAGGGGGCCTGAATGAAAAACGTAGATCTTGGTTTGACGCGGTTTTGTAAAAACGAATTAGTTATAGATCGAAGATCGAATAAGACTAAAATAAAAAGGGGGTTTCTTCTATACACGTTTATCAAAAGGGTTTTTACAAAGACATGTGTTTTTAAATTTTTCTATGTATATATCTGTCTAAGTACACCTGAAATAATATGAGTAAACAAGAGCTGTCCATAAGGCAGCGAGCTCGACTTTTCGATAACTGTCTGAGAGGGATATATGTCAGTGGACAATAATGTTTCTATAATATGAAGATGCGCACTAAACCTAGACCAAGATTATCTAAGTACAGAAACTGTCATACGGGCATAATTTTCTTGAAATAAGTAGCAGATTTATTGTACTTAGTAATAGTTCATATTATGAGTCTTAGTCCATGCGTGGAATTACAATCAATTCCCTTCAATAGTTTTTGAGATATCACCTGTTTTACATTTAGGAGCTTTATCTTTCTTGAAATGAAAAGTATTTCTACATCAAAGTGACTATCCCTCAGATTGAGAAGATAATCCTTTAAGAATAAAATGTTTCCTTTATGGATAGAATGACAACACATATCTATAAGATACACAACTCTAGATTATTGGTACGCTTCTAAAACTGTATCATAACCATTGATAAAAAAAACATATATCTGTCTTGCATATAGAATAAGCTGTTTAAACGGTTTATCTTATAAACAATGATCTGTATCTTCTGCCTCGAAAAGTCATCTAATTTGGTCAAAGTACCTGAGACCCAGACTATGAAATAAATCAACACTTGTATCATGTGAACCTAGCAAGATGCCTCAGAAGTCAATCCCATGACTACGTATAGGCCAACTCTTTTATCAAAGTACTGAAAGGTGTGAATGCTTGTTTAAACAAGAGCTGTCCGTAAGACAGCATGCTCGACTATTCGGCAATGTCAGATAGGGGTATAGATCAGTGAAATATTATTGTTTCTAAATTATGAGGATGCAAACAATGCTTCACTACAGTAGATGTTGAGAAACGAACATGCATGCAAAAACTTAACCAAGAATTTTTAAGTACAAAGGACTGCATAATTAGCTGAAGTTCAAAACAAGAGATTTGAAACTTGGTCAGGGACCTCAGATCTTGACCCTGAACACATGTGTGAAGTATCAACCCATTTCATACAGTGAATTCATGAGAAACAAACGTCCACGTAAAAACTTTTCCAAGGATTGTTTGAATCTTTTTATTTTTATAAGATTTTCAAAGTACAAAATGCTGCAAAATTTGCTAAAATCTAAAATTAGAGATTTGAAACTTGGCCAGGGACCTTAGATTATGACCCTGAACACAATTGTAAAGTATCAACCCATTCACTATAGTAGTTCATGAGATACAAACTTGCACGCAAAAACTTAGCCAAGGATTGTTTGAATGTTTTTATTGTCTGTTATAGAACACGTTATGAGAGAAAGTCCCTATAGATTGTTTGAAAAAGTATACCTCTGGATGAAGTTCCGTATATTCTTTGACTCTCTCCGCAGACACAATGTTCATCTCCATCTCGCTGATCGCCTGTATAACCAAATTCAAGCTTATCGTTATCTGAAATAAAAGGTTGGAGTTTTTATTTTTCGAATAAACTCTTAACAACTTTTGAATGAACACTTTTATATAAAGATACTTTAAATCTGTTTTCAAAGCTATATGAATGTTGTTGTTTACTTACCATACGAAATAAAGATTAGGATTAAAAGAATGTTATCTTAATGCATATGTTGTTAGTTGAAAACGGAATGAAATGAAAACAGAAATTATTCCTTTCACATTTAACATGGGTGAATTCAACTCACTTTGATGGATTTGCTGCCAAAAACTCAACAAAAAAGCCCACTGTGGCAAAGAATATATTATTACTTTTGAGGAAATTATAGACACTATCGTTTCTTTGCGATATTACAAACACATGTTTCTAATTTTTTTCATGCTAATTGTTGTTTCCTGTGGTGGCTTTTAATTTGCACACGTCATATGTTTGAATTTAATGACATGGGTTTATCTACCTCAGTCCCCTCACAGAAATGGGGTATTATATTAACTTCATTACAATGGTATGGATACTTGGTTTGTTATGTTTAAAAAGCAGTACATTTCACACAGAAATCATTGACCATTAATGTATCAAAAACTCATATCATAAGCTGTAATGGGTTTGTATCAAACTCAGGCAATATTTATTCATACTGTCCGAAAGCAAGACAAAAACGGATCCAGATGTCAATGACATACAGGATTACAACAGAACTGGATAAACATTCAAGTTAACAAAACATACAACTGCTAGCTCATATGGGTTTAAACACTGTTTCAACAATCATTTCGTTGTTTTCCGGCTTTCATGAGTTACCGGTGCTAGGCTATGGCTCTGGAATGTTTTGCGATTAAACATTCCACATATACACGTATTGCCAACAGAGATCAGACAATTTACAAAAATAGCAAGACTTGCAACACGTGATAACACAGGCTCTGAAGTGAAATGCCAGAGTACATTCCACACATATAGCCAACAGAGATCAGGTCAAAGACAGGCTTAGCAAGAATCGCTACATATAACTACCAGGAAAGACAACGGAAATGATATTCTTACACACACCACAGTTCCACATTACCTGTAAAGCGTATGTTATTGATAGGCCGACCTCAGCACCGTTCAAACCGTCTGCGAGCAAGGCAAACAGTGTAGCTGCCAGAATGAGTATGTTACCAAGGAACTCAAGTCGGACTCCGATCCATCTTTGATGAAATTGGAATAATTAAGATCGATGATTTAAATAACGGACGTTGGTCTCAACATCAGCCGACTCTGTTTTAACTTAACCCTTTAGCAAACAAAAACAACATTTTACCAGTTTGTCGCAGACTACTCTAGAAAACAATGTTGGAAAATGAGAAATTGCTCTAAGCGAGTAATTTTTCCTTTTCCCTCAATGTTTTCTGTCCTATCAGAAGATTATTTTTCAATTTCACCACACTTTGAAATGTCGTCTGCAATCTCTTTCAATTTGGGACAGTGGAAACTTTGGCGTTAAGGAAAGGGTTAAGATGAAAGCGGTTATGACTATATTAGTATTTTAAACGATGGTCACATATATCATTTGAGAAGAAATGAGCAATGGCAAAAGGCACATAACGGTCTTAGAAATACTTACAAGAATTTCAAAGTCATTGCATTGTGTTCTTACATAGATAGATGGACTAGTTCTTTTTATTATTTATTTTACACGTTCACTGGTTTTACAGAAGAAAAAATCTAAAAAGTGTTTCTGTAGATCTATTTGTTTTGGCACACTGGTGGCAGAAAGATTGTTAAGTCTGCCAAGGAGGCCTTTGTGAACACTTTAGCTTGAGGTATTCCGCTATTTATTCTATTTATTAATCTAGCATTACATATAACTGAAATTCTCTTGCCACGATGTAAAACCTCAAACCAAACAAAATATCGGCGTCAGTGGTTTATAAACACACCTAGAGGCGGAATTGGCCGCGAAGAAGAACTTGATGTTCTTGTCGACCCTCTGTTCGGAGTCGAGAATAAACCTCTGAGTACATCTATATGCCCGGATGACGCTGGCGCCTGTAATCGTCTCGCTGAAATGATTATAGATGGGTGATCTCAACACCGACTCCAGACGCTTTACCTGTCTCGCCGTCGGTAGGAAGAATTTCTGAAGAGAAAAACGATCATAACTTATATTCTGTTATATTTATATATGTTGGGGTTTACATCGTTTCAAAATTGTGCAGTTATGATACGATGCCCGAATCATAATGATGGAGGAAGACCCCATACATAACTGCTCACGAGGGCTGGTCACGCAAGGTAGAACCATCAATATTCAGTAAGTCCGGAGGCTACCCCTCATGAAAGTCCAAATGCCGATAAAGGGATTTGAACCATATCGGAAAGGGGCAATGTGATTTCATGGGCACGGATGACCCCAAATAGTGATTTCATGGTCACGGATGCCCCAAGATACTGATTTCATGGTCACGAATGACCAAAGATAGTTATTTCATGGTCACGAATGACCCAAGATAGTAGGTTTATGGTCACAAATGACCCAAGATAGTATGTTTATGGTCACGAATGACCCAAGATAGTTATTTCATGGTCACGAATGACCCAAGATAGTGATTTCATGGTCACGAATGACCCAAGATAGTTATTTCATGGTCACGAATGACCCAAGATAGTAAGTTTATGGTCACGAATGACCCAAGATAGTTATTTCATGGTCACAAATGCTCCTAGATAGTTACTATAAAACCAGGTGTCGAAATAAACTACTGAGACTGGCCTTCTGTTTATACCCAAAAGAGTGTTAAGCTTATGTTATTCGATGATGGCAAATTTACTTTAATGACCCCGATGATGTTACCGTCCTTGGTGATTTGTACCTTACCAGAAGCCTGATATAGACGATCATGGTTGGGACGATTAGAATTAAGAATGGTGGATTAGTGCTGGACACAACAATAAAAATGGCAATCATGACACTTTAGTTTAACAGTTACGTCTCTTCATTTAATTGCTAAATACTGTTACCTTCCTTTATCATTTTTATCTTACCAGAAGCATTATATAGACGGCATGGTTGGGACGATGACAATCATGAATGGTGGAGTATTGATAGACACGACAATAAGGGTGGGAATCGTTTCATTTACATTTTGAATAAACCTCTGCCTTGCGTGATGACTCTTGTAATACTTATCTTGAATTATGTACAACTTACGAGAAGCATGATATAAACGATCATGGTTGGTACAATAACGATCATGAAGGGCGGGGTATTAATAGACACGGCAATAAGAGTGGCAATTTTGACATTTAAGTTTTACAGTTACGATTCTTCATTTAATTACTAAATTCTGTTACCTTCCTTTATCATTTAAAACTTACCAGAAGCATGATATATACGATCATGGTCGGTATAATAACGACCAACAAAGGTAGAGTATTGATAGAAACGAAAATAAGAGTGGCGATATTGGCATTTTAATTTTACAGATACGTTTCAATGTGTAATTGCTAAATACTGTTACCTTCCTTTATCATTTACAACTTACGAGAAGCATGATATAAACGATCATGGTTGGTACAATGACGATCATAAAGGGCGGGGTATTGATAGACACGACAATGAGGGTGGCGATCGTGGCGAATATCTGGATATTCCACAATCGGAAGTTCAACGGAAGACGGTCGTCCATCACGTCAATATCGCTAGAAAATCTGAAATCATATCGACATTGTTTAAATAGTTAAAGACGAACACAACGAAGAGGATGATTATGATATCAATATGATAAACAAGATGATTTTCATCACAAAGATATCTTAAATGATGATATGATGAGCATGATGGTTTTCATTATAAATATTCTAATAATGGTGATGCTAATGATGATAATAATATGACGAGCTTGATGATTTGTATGATATGGATGTAAGTGATGATAATGATTACGACGATGATGATAATAATGATAGTTTGTTATGAATACTGTTGTTTTTTTCCATATGTGTTCCCCTCATATAGTTGATTTACCTAGCCATTCAAATGTTTGCAAATTGACCAAATATTTTGCTTGTCAAAGAAACTGAGTTAAGATGATGACTGCAACTGGTAACTCCCCATGTCTAAAATGTAACCAAATATTTGAACTCTCTATCTTAAATCGATTGTAACGGAAGCTTGAAAATTATCATATTCACTATAGAATGGATACGTTCACTCTCGATGGCTGCTTTCTGAATGCATAACCAGCTCTTGTGCCGATTTGTAAGTTAGTCCATACATAAGGGATTGAATCCGGGACACTCGGTACCAGAACCCGACGCCATGCCACTGTACAACAGTCACTCAAATGTAACGTTCCCACACCTCTTCATTTATATGTGTTTTGCATCACGTCAACATTGTTTTAGTTAAGTTGCGATGCCGAAATCTCTATGATAGAGGAAGACGCCCTAATCAACTGGTCAAGCTAACAAACACACTTCTCTGCTAACGAGTAGAAGTTATGATTTGTACGAACGTCTTCACACATCCTATTTAAATATATATTTTGTAAGCTATGAACATGTTTTGATGTTTAACCATTTCCCAAACAACAAATTTTCGAATGTCCCAAATTAAAAGAGTTTGCAGACGACATTTCATATGATGAAATTGAAAAATGATATTTTGATGGGGCAGAAAACATTGTTACGAGCAATTTTTCCTTTCCCACAATGTTTTTTTAAGTTGTTTGCAACAAAATGGTCAAATGTCGTTATTATTTGGGAAAGGGTTAATTCTGAATGACATTATGTTATGTTATGTTATGTTACGTAATGTTATATTACTCACCTGTTCATTATACGTCCTATAGGCGTAGTGTCGAAGAACGACATTGGGGACCGGAGAATACACTGTAACATTTCTTTGTGCAGTAACCCGGATGCTCGAACCATTCGTGTTAACGCGAGGATTCCGAATCCGAGAATCGCAGCACCTGAAACAAATGTTGGAAACGTCATGAATATACTGATAGAAATTTCTTGAAACCAAAAATATAAAGACCGTGATGTTCGATATATTGACAGTTTGTGACGTTAATTCTTCCGTTTATTCGATAGTTGTATATCTTGGTAAAGCAATACGCAGAGTTGTAGACACATTCACACGATCTGTTCTTTTTCAATAACTTTTTAGAATTTGTCAAGAAGCCATAGTTTTATGGTTGCGCTTGTAGGGTTGTTTAGATCATTTTTTTTAAAAAAGTTTTGTTAACCACTGATCATAATATGTGAGATAGTCACTTTAAATACTAGATAGGTCTTTCATTTATATCCTTATTACAAGCTATCTGGCAATATCAGTCACTTTTCAACTACTTTCTCCCTGTTCTATTTTGACTCAAAGTTTCGTAAACGGTGATTTATAAATTGTACAGAAACGATCGGATTGTAATCTTCATTAAAAAAGAAAATAGGGCATTTAAATAAACAATATTCTCGTATATTAACGATTGTAAAAAGTCAATGGGCCACTGTTCGTTATGTACTTTGGGATGTAGCACTTCGAATCATGTCGGCCAAGTCATAAGAACGATCATATAGTGGTTTTCTACATTTTATTAAATACTACGCTACACGGATGGTGAACCAACGTCTGTCTAGCTCTACAGGTAAAACGGAACTCTCATGCGGACCCAGCCGTGCGGGCCTGTTCGCATCATACACACGTCATTCTTACGTCACACGTCATGTGACTTCTACAGGTTACCCCTGGGAACCAACTCACCAGTATATGCAGCATATCATCGTGTTACAGGGCTTACCTTGAATAACCCCGATTATCGTGTACCAGACCAGATAATACACGAATCTACTTTCGTACTCCTCTGTATAGCCTTGCGATACGTTCTTCAATAGCTCGTCTTCAGTCCAATACGTGAGCCAATAGTTCGAGAACACGTTCAACGCTTGGAATCCTATCATGAACAAGGCGACGAATGGAAGTGATAGATAACCCATGGCCTTGGCATAAGCCTTAAATACTCCGAATTTCACCTAAAATGAAAATCAAATATAATCATTATTAAACTTTTTATTTAGATCGATTGTGAACCAAATTATTAACAAATCAGATTAATCATTTTTGATTCTGTTCTCTGGATGCATCTCCAGTAGTCGCACCGATTTGTGGGTTTGTCCCGGCATTTTCACCTCGCCGCTACCGGGGACTGTCAGTGCCAAAAGCCCACGCTCTACCAATTGACCATTGTTGGCGACAGTGGTTTATGTGTAATATAAGCTTGTAGTGACAGATTGCACAGACAATATGAACTAGAATAATTAAACTGTCGACAAAACCAAACAGTTATCAAAAATGGTGATTAACCATAAAACAATTTTGATAACAACAATGAACGGATAAGTTTGGTTTTTTTTATATCGTTTTAAAACATTGTTCGAGTTACATTGCGACTTGCGGCGCACCTTCCAATGCTGTTGGTATTTTCTAACTAGCGCTATTTACAGGTCTTTCATCATAGCCACTGACTGCTTTCACGCATGAATTTAAATGACCAAAAAAGTATGTCATATAATTTACCAAACAGAAGCTTTGTCACAAAAGATAACGGTGCCATAAAACCTTTATTGATTACGCTTTGAGAGTACAATTAAAACCACAGAAGCTTCACAGAGGGTTGACCCAATCTTCTACAATGTTACGTAACAATAAGTGTACTTTATCCTATATAAGAGACAAGATATACAACCATGACCTGACAGTCGCTCCAATAAATCACAACAAATTCCAACAAAATCAACAGGATCGCCAAAACCTTTATTGCTTCGTATCTAGAAATGGCTTTTCCTTTTCGAAAACATTTTTTTATTTCATCAGAGCTCATCAATGCAATCGGAAAAAGCAAAAGGCTTCACAAAATCGCGCGTAGAGTTTACCCATGTCATTGGATGAATCATCCTGGTAAAACGGTCGAGCCAGAAACGTAGCCTTAGGTTCTGGTCCGTGCGTATACCCCGCACCAGCATGGTATAAACACTGGCCAGGACCCAAGGAAACCAGCAACCATGCTCAGGCCGGGTATCACACACAACCGAAGAGGTCCAATACTTCTACATCTATGTTGATACGTTGTTCTGTCATATTTGACCATTACACAACGGTGCGTTTAAGAAAAAGATTAAAGACAAAGTGAAATGATAGGAAAGTTAGAAGAATAGCGGACAAGATAATCTTGCCAAAAGTACAAGAAAAGAAAAATAGATAAAGTTTTTCCGGCTCCTTTCGCACCATCAGAGAGAGACCAAATACAAATCGTAACTTACCGCTCCCTTTTGAGATTCCTCCTCCTTCACAAGTCGACTCATGGTCTCGTTCTTGCTTTTGTTGTCCACACCGACGTGTGCCTTAGAGAACGACATTCCGAATGATTTCTCCCTACCGCTTGACTTCCGCCTTCGTCTAAAAGTCAAAATGGGATTAGGGTAGTTATTAACATATATAAGTTATATAACAGACATAGAGAATACAGTCGTGCTACAAGTAGATGATTACTTAATGCAACTGTGGTTTTAGTTCGCGTCAACAGTTTTTTCCAGTTATATCGCTAAGGCCGGCTCGTGCAAAAACATGCACTAAAGAAATGAATATTTTGTTTTTTGAAACTCTAATCGTCAATCATGCTCTTTATATATACAATGCTTCTCAAATGTCTTACTTTAAATGATTATGAGCTTCTATCACGGAACTTGTTATTCTTTGTTGCATTAGGGATCATCCCTAAAAGATAATAAACATTGTTGCTACAGGTGTATCATATAGGGTAGGGTTCAGTGCAGGGGAATAGTCAATCGTTTACTTACGTGAGTCACTAACTTTAGTATTGTATTAAACACTCGATATGAAAGGCTTCCTTTTTGCAAATTCGCAGCGAAATGTTCGGCCCTAACCGCTGTAGGAAGAACCCAACCTTGAATGCCAATAAGGGCTGGTTAAGCCGGATCAATCCATCAGCATTCCGTAAATCAACCAGCAGACTACAGAATTATCAATTAGCACATTCAAAGCTCTTTGCCATTTTAACAGAATGTAAGGGAACCAAAAATACCTTCGAACTCTTGCTTCCGGTTCAGCGTCATCTGACGTCCCTCCACCGGAAGCGACGTTTTCAACGTCACTGAGAACTTTGTGACGTAGCTGCTGAACTGAAATGGTAAAATATACGTATATGTTTTTTACGCAGTAGTGTGAAGTAGATACCAATAAGCACGATTTGCAACTGACTAGAATTGCAGTAATAGTAATTGAGTATGACCGTTGAAATGTTCTTCAATTAAGACCGATGGAAATTATGTCATTTAATAACAGTACACAGACAACACTTAGTTCAGAAATAAGAAAAAAAAAAGACAAAATATCTGCTGAAAAGGCCTATTGTAAGCATTGATGGTAAAGTAATTGGTAAACTAGGTGTAATCTTCTAAATGTCGGGAACAGGAGGTAGCAATATAAGGTTGTTGTCTGATATGCATTAGATTGAAAAAAAAAACTTGTTTTTTATTCTGTAAACAAAAATTTCCATCTAAACTTGACAACGTTGCCTCCATGCCAAAAGCTTTGACGAGACGTTATCATGAATATGTGGTTTTAAGAAGTTATTAATGGTGAATCAGTATAGAATCCCTATCATTAGCTTTTTGAAATCTGCTTGGACCTAGGATCCATATGGCGATCATTTAGAATATGGGACCAAATATACATGTAACTGAAAACTTTCAACTTGGGTTTGATTACAGGTAAAAACAAACCCGAATTTGTACATTTAAAAAGCTCACTTCTTTTTATCATAGGATAAGATTGCCTACCCAAATGTTTTAACTGCCAGCATTTACATTTTAAATGTTAAATGGGATTTCACCCATGTAACTTGTATCATACAATTAATTAATTAATCAACCATAAAAAGCCCTACCTTCCGCATCATCAGCATCCGACTCGTCGTCGTCGTTGCCATGGTTTTGAATAAACTGGGCGAAGGCGCCGTTCCTTGAGATCAGTTCTTCATACGTCCCTTCCTCCGAGATAATACCATCTGTGAGTACCAGGATCCGGTCGACCATCGGTAACCAATGGATACCGTGCGTTACTAGGATACGTGTCTGTGGGTGGGTTAATGTGTTTGTTTAATTCGGTTTTCATTTAATTTAGTTATTTTTCATTGCCTTAACATTATTCAATTTGTATTTGCTATACAGACTCAGTAGAACATTGCCATGTTCAACAAGTCCATATTCGAAATATTGTTTATGTTATGTTATTCTATGTTACAAGAGCGGTAGTTATTCTTGTACCTTGTGTTTCAGTAAATCCTGCGATTCGACAGAGGTGTCGTAAATAAACATTCAAACTTAAACTTCACTTCACATACAAAGACTTTGACATATTGATACCATGTTTTTCAGTATACCATGCGGTCTACTTAACGTGTCGTAAACAACAATTTACAATTACGCAAAACTTAAATTTCACATACAAAAGTTTCATTAAATATGAACCTTGTATTTCAGTTAATCCTGCGGGCCTATTAACCGTAATCTATATTTCAAACTTGTGCAAAAACTCCACTTCAAGAACAAAAGCTTCGATAAATAGGTACCTTGTGTTTCAATAAACCTCGTGATTCAACGAACGTGTCATAAACAACGATTCAGACTTTATCAAAAATTGGACTTCACGTACAAAAGCGGTGGGTATATTGGTACCTTAGGTTTTAGCAAACCGTGTAATCCAACGAACATGGCGTAATCAACAATTCAAACTATGCAAAATCTTTGATATATATATATATATTTTTTTTTTTTTATTAGTACCTTATGTTTCAGTAAACCCTGTGGTCCGATGACGTTCTTGAAGAGATGTTTACCGACGTGCAAAGATCTCTGATATATTCTTACCTTATGTTTTAGTAAACCCTGCGGTCCAATGACGTTCTTGAAGAGATGTTTACCGACGTGCAAAGATCTCTGATATATTGTTACCTTATGTTTTAGTAAACCCTGCGGTCCAATGACGTTCTTGAGGAGATGTTTACCGACGTGCAAAGATCTCTGATATATTGTTACCTTATGTTTTAGTAAACCCTGTGGTCCGATGACGTTCTTGAAGAGATGTTTACCGACATGCGAGTCGACAGCACTGAGTGGATCGTCCATGAGATAAACATCGGCGTCACTGTAAACCGCCCTCGCTAAACTCACACGCTGCTTCTGGCCACCACTGATGTTGATTCCCTGTAAGACATTAATACTTAGATATGTATATATCTCAAACAGTTTTGATATTACGATACACACAGCTACTTAGATGGCGTTCTAATCACGATTGACGTTGTACTCCGGGTGTATAACTTAAACGCTGCAGGGTTTAAATCCTTACTAGATTGAGCTTTTCCTTAGGCATTGTCCCGTTAAATAAAATAATATATATTGTCATTTTATCAATAATAATAATTTGGTTAAATAGTTGATCCAAATCAATGAGATAGTCCCTTTAAAGCCACGGGGTCATGGTCACATACCTTTTCTCCAATTTCCGTCATATCACCACCGGAAAGTATAGAGAGGTCGGTCAACAGGGCACAACCGGATAGGACCTTGTTGTACCGCTGCTCGTCCATCTCCTTGCCGAACAGTATGTTGTCCCGGACCGTCAGGTTCTGGATCCAAGCCTCTTGCGGGACGTACGCCAGGGTGCCCTGAAACAAAATAGGCGGGGTTTCGAAGTCTAATTTGGATTTACTTGTCCGTTAAAGACAAATACTTCTCTGAGCTTGTCTGTTGGCTGGTTATTTAGTACTAGTACATTTAAGAAATTAAATCAATTGTCCTTCAGGTTTGTCGACAAGCTGGGTAATACGAACCATTGATTGTGCCACCCTTGATAGGTGGATGAACATGTGTGGACGACTCTGGATAATCGTGATAGTGTACGAGAGTATTGAGCAGTACTTATGTGATGAGGGTCATGAAATGGTAGGCTACTAGTGTGAGTCGAAAAATGATTGCCATCAAAAGTCGGAGTATTGCGTTTATAAACTGCATACCTATGTTTCTTTTGATAAAAGAAAATATGGGTTGAAGTCGAAATAGATATTTTCTAAGAGTATACATAAAAAGCTTTCATCTAACAACTGTATAGACATGCACTTTCTCAACTTTTAAATGACAACCTTATATTGATGTATGACTTTTAAACAATTACCATACCTCGACTGTTAAATAATAGCAATCTATTTCAACACCTGAGTTAACACCTTTTAATGTTAACATTACCTCGAATTTAAGATAATTGCCTTATCTCAACATTGAAATGATTGCCATATCTGTATATTTGATTAATTACCTTTAAGGTCACGTCCCCGCCCACCTTGTTCATTTCACCGAGTATTGCAGACATCAGAGAACTTTTTCCACAGCCCACCTGTCCAACCACGGCATACAGTTTGTTCTGTTTGACGGCCATGTTAATACTGAGGTAAATAAAAAACAAATCATGATATGAATAGAACAAGATTAGTACTTATGCTGCCTTGAGCTGTACTCGAATTGTGAATCATTGAGCTGTGTAGAACTACATCAAATGGGCTCATGCATAAGGCATATGCATAATGCAGGATTAGAGACAAACGTTTTAAAAGATAGTATCTCTAATGACTTTTGTCTTTCTTTGTGACCCATTGATATGTATTTTCTGAAAGGGTGCAGAAAAGGGAGAGAAAACCGAAATTTATGAATAAAACAGACGCTATATCGTATACAGTGGCCAATGGGTAGAGTGTCGACGACCTATTTAGACGGTCGTTGATTTAAATCCCGTAAGAAGTGGGGTCTACTTTGCGACCTTTCATTAACCCACATTCTGTACAAGTACTGGAAATGTTTCAAGGAAGCAGACGTGATTAGGTTATGATAAATTAAAGTCGCAATAACATCTTTATAATTGAAACAAAACAAATAAGCATATAAATTATATTATGTTAACACACACAAAGGTCGCCCGAAAGATGCGAGAGACGATATTACAATCATATCGAGTTACCCTTTACCAAACAATAACGACTTGTACCTTGTTGCAGACGACTTTGGAAATAACTGTGGGAAAAGAAGAAATTGCTCTTAACGAGCAATTTTTCCTTTTCCCATAATGTATTCTACTTTATTAAAAGAATATTTTCCAATTTCATCGCATTTTGAAATGTCGTCTGCAACTCTTTGAATTTGGGACAGTCAAAAATTTGGCGGTTGGTAAAGGGTTAAGTGAATGAATAGAGACGAGAGAGAGAGAGACAATTCATGTCCTGCAACTCTTATTTGAATGGTTACTTGTCTATTTGTAGTTCACTGCCTTCAACTATATTCTCGATTATTGAAAAATCTTTGGGAAATGAGTAAAATGATATATTTACTTACTTTCTCAGTGTCGGTCTCGGATTTCGCCTATCCCAAGTGAACGAGCCTTTCTCAATGTGTATGACATATTCTGAAAATTAAAATGAAAGAAAGAATATTTGATGGTTGAGATAGTTGACCGGTTGACTAAATTTATAGATCAAACGACTTTTAAACACTTGATGCTATGAAGGCGAGAATTATAAATGTAGACTTGTTGTGCACTAGGATATATAAATGTGACAGTTTTTTTCATCATCTTAAAAAACAGGACCGAAACTCGAACCAAGGCACTTGTTTACCACGTGAATACTCAACCGAGTTTTTGAATATGTTTCTGCATTTTAAAGATACAACATAAGTGTATTTTTTTCCGCAGTCATCACATAAGTCACTAACATTACTTAAATCTTCCTCATACGAATAAGTATATGTCTCGACGTCATCATCATGATTTGCTCTATCCTGTCACTAGTGCCATTTTGGGACCGATAACTAGGTGCCGTATAACATTTGTGATATCCGGCACTAACCATGTAACACATGCACGTGACGAACCATGACGTCATAAGAGCGCAATGACGTCATGTTTACACCATTCTCTACTTATTTTTTCCTTTTTTCTTGTGTTTTATTTACATCTTGTTTTTTTGAAAGAATACATAAAGGTAACAGGATAAATAGAATAGATGGTTGGTGTCTTTGAATTGGAAAAGTTATCGGGCTCGGCTTCGGATTATTATCCGTTTCGCCTTCGGCTCACCGGATAATATTCCTAAGCCTTGCCCGATAACATTTCCGATTCACGACACCAACCATCTTTTCTCTATATAACTCCTAAGAGAATTGTCCTCGTATCCATTACACTAACAATCCACAATTCTAAAGCGAAAATGCAAAATAACTTGTGTACAATCCCTAACATTATCAAAGACAAATTCTTCAACGAATTTCAAATAACTTGTGTACAATCCTTAAGATCATCAAAGACAAATTCTTAACGGATTTCAACCTAAAACAATAAGAAAAACAAAGGAGAGTCTACACCGATCAAGGAGATGCAATATTTTGTGTTACTGTGAATCGTTTACGAAGTTCTAGATTACCTCCCTTTTCTGTGACGGTAACGTTGTCCATGTCCATGTCATCTTTCCACAAGAACGCTTGAAGACGCGATATAGACACGTGACCCTGAAACATACAAGTTGGCACTAGATACAATAACGCAAGTACATCAGTGTGAAATGAAAAGGAAATTGTACGGAACAGGGGATTTGTCGTAAACGGTAGTTTTTCAATATTTTAGAATAAGTATTTAACAATAGGAGGTATACAACTCGACCTTTGTTTGAACACATTTCGTTCGAAATAAGAATCTCTTTGTGAAGATAATGAAACAGCGGCTTTGTCTTTTTATCTATTTGAGGGGTCGGTTTTCGGCAAATGCTATAATAGCAGGCTTTCGGAACCTCAAAATTATTATTTTACTGCAGCTTGTGCCATTTGATTTTGTTTTTATTTTGAAATCGTGAGTGTTTCTAGTTTTGACAAAACATACAGGGCGATAAGTAAAACGTCAGTGCGACATAACCATATAGACTTTTGCAAATAGCAGTATGAATAATGCTTGCATAGTATTTCCAAAAAAGAATTATACTCCTTTAAAAGGTAGTCTTATTATTTTACATGGGTTTGACACGGTGTCAACATTGCTCCCGTTTTGTTGTAATGCCAGGATTGTGATATTCGAGGAAGACTCCAAACTTGATTGCCATCAACGATTTGTCAAGCGGGTTGAACCATCGGCATCCCGTAATGTCAGTCGGGAGACTACCTCTCATGAAAAAAGAAACAGAAATGGCATGCTACGATATCAGATAGAAATTATTTAACCCTTTACCAAATAATAACGACATTTGACCAGTTTCTTTCAGACGACTATGGAAAACATGGTGGGGAAAGGAGAAATTGCTCGTGACGAGCAATTTCTCCTTTTCTTATACTGTTTTCTGCCGTATCAGAAGAATATTTCTCAATTTCATCACATTTTGCAATGTCGACTGCAAACTCTTTCAATTTGGGACAGTCGAAAATTTGGCGTTTTGTAAAGGGTTAATATATATATATATATATATATATATATATATATACTGTCATACCTGTATAATGCCCGTGATCACAAACGGTGTGATCGTGATGGGACCCCGCAGAATATTGACTAACGACAGGACAACGAATGCCGTCTGCGCATCGAGGTAGTGGATGGCGTTGCTAAGGGTGTATATTAACACCAGTACGTAGTTTACCTGAAAATGGACGAATGTGTCATTATGAAAATTACAGTTAGTTTAATGCCATGTGTTTCTATCTTTTTCAATTTCATGGCCCCGGTCTTTGGTCAAATTCAGTACCTCTCTTATAGTGGTTCTGATAATTGGGAGTGTCGTGTTCTTTTACACGTTATATTTTAAAATGATTTAGAAGAAAAAAGAAAAAAATATTTTTTGCAAACTCATTACGACTGTTTCTCGGAAAGTTCATAGAATTGTGTTTGAAAATAGCATCAAGGCGTTACTTCATCATTACAAATTAATATCGACATATTTGCAATAACTCCTGTAAAACTCATTGAGAAACACAAGTTTCATGACAATACGACAATTGTAATGATTGTAATGACTTCACATAATCCGGTTTTTCGGGAAGTCTTAAAGAAGTTAGAAATGGGAAACGCCTCTCAACTGGGTATCTGTTATTCTAACCTGAGACTGACGTATCCGACATAAAACAATCCCATTACCAAGAATGCCATTGAGGGTGGTCAATGACTCAAGTATACCCCACAACAAATCGAGGGTTCAACGCAAGACTATAGTAAGTGCTTTACAAACATGAAGCACTTACTATAGTATTGCACTGAACCCTTGAAATAGTATATACGAATCGAAGCTTTATGGCCTTACCAAAGAACAAGCACAATGTTAGTTTTAGCTCCTTACTAAAGTTTCAAAATAAATGATAGCATTAGACTTGGGAACCGGTTTAGGGTAAGAATGTGATATTGAATGAAAAAGAATGTAGTCTGATGGCGAGATATAACTGAACCATGTTGAATCAGTGTGTTACAATCTACAGATTGAAGACCAGATACGTTCACTCAAATAGATTTAAATTTTTAGGTACATATCCAAACTTGATCTATATAAAGGTACATGTATACCCATGCACTCGTATTTGTGATGTGGGAGCTGTATTTAGGTAAATCATGTTTCATGATACCATTTTTAGAATTGATTGTTCAACCACTATTTCATGGTTTTGATTTTGATTTTAATTCTATATTCAGCCGTCCTGTTCTTAAGTTACAGATCTCCATCATTCTAGATTTTTACGAATAAGTGATATAATAATCAATTAGTCTATGCTCTTTTATTAATGAATATAATATCTACGTAATGCGCCTATACCGTAGTGGTATAAGGTAGATACTGATGAAAACTATGTTAAACCTCAAATCTAAACTATTTAAACAACTCACCATGAATGGACTGTGAACTGAAAACAAGATGGATACTGCCATGATTATGGCGTATTTCCACAGTCGGGATATCTCCTGATTACGTATTGACGTCACCCGCTGCTGGAAGGGGGTTTCCCAGGTATACATCTTCAAAACCTAAATATAGAAACAATAGGATTACCAGGGTTAGCAATAAAGAAATTATTTCTCTTTTCCAAGTTGGCAATCTTTAACAGTTGGTTTAAGATACAAGGAAAGTTCAATTGCGTGTTGCTTAAAACTAATTGTAACGAAACAAGGATATGCTGTTCAAAAGCTTCGAATGCTTATTGGTACCTTCCACCACTTTGGTCGAATTGTTTTTCATTTGAATTGTCTATTTCGTATCTCACTTTCAATCACTCTCGATTCTGCTTCCTGGATACATAACCAGCACATACTCCGAATGTGAACTTATAAAAGGTCTATACACGCGGAAACAAACCCACGACCCGCGTGTCCTGATGTCGACACTCTATCACTAGACTACTACCCTCCACCAGCCTCTTATCAAGCATAAAAGTAGTTCTTTTTGGATAGAAGCAAGTGTGCTGATAGAAACAATAACCTGCTTATGAAAAATAAATCGGAAAATGGCAAGGTGCATCCACCACCGTGATCTTTTTTGAGAGAAATATTAAGAAGAAACAGACTCATAATAATACTCAAACCAAATCAAAAACCCAAAGGCTTTAGTTTGACGTTGATACTAAGCTTATCGTGGTATTCAAATCATGGAAATAGGGATACCTATAATGACGTCCATCCAATAAAACATTGTCATTGCAAAGCGGTCTTTATCACGGACATGCTTTATTTTGAAGTTCAATGCCATTGAACTAAGTGCCATAAACACTCGATATCAACTATGTTGTTTTAAGGACGTTATATTTTATTCATTTATATGGTTTTCCGTAAGTCCGTCGGGAGTCTACCTTTCATGAAAATCCATAACCCATATCGGAATTTGAATCAGTGCGTAGATGGCCATGAGACCAAGATAGTATTTAATAAGAATATGGGGTTTTCCTGTGGCTATAAGAAAAGTGAAAAATTTGAATGAAACAAAAAACAGACTGTAGTGAAGCAACCAATACCAAAAATACCTTAATTCCGTTGATCACTTCGTTCAGTATTTTGATTCGTTTCCCTTTAAGCCCGAGTATCTGTTTTTGCAGTTGTTGTTGTAAGCGGCCGAGGTATCCGTTGACGGCAGTGGCCAGAACTACCACGGCCAACCCGCCAAGCATAGCAATACCCATAAAGTACCACAACTGTACCATTGAAACTGGAATGGAAGAAAGCATCCTAATACTAGTTTTGCTTTTTGTTTTAGTTAAACACGTTTTATTTTACAGCGATTGTAACGGAAGTTTGAAGCTTCTCTTATTCATTCTCGATGACTTCCTGGAAATTAGACCTTAACTCGAACCGAGAAGTGGGCTTAGCCCCTGCAATTTTCACTTCGCCGCTAACGGGGATCGAACCCAGGACTCTTTGTACGAGAGGCCGACGCTCTACCACTGTACCACTTCTTGTTTTGATGATTGTTCACAAGAAAGATGGCAAAGACTTCATCAGGATGGTGGATTTTGTTATTTTGTAGAGCTTGTTTCGGCCTTCTTTTTTGGGAGGGGGGATATCATGGTAAATTTGGAAATAGCATTTTACTAACATCATTGGCATCGACTTAAAAATTCAGAGAAGACTTTCAATCACACCTAACTACCACCATTGGTTCCTACTAAAATATTAAGAAAAGACGCCATCACTTACAAGATAATGCACAAGGCTACACTTACCAACGAGTACAAATGGCAGTGATGCGAGGTAATGAGAGAAGGTGAAAGCGTCTTGTACTCTCTGGCAGTCAACCGACATCAGGTTAACGATCTCACCGATCGTGTAGTTACGCTTCGCCGTGTGACTCATAGTTAAAGCCTGAATTATAAGAAATAATGGATACGTTAACAATTGCTTCGTACAAAGTATTAACCGAATATGCGACACAGGGTATAGCGAAGGTTCAATGCAAGACTATCATAACCCTTTCACAACAGTAAAGGGCATCATGTGGTATTTTACCTCGTTTCAAACAAATTAACGGGAAAGGTCATAGGTAGAGTTTAATACAATACTTTAGCAACTCCTTCACAAAAGTAATGGACATCCTATGGTATTTTACCTCGTTGCAAACAAATTAACGGCACTGGCCATATGTAGAGTTCAATAGAAGACTTTAGCAACCCCTTCAAAAAAGTAAAGAACAGTATATGGTATTTTACCTCGTACCTTTCTATAAACTGCGCCGATTAAATCATTATATGATAATAGGAAAATACCTTTCTATATACGGCGCCGATTAAATCACTATATGATAATAGGAAAATACCTTTCTATATACTGCGCCGATTAAATCACTATATGATAATAGAAAAGTACCCTTTCTATATACGGCGCCGATCAAATCACTATATGATAAAAGGAAACTACCTTTCTATATACGGCGCAGATTAAATCACTATATGATAATAGGAAAGTACCTTTCTATATACTGCTCCGATTAAATCACTATATGATAAAAAGGAAAGTACCGTTCTATACACGGCGCCGATTAAATCACTATATGATAATAGGAAAATACCTTTCTATATACGGCGCCGATAAGATCATTATATGATAATAGGAAAGTACCTTTCTATATACGGTTCCGATTAAATCACTATATGATAGTAGGAAAATACCTTTCTATATACGGCGCCGATTATATCACCATATGATAATAGGAAAATACCTTTCTATATACGGCTCCGATTAACGCTGTCTTCATAGATAGCCCAAGACACACCATGTGATTAAACGCGCAATGATACAGTAGGGATTTGAATAGACTTGTGGCAAATAGTGCGATCGTGTAGGCGTAGCCAATCCATTCCGGAACTTCAGTTGTCTCTCGGGTTTCGATGATTCCAATTACTCCTCTGTTATAATAGACATGTGGAAAATGTGTCTGCGTGAGCATCCATGACAAAATACAAGTTTTTAACAGATGTTAATAATACGGTCATTGCAGACACTTGTAAATGATAACTGTTAATGAAATAGAACTTTTACATACAAAGCTGAAGAGTTATTTCGAAGAATTCGGCGAAAAAAGACAAATGTATTATTTCTATTTTCATAAAATTCCAGCCGCCAAATATGCTGACACAACTCACATTAGACAATGGAAATGTCCTTCCTAAAAGAGGAATTGTCGGTCCTGCTCCTGTTACATTAGAAGATATGTCTAAATTCTTAATGTCTACAGGAAGAAAAATGTTCCCATATCCCGTTAAAATGGATGAAAGTGTTCTTGAAAATTCGAAATGGTCCAGTGAAATATTCTATAGGACAACCTTCAACTTATTTTCTTTTATCAAACTATCAATCTGTAATAGTAAGTGCGTCTATTCATGCAATTGGTAAACCCTCCACAACATTACATTCAAAGCCATTTGATTGTATTTTAACATGAACGAAACTCTTCAGTTGTAATATACTGATAAGACTCGACGTTATTATTTCATTTAATGTGTGTGTCGTGTTAAACGCCATATAGACAATTTCTCATATGTGTAACAGCTTTTCTGGATCCACTAGTACTAGGCTAGGGCTCTGAAGTAATTTGCCAGAGATCGTTCCCACAAAACCAGAGGTATCGATGGGGCTCGAACACGGGACCCCGAGTTCTACGTCTGCCACCTTAACCACGACTTCATTTAATAGTGAAAACCATTCTAGCTAAGCGGGACATTGTCCAAGTCATAATGATACGGCTATACATTCAAAGAAACATCACTTACTGCAAAATCAATGGCTGAAGAAGATTAAAACCATCGCCAATAACCTTATATAGACACGCCTCAAGCCAAAGCCATCCGAATGCCTGAAACAAAACTTTGAACAACGATGGTCCCGTCGTCATTTCCGGTGAGATCTCGCTGAACGTCAATCCATTTCCGGTGTGGATATCCGAGAATCCGTTCGACAGGAGCGGTGTCTTCTCCGAGTTATATTTATCCCTTCCATCAGCTGATGACGATGGTGTACTGTAGTTGATCACGTGCTCCCTAATCCTGTTAGCAATGTGGTAGATGCCTCGTTATCAGAAAGCATGAAATGTTTTCAAGACTGTGGCAACATTATAAAATTATCTCATTATTTGTGGGCGACTTTGAAGCAGTGATAAAGCGTCGTCTTCTTGTACCTGGTTCAAATCCCACTAGGCGAGTTGAAAATTGCAGGAACTAGCCCACAAATTGGCGCGAGTACTGGTCAAGCATCCAAGAATCAGTCATCGAGAGGATGAATTTAATAGGCTTCAAGCTTCCATCACCATCGATGCAAAAAAGATAAGTTTAAACTTTAAAAATTGTCAAAGGCCCTTGATAATGTTGCCATTAGACGCCAAGATATCAAAGCAAAGTATATCTTCAATGGAGAGATACATTGGATATCGACATTTTAACTCTTAGCATGCTTGGTAATTTTCTAAATATATTTGTTTGTGTCGTCAGCCTTTCAAAACCTTAAATATCTGCTTAACTTTGATGAGAAATGACACTAACAGTAGCAAAGTAGCAAACATGTTAGATCGCAGGTCAGCCGCCAATTAACTTGGCGGCTGGCCTGATTCTTACCTGTTTGCATAAGCATGAAGTCGGTTCCAGCACTATAAGGGTTAAAGAAATGGTAATGTGCGGAAACCAGCCGGTGGCACCGGACAGGTATATTGAAGTACACGCGAGGAAATGCCCAGGAGTGTGCATAGGTTGACTGTATGCTATTATATAACTGAAATTCATTAATGTAAGTATGTTGACATTAAAGATGCTTGTTCACAAAAAGAATATTTGAAAGTCGAAGTAAAATGTCGCTTAAATAAAATCAGATTCTTACACCCTTGTAAGCTATATCAAGTTGCTTTACCAAAGAAGGCAATGCTCAGAGACAGTACCTCTTTTGTTGCAATGCGGACTCGGCCCTTCTCCAACTCCGTCTAAATTTCGGGACGAGATTCCTGCTTTTCAGTCGACTCGTCTGTTCCCAGAGGTCGTTAGTGGTGAGTGTGGTCTTGTAGGCTTTAATGACTAGTCTGAATCATAGACAAAAAGTGTGACATAATAAACTGTCCAAAATTGGGCATTTTGTATCTATATGGTTTAGTGCTTTTCTGTACATATGCTAGAACATTAGGATCGAGGATACACAATAAACAAAAAAAAAACTTTAACTTGTGCTTTTCTTTATTTTTTTTATTCATGCCATTGTCCATATTTATACAAAATGGTCGTGTGCAGCCAACTGTCTTATGCAACGAACCCATCCTTTGCAACCATTTTCTTGTAGACATACATGTATACAGCCAACCTGTTGTTTGCAGCCAATTATGATTTATCAATTTACGGGCTATAATACGACAGGTCTTAGTGTATAGAGAACTTAGATGATATGCCTAATTTTCCAAAGCTTGGGAAGGGGATCATTTCGTGTACGGATGCTTATTAAGACAAATTTTCATTTGCGTTATCGTTGGTGTAATCAGATATTTCTATCTACGTTGTACTTGTGATCTTTGTGATGCTATAACACATTCTCTCTCTTTAATCAGAGAAATCCCTGGTTTGAAAGGGGCCGAAACCAATGGACAATGAATGCATTCATTGTCCATTGGTTTCGGCCCCTTTCAAACCAGGGATTTCTCTGATTAAAAAGAGAGAGTGTGTTTAGTAAGATTTGCTTGTGACGTGAGAATAGACTCTTTGTCGACCCAGTTTTGTGAACAATTCCACCCGGTCTTTTCAAAGAAACTAAACGAGGCTCTTGCTAATGAAAAAAACAGTACCAGTCAAACTTGTGATATAATGACCTAAGAAAATTGACTGTTTAAGACAGGTTGGCTGCTTAACCCAAATTGATATACACTATGAATTCAACAGAGGGACTTTCTGTAATGGTTGTTTAAGGCAGGTTGGCTGCTTAAAAGGATTGTTGCTTAGGTTTTAACAAAGCAACGATGTCATGTGCGTGTGCAAAGTTTTAGACAACATTCTGGAGTTTGCATACACCACCTTTATTGTTGCTATAGGTAGGATTGAATTTATTGATATAAAGCCTCATAGTCTTATAGATTGTTAGTTAGTTTAACATTTTAGGGGAACAATGTTGGAAAGCCACTAGTGTGTGAATGTTATACTTTTTGTAAAATGTTTTCATGACCAATCTAGAATGTATAAATAATCTGCATTCAATGGAGACTAAATAATTGATGTAAGGTTTGAACAGACGAGAAAAGATGCTCTTTTAAACCCGTATACTGTTGTGGCGTTTAAACGTGTATTTATGAGTGAAATAGATTGATACATCAATTTGCAAAAACTCGGGCAACGAATATAAAGAACTTACGATGTGACCCAGTTATAGGTGACCCTGGTCAACACGGACGAACCTTCCTCCGGACATGGACCCTGAAAAGGAAAACGCACAAGGTAAACGTAACATCACACGTATATTGATGATTAACTACTAAACGTAGAAGATCAACGTAATGTGATAGACGCAACATAAACGTACTGTAATGGGTTCAAGGCTTACGTAACGTAGTTTCAAGGTTTTTATGGTATACGTAATGTAATATGCATAAGGTAAATGTTACATCACACGCCCTAAACTGCTAAACTGTTAACCCCATCATGTCAACGTAACGTGATGGGCACAAGATAAACGTACTGTAATGGTTTCATGGCTTACGTAACGTAGTTTCAAGGTTTTTATGGTAAACGTAATGAAATATGCATAAGGTAAACGTTACACCACACGCCCTAAGCTGCTAAACTGTTAACCCCATCATGTCAACGTAACGTGATGGGCACAAGATAAACGGTCTGTAATGGTTTCAAGGCTTACGTAACGTAGTTTCAAGGTTTTTATGGTAAACATAATGTAATATGCATAAGGTAAACGTTACACCACACGCCCTAAGCTGCTAAACTGTTAACCCCATCATGTCAACGTAACGTGATGGGCACAAGATAAACGGTCTGTAATGGTTTCAAGGCTTACGTAACGTAGTTTCAAGGTTTTTATGGTAAACATAATGTAATATGCATAAGGTAAACGTTACACCACACGCCCTAAGCTGCTAAACTGTTAACCCCATCATGTCAACGTAACGTGATGGGCACAAGATAAACGGTCTGTAATGGTTTCAAGGCTTACGTAACGTAGTTTCAAGGTTTTTATGGTAAACATAATGTAATATGCATAAGGTAAACGTTACACCACACGCCCTAAGCTGCTAAACTGTTAACCCCATCATGTCAACGTAACGTGATGGGCACAAGATAAACGGTCTGTAATGGTTTCAAGGCTTACGTAACGTAGTTTCAAGGTTTTTATGGTAAACATAATGTAATATGCATAAGGTAAACGTTACATCACACGCCCTGAGCTGCTAAACTGTTAACCCCCATCAGATCAACGTAACGTGATGGGCACAAGATAAACGTACTGTTATGGGTTTAAGGCTTACGTAAGGTAGTTTCAAGGTTTTTATGGTAAACGTAATGTAATATGCATAAGGTAAACGTTACATCACACGGCCTGAGCTGCTAAACTGTTAACCCCATCAGATCAACGTAACGTGATGGGCGCAAGATAAACGTACTGTAATGGGTTCAAGGCTTACGTAACGTAGTTTCAAGATTTTTATGGTAAACATTATGTAATATGCATAAGGTAAACGTTACATCACACGCCCTGAGCTGCTAAACTGTTAACCCCATCAGATCAACGTAACGTGATGGGCGCAAGATAAACGTACTGTAATGGGTTCAAGGCTTACGTAACGTAGTTTCAAGGTTTTTATGGTAAACGTAATGTTATATGCATAAGGTAAACGTTACATCACACGCCCTAAGCTGCTAAACTGTTAACCCCATCAGATCAACGTAACGTGATGGGCGCAAGATAAACGT
Source organism: Cerastoderma edule (assembly GCA_947846245.1). Lineage (NCBI taxonomy): Eukaryota > Metazoa > Mollusca > Bivalvia > Cardiida > Cardiidae > Cerastoderma > Cerastoderma edule. The sequence goes on from OX401404.1 coordinate 6,471,442, forward strand.
ACTGTAATGGGCCCAAGGCTTACGTAACGTAGTTTCAAGGTTTTTATGGTAAACGTAATGTTATATGCATAAGGTAAACGTTACATCACACGCCCTATGCTGCTAAACTGTTAACACCATCATGTCAACGTAACGTGATGGGCACAAGATAAGCGTAAAGTAATGGGTCCAAGGCTTACGTAAGGTTGTTTTAACGCGGTGAACATAATGTAATACGCATAAGGTAAACATTATGTAATTGGTCAAAGGTTAAAATAAGGTTTTACGCACAATGTTAACGTTATATAATAAGCAGAATATTAATGTGATGTAATAAGCATAATGTAAACGTTATATAATAAGCAGAATATTAACGTAATTTAATACGCAAAATGTTTACGTAATGTAATACGCAGAAGGTTAACTTAACGTACGCACTAGCTGAATGTAATTCAAACAACGTTGACGTGTTGTAAAAGGCACGGGTTAAACGTACGGTAGCTAATACGCACAATGTTTACGTAATGTAATACGCAAAATGTTTACGTAATGTAATGAGGTACACAGATGTTTCATATAAAATGAACTGAAAATAAAACTCCTAGGTCTAGTGTAGTGTAATACACACATAAAAAGCGTAATTGATAAGTCGGATAAAATGTAATACGAAAACGTTATGTTAATCAAATCGAAATTTGCATAAATAATGTGCATCTTAAGGGTTTAAGAACTGTAGTACGATCAACGAAAACTCAATTATACGCGTAAAATGGGTCAACTTTGATCAACAAGAGGCATTTATTTACCCATCAAACGGCCAATAAAGGTTAAATAGAATACGAACAATATGAACGGAATGTAGTCCACACACGGTAAAAGAAGAGGCAGAGATAGATAGACATCTGGCAGGTGGAATGCATAATGGTCACGCTGGGTGAATTGTGCCAAAACAAATGTTATATTTCGTCCTTGTCAGTTTTTTTTATTTTATATTCCAATGTATTCTATTGCTCTTAGATTAAACTTTTTCAAACGATTCTTAGGTAAATATGTTAATATCTTCCAAATTCATATATTTGTTTTTTGCTGTATAAAGAATATACGTAAGACTTCATACCAAACCCAATTCATGATACCCTCTAGTGTTGTATTGGTCAGCAAAACACCGAAGAAGTAACTGTAACCATAACAACACGAATGTTATCGTCTGCACTGTGCTTGATGAACACCAAACCTGGAATATAATTGACAAGAAACATTCGGTATTCCTCTTCAGTATACACATATCTCAATGCACTTGTAGCAGACAGGTCAATTAACAACATTGAGAACAGATAAAAAAATGTTCGAACAAACAAGTACGCCCTTCGTAATAAACGTTTCTTCCAATTATTAAAACGGAAATACATTATTTCTCATTCTTTGTACTTTTAATCTGATGCTCGTTTAGGAGCACTGATTGACAATGAACCACAATTGACAATATAATGGACTTTTGATAGCATGCGCTTAAACCATCTGTCCATCATACAGGGTTACAGACAGTAGTAAAAAAAAGGTCGACGTGAAGATTGCTCTTTTTCTGATGGGGCAATCTAACGTCGAAATTTCGAACAATCCAAATAATGTCGGACTTTTTGAACTCTGATTTTTTCGGATTTAAAGCACAAATGGCCTTTCAAAGTCAATTGACAAGAAAAGATATGTAAACTGATTTAATATACCACCAAACGATGTCATCAATTGCCGTCAAACAATTTTGACGTGACAGGAGGTATTGCCCGATACCAAATTTGTATTTGTAATATTTTCCGATCGAGTCAAATTAGTTTGACTCCAGACAGTGGAGAATATCAATAGAGTGTGAGTGAATGAACAGAACATAAATAACTATTATTTTAGAACATGCGATCTAAGTTGGAAAGAGGATAAGAACACTAGCAATCTTACATATTATATTTAAGTTATCATTTCCTTATTCGAATAAAATCACCGGATGGTTGTATTTCTTTACCGATGATTCTTAAACAATAACAAACATGGTTTCAACTATAAGGATCAGGAAGCATCTGATATTGGTGTTGTTTATAAAGAATAGATGGTTGGTGTCCTCAAATGATAAAGGTTATTTGGCTTGATTTCGGATTTCGGATTACGAGTACTATCCGAATATTCCTTTCGCATTGCCAGATACCACTTCAGATTACCATTTCACCAACTATCGTTGCCTTATGTGCATTTCTCATAGGAAATTGCAAAATGATAGTTTAACATGCGGCATACCTCGGCAGTCAGCGTGGTGTAGAAAGGCACTATTCCCGCAATGGCCATCAGGGACCAGAACACAAACGGTATACCGGAAGTGGGTATTCCCCGGACACGGTTAAACTGCTCCAGTATAAGTATGAGTACCTACGTAAATTAAATGTTAACTCTTTTTATTATTTTTGGTCCTGGCATCAATATATCACTTATTTGCGTATCGCGAGAAATGAGTTCTTTCAGATGCTAGGAGGAATTCCACAAACACAATTTAATTAATCTGTGGGTAAAAAAAAGCTCATGCGTTGAAGAAGTTCATATTTCACGTTCAAATAGATTGCAATTGTGTAACATGTAGTGATAGGTCAATATACGTTGGGGACAAATATGTGTAAATATAATTGAGGGCGTTATCCTACCAGAAAGTTTTTTTCTCATGCATTTTCATTTATGATATCATATTTTCTTCCTTAAACTACAAAATGGTCAATGGCTTCAGAGATGTTTGTGGAATAAACCCTTGATTTCCTACAATTAGTCCAGTGAAACAAGAGCAAAGTCGCCTTTCTGAGATCATGCTTTTACAACAAAATACTCAACTTTGAATGTTTGACTCTTTCCAATGTTTGATAGGTCCATTGCACCGTAATACATCCGCATCTCACCACTAAGCATTTGATGAGGAAGCGCAAAAAGTAAACATGTTTGATCGGTACGCTGGCTTTCATGATACAACTGAGCTAGTGTTGAATACTCGGCCATTAATCTTAATATCGATGAATGACGTAAAGGCGGCATCGTTTATTAGTGTCTCAGGACCTAATAACTGTAATTGAGCAGAAGAGCATTCGGTATCTTGAAAAGGATATACCATAGAACGTAATGTCAAGTAAAATACCAAGGGAGTGGAATCAGGCTCCTACTGATATATTACTACCTGCACACATTTGAACACAACGTTCAGATGTATCTTAAGTCGGAATTTAACCCTTACACTGCTGGAACCGACTTCGTGCTTATAAAAACAGGTTAGATCCAGGCCAGCCACCAAGGAAACTGGCGGTTGGCCTCTGATCTAACCTGTTTGCTACTCTGAGTATCCTTCCTCAACAGAATTAAGCAGATATTTAAAGTTTTGAAAAGCAGAGGACACTAAAATATACTCTACGAAAATAACCCAGAATTCTTAGGGTTAAACTATACTTACGTATGTTGCAGCTCTCACGCCCGCCCCCACGTAGAATGCCGGAAATGCGCCGACCTGCTCCGAACACATGTAGCCATTGCTCTTGGTCAGAAATATGTCTGCTATAACCAGGGCGAACAGGGCAACTGTGAAAATCTGAAAACACATTGTACATGGATTTCATATTAAATGGCAAAGGTAGGGTTTATAGTCTCATATCTATGCTAGGCATATTCAGGCGACTCTTACAATTACATTCATATTGGATTATTTACAAAACGTAATTGGTTGTCATTTTTACACAGATAAAAGGGAAGTATGGGGAAAAGGGGTTTAAAGAATCTGAGCTTATCTTCTTTCAAAAACCAACGAGAATATTATGTGATCATATGATAGCATGCCAATGTATTCTCACCACAATGGCTTATTAATTAAAAAAGAGGTTTAATTGGCAAACAAAATTACGTGTTCACCTTTTAAAATAGATGTACTATTTTGATTTATCCATTTTCTGTTTCTATGAGTGTTAGATCGACCATTGTGCTTTGTTTGTTTGGATATTTTTTTTCAGTTTTGTTATGTTTGTATATTAACATGCTTGTATGTATTGGATATGTGTTTGCCCGTACTATACGACTATATGTTTATATTGTATTGACCAAGTACATTTAAATGCTTGGTTTTGCCAAATAAAAAAGTAGATTGAATTGAATGAGCTAATGCTCCTTTTACCACGGTAGTGAACGCAAACACAATCTTAAATGGAAAATATGAAAGCATATTTACGAAAGCATTTTTGAAAACGTTAGAACTTATCTCGGAAAGGAGAACTTGTGCCAGATACTTTGAATTCATGAAGAACAAATGAATGCAGTATTTATATTCTTATACAGGACAGGACGTAAGTCGTAAAGGAAACTTTTGTCGAACTGGCCGCATGACTACGACGATGGCTTGTATAAATCGTAAATGTGTTACGTCTACTCTTATATGTAAGTGATTTATATACGTGTTTGAAGCACATCTAGCAAGCATGATTCCATTGGTAGCATTCTGCCATATGAGAAATTACTACACACTTTGGAGCACCCCCCCCCACCCTATCACAATTGTTCAAGTACAACGTTCACAAAATGAAAATATCGTTATATTTCATAACTGTCGTATTAAATTTTGTTCGGCTTTTGCATACTTGACGCGTGATTTAGACAAAGCGCTGAGAACAGAAAGGCAGAGCAAAAACATACTTTATGAACGTTTAACACTTTACCAAACAATGACGACATTTAACCATTTCGTTGCAGACGACTCTTGAAAAACATTGTGGGAAAAGGAGAAATTGCTCGCTAAGAGCATTTTCTCCTTTTCCCACAAGGTTTTCTGCCCTATCTGAAGAATATTTTTCAATTTCATCACATTTTGAAATGTTGTCTGTAAACTCTTTCAATTTGGGACAGTCCAAATTTTGTCGTTTGGGAAAGGGTTAACTTAACATGTGCTCCTTGTGGTAGACTGTATTAGGGGTCTTTATAAGCGAGAGTATCAGAAACTTTTGAACACTGAGTTTGACGAGACGGTTATAATGAGTACCTGCAACATATGCAAAGTTGGCTTCCTATGTATAATCTATTTTCTTTATATGGGTTTAACATCACATCAACATTATTTCAGTTATGTAGCGATGCCCGACTCTTCATGATGGAGGAAGACCCCATACTCAACTGCCCATAATGGCTGGTCAATGCGGGTAGAACCATCGGCATTCCGTAAGTCAGTCTGGAGACTGCCTCTCATGATAATCCATATCCCTCTCAGGATTTGAACCCACGCGGAGAGGGGCCATGCCATGTGATTTCAAGTTCTGTACTCTAACCACTAGGCCACGGAAGCCCCCATGTATAATCAATGGTAGCGTTTTTAAACAATGGAAGGTAAACATGGAAACGATTCATTAATCGATTTGATAACCTGTAGTGTACATGTATTCATACCGATGATTCAGTGAAGCAATTATGTAACCGTAGCATTAACATCATTGTTGAACTAAAACAAACAAATTGTGACGATGGTCTATAAGGTAACGTATATATACGTATATGTAAATGGTCCAATTTACCATTACTCATCTATGGTTATCTGAGTAGAACACTATTGAATTTGGAGCATTACTCAATTATTTTGAGCTAAAACAAAGAAATGATGATGATGGTTTTTGTAATAATGTTTATACATGACAACAGCTGATTCATTTTACTGTTTTAATGTATACACATGAAGATTAAATGGAACACCAGTGTTTACCTACGCAAAAGTACTTTTTCAAGGGTGTTGTTCGTGTTAATAACTTAGTTACACGATGCTGCTGATTAATTTAATTATCATATGAAGTATGCATCCACACGGTGCAATGGTAACATACTAATAGATCATTCGCTTACCGATTTAATGACCTGTAGTTTACTCCATGGTAGCGTGGCCTCTCGATCTTTATCCAGAACATATAGAACATATGGAATCAGGGCGAGCCACAGGAATCCACATGGTATCCAAACAAGCGCCGTCTCCGTCAAACATGGGCTGAACTTGGGGTAATTTTGTTCGATTTCTGACACATCCTGTAAATAATATTAAGAAGTTTTTTTTTTTTTTTTTTTTTTTAAATGTTGAGCGCTGTTTTCAATAATTCCACAGCTATACAACGCTACCTGGACAATAAATCAGTACATCACTTGGGAATTTTATTCTATTTTTATTTTATTGCTATATTCACTGGAAGAAATAAATATTCTAAAACAATCAAATAAAAAAGTAATCGTTTGAATCAGTCAAATCACCAAAGATATATTACCATGAAAAATCAAAACACATGTAGTATCATGACAACCTTTTCGTTTATTGAAAAGATATATTGTTGTAATCAAAGCTTTAGATGTAATCGTGCAATTCTGGGGTCATTTCCTCATTTAATGCACCGTAGGTCATTGATTTATTCCGTGAAACGATTTACTAAAATATATATTCTTGGACAATCAAATAGAAAGACAAATCCCCCGTTATTTTTCTCATGCAAAATGGAAACGGTTATCATAAAAAAGTTCTTGTTTTGTGTATTTATTTCGCTATTGTCAAGACTTTGAATGTGATCATGCTTTTCAAAAGCGATATTTTCATGTAATGCATTACCCTGATCTTCAAAGCAACTAATACATACAATATTCACATAACTTTTATATATCGTTAAATACATGACTTCAACGCATACAGATATGAGTTTGACAACACATAAACATTGATGTACATGTAATTGTGTGGCGATGCCCGACTTGTGATGATGGAGGAATACCCCAAACTTAACTGCCCATAATGGCTGTTGAAGACAAGTAAAACCAATGGATTTCCGTAATTCAGTCGAAAACCTGACTCATAAGAAAATCCAAGTGCTCTCTCCGTGATTTGAATCCATGCAAACGAACCATGTTACGTATAGTATTTGAATCCAAAACTGTAGTAACGGTTTAAAGATCTAACACATATTTAGATATATTGCCGCTTCCTGAATTAAACACACGTTTAAAAGCTACTTAAATAATGCTTCGAACAGAACAAAGTTATATTGTTTCAACGACATTTTGTGTAAACTTTCAAACTTTTTCATATATGTGAACAAGCAAGTTTAAAGACACAGGGATTATCGCATCATGTAACCCAAATACGTTGAGTAGTTAATATTACTCACACGTTAACGGCAAATTCAGTCACGGTTATATAAAACCCCGGGGATCGTAACACCCTGGGAATGTTTGAGTAGATAAATATATGAATGAATGTCATCTTCTCCGAAGAAGTTTCTTTCTAACCTTCTTATGTTGTATGCTATAGAACGGAAAGTACGCTTTTGTAAAATAAATGTGTGTTTATTTGTTGATATCGGGGTTAACGCCGTGTCAACAATTTTTAAGTTACTTTACGGCTTTCATGGATTTCACCATTAAAAGGTAGGGTTCTGCAATGCCTTGTCCAAGGACACTTTCACGAAAATAAATACGTGCTAGGCGTTTGAACAGTAGTTTATAGTGTAAAATGAAACATATACAAACAAAGACCATCTTAACCGTACTGTGAATTGAGCCGTATTTCAAACTGAAAATGATAAAACCCGAACAGGGCCATATTTTCAATGCAAAATGGTTCATTTTGCATTGAAAATAAGGCCATTTCCTTTCCCAATCTATCAATCTAAATTATACAAGTGGTACAGATAAATTTAAATTTATTTATTTTCATTTATTTCAAATTGCATGCATGTCGGCAACATTTTGCCATTGGCCTAAACGTAATAGGAAGTTGTGAAATATAGTAAAGCGGTACAAATACAACTGGTAACAACATAAGTAAAGTAACCTGTATAAAGTAACCTGTATAAAGTAAGATGTATAAATCAGTAAGATGTATAAATCAAACTTACCCATAGAGGATATCCGGAACAAAAGTCCCCGAATAGTTCTAATGTCCCATTCACTTCCATCCCACGTACGTGAGTGCGTTAAACTAATGCCGTCCGTACTGGGGTTTTACCCTTTATATGTATCTATCTATATACCAGGGTCGCCCTATCAAAGAAAGGGTCGATATAAATGTCTAGAAGTTTCGAATCGGTTGGTATACATATTAAGAAATTTCGAATCAGTGAGTGCACATAGTATTAATGTTCATATCAGTGTGTATATATAATAAGTGGGCATACATTTCCTGCAATTTCGAATCAATTGGCAAACATATTTTGAAATTCCGAATCATTGGGCATACATATTATGATATTTTGAAACAATGGTCATATATAAATAAAATTTTGAATCAGTGTGCACCCAAATATCATGAAATTTTGAATTAGTGAGCATATATATATATATTATGAAATAAGGAATCACAGATTATAAAAATCGTGAAACCGTAGAGTCGTAATATGTGTCACTCTTAATATTTTGCTACAAACGGCCAGGGTTGTCAGGAATCTTAATGACAAAAAGAGAGATTGGTCGTGACTAACAATTCACCCCTATAGCTACAATGGCTTCAGCTTATATTCTTAAAGCAATTTGTATTAGTGTTTAATTCAAACTTAAATATTGAATCGTGGTGTTTCTTTTAATTAAAGTTGCATTGATAAAGTCATGGTTTAAAAAAGAAAAAGAAAAACCCGTCGAGTCAATGATGGACTCGGCATACCTTTATTTTACATTTGTACATCGTGTTAACATTATTTCAGTTATCTTGTTATGCTCTGCTCATGATGATTTAGGAAGAACATAAACTTGAATGCCCAGAATGGCTTGTCAAGCCAGATAGAACCATCGGCAATCCGTTAGTTAACAGGAAAAAATTACCTCTCATCAATATCTAAATACCCTCAGCCCAAGCAGAGAGGGTGCCACGTGATTCCATGTTATGTACTCTACACAATAGGCCAATGAGGCTACCTCAGCATCCCAGTGCTCGGGGTCGGACCTTCTACCAATCGGTTTGTTTATATGGGGCCGAACACCGAGTCAAAAGTAACTGAATTATCTAATGGCTTTTCTGGATTCACTATTGCCAGGCAGAGCTCTCTACATAGTGTCTTGACAAAGAACACTCCCAAATAAAGCCCAGTGCCGCTGTTGAGGATTGAACCCAGGACTCACCGAGTCGCAAGTCCTACATCTTAAGAACCTGGACTATTGAGACTCGAAAGATCAGAAACATGGTGTGGATCAGACTATCCTAAAACTATATATACGCAAAGTGTGCTTCCTCTCGTCGCCTATGCTCTCATCAAAAACAAAGTATTAAACCCCGATAGAAAGTGTCACGCGTGGTCATCAGCAGCGATTGGGCTATGAATAGGTCCCACGACTTGTTGTTTGACACACGAATGTTCTTAAATTTCTGGTCCGTAATTAATTCGAGCGCATGATGCGATACAGAACATGTGTCAGTACTCATACGGCGTAATACTTTACACAGTTTAAGGTCGAATACCCATTATTCGGCATTTTGAAATTGATTCTTTCGTCGGATTACATCGGTTGTTCTCGGTATAGATCGGCCGTTGCCGGAACAATTCGCTTTATACACCGAGAACGACCAAAGTAATCAAACGAAAGAAAGAGTTTCAAAACTGCAGATTATGGGTAATTAATCACTCTCGATTCTGCATCCTGGATACATAACCAGTATTCGCGCCGAATGTAGATTAATGAAAGACGCAATGTGAATCCCGCTTTTCACAGAATTCGAACACACAACCCTCGTATCTTAAGAACGGTGCTCTATCCCAGAACCACTGTCATCCTTTCTTTGGACAAGGATAACAGAATGAGTCTGGTTGTTCTTTTGATGTTTTCAACACTATTTTAGATATATCCTGATATCAGTGCACCTATCTGTACTGTTGTTTATAAACCAGTATTAAACTGTTCTTTCAAATCCTTAAATGTCTGCTTAATAATGATGATAGAATATACTCAGAGTAGCAAACAGGTTAGATCACAGGCCAGTCGCAAATTTACTTGGCGCTGGTCTGAAACTTACATGTTTGCATAAGCATGAAGTCGGTTCCAGCACGAAAAGGGTTAACCAGACAATCCTATGATTGTTCATGCCACCAACAACCGTTTTATCAGAATTCTACATGGGTAAAACATCGCGTCAACACTATTCCATTAATGTTGCGGTGCCCGACTCTTAACGATGTACCCCATATCTAACCGTCTACAAGGCTTGGTAAAGCCGTTGAGATACATCTGCATTCTCTAAGTCAGTCGGGAAAATCAAATAAGACAATGATTTTAACCCACGCGGCGTGGGCCATGTGATCATTTAAATACATTTTCATTTATTTTCTACAATACTTTTCCCAACAATATGAATATCTTTCAATTTCGTTTACTTGAAGTTTGCAAAACCTTTCGAATTCGAGCAATTAAAGAAGGCGTGTCGATTAGTAGAGAGACAACGATATGTATACTGGGTAACGAGTGCGTGCAAGGAATGACCATGCATGTGTTACCTTGATTTATTCAACCCATTACCAAAGTAATGGATTATACAGGTACGATCAATATTGTTTTAAGCGACCGCATTCACACGAGATATCATCGCGGTGTGTGAGACATCCAACGACTTAATACAGTAGCAGTTAAAGCTTGTCGAATGAGTGTTGTGCTGAATTAACCTTAAATATGCTGGGTAATTTTCTAAAAATAGATTTTGATATCGTCTGTTTTCCAAAACGCTAAATATCTGCTTAATTTTGATGAGGAAAGATGCTCAGCGTAGCGAACAGGTTAGATCACAGGCCAGCCGCCAATTTACTTGGCGGCTGGCCTGGATCTTACCTGTTTGTATATGCATGACGTCGGTTCCAGCACTATAAGGGATAATATAGCCTCAGACTAAATGTCCCTTTACGCACTGTCAAGAAGTGGTCGAAAGGGTATTAACTGTATAACTGAGGCCGTAGCTCTCGTTAAAGTATGCCGGATTCTTTCTCGGAATCTATATTGCACACAATTCCTTCCATTACTCTTCATGCTAAAGCTGTCATCAAATTATGTTGTTTCTGAGTCATGTGCATATCGTCTTTAACCCTTTTCCAAACGCCAGACTTTCGACTGTCCCAAATTGAAAGAGTTTCCAGACGACATTTCAAGCTGTGATGAAATTGAAAAACAATCTTCGGATAGGGCAGTAAACATTGTGGGAAAACGAGCAATTGCTCGTTTAGAGCAATTTCTCGTTTTCCCACCATGTTTTACAGACTCGTCTGCAATAAACTGGTCAAATGTCGTTATGTTTTGGTAATGGGTTAACTCAATTGCAACAAAACAACAAACAATATAACTGCAACAGCTGTTGTGTTCTGAATCATCTTCATTTTACATTTACTCGTACAATTTCTTGTATTTCTTAAACTCTTTCAAGGCATATAGATTCGTCTCGTCTCTGTCCGGCATAACAATTCAATTGTCATGATTATATGGAGTAATTAATGTATGTACATGCTTTTCACGACTACCATTAATTGCCTAATTTTTATTTTCTTTCCGTGATTTTTTTTTACCATGACAGTGGTGCAGAGGTAGAGCATCGGCCTCTTGTACCGAAGGTCCCTAGGTCCCGCGTTAGGCGAGGGGAAAAACACCAGGACTAATCCACAAATCGGCGCTAGTACTGGTTAAGTATCCAGGAATCAGTCATCGAGAGTGACTTTGAACAAGCCTCATTCACAGTCGATGTAAAACAAAAACAATTAAGGTATATATACATATTTCATAACTATACTTTCGGTTTCAATGACTTACCAAGGTCAAATAATCCAAAATGTTTCGTGATGGTACTTTTGGCGACAACGTTGTGGTGTGTACGGAATGTGTATTGTTTATCTTACTTAGCACGGATATCATAAACAGTTACATATGGAAAGGGAAATGAAAATATTCATCGGTTGGAAAATCAAGCCAGAAAGTACAGGTTCTTACCACAAAGTCCAACAACAAAGGAGCTTTCATTAGCGTTGTTCTAGACTTGAACCGTTGGTTATGTCAGAACATATTAAATGTTCTAACTACTGTACATCGATGTTTCAGAAATTCTCCTCGTTTTCGACAGCGTTTTAGTTACAAAGTGCCGATCAACGTACCTTTTTAACTCTAATAACATTTCCTCAACTGAGACACTCAACAATGTGTTCAACCTTCTGACTGTTTCATCATAAAAAACAGCGTTGAGAGCAGATACTGAGGGTTCAATGCAATACTATAGTAAGTGCTTCATGATTATGAAGCGTTTACTATAGTCTTGCATTATTCTGGCACTTGTGGTGTCTTAGTGGGGTATCAAATGTGTTTGACAAGTATTGATTTGCTTGATAAGTTGTCTTCATCTTTCATTTAGTTTTAAGATCATTTGTTCCTCACTGCTCCTTATACCTTTCTCAGACATATTGATACCTCACTGTCAGACGACATATGGGCCAAAATACCTTAATTGTCCTTAGTCTTTTAGTTTTATTGTTCACTTGTTCATTGTTGAGGATCTTATGGAAGATTGTCAGTTTAAATTGTCAAATGAGTTTCCTCGTTAAATAAAGTCTTTATTATTATTATTATTATTATTATTATGAACCCTTGATATGTGGTCCGCGAATACATAACGATGAAAAGGTTAAAAGTAAAAAATTTGGGTCTTTCTGAAAAAGTGTGTAAAATAATATCGTTCTCATAATAATTCATTTTTATACGAACAGGATGGACTAGAAATGAACACATACCACTGGATATATCCCAAAACTGTATTGAGTTGAACTCCTCGAACATGTACTAGAAACTATACAGAAGTCAGTGATCGAACCGAATCAACAAATGACGCCCTTGCTCGGGTAAAACGCTGTTTCCGTAATTCCCCGTGCAGTTTTGTCCGTGCTATTTGCATATGCTAATCTGTGTCAACACTGCACACTTTTATTAGAATCATAGTATCGTGTTCGTTAATGTAATTGTATTGCTATATACTCTCAATTAGACACAAATTTCATATATCATAACGAATGAATACGAAATGTTTCACCGCAGATTAGCGTTTTTGCCTGTTCTTTGGCAACTCATTTTACGTATGTGTCCAAATGTCAACATTTCCTCCTAACGCTCCAGCCCAAAAAGCAATTATGTGTTGTTATAGAGGTTGGGCTGTTTTATGTTTGTTCTACCCACATGTTTAAAGCGTTACACAGAACTTTTTTCATACATTGTATTTCATGCTTGTGTCGAGAGGTCGTTTATTTCAACGCTCTAGGAAAAGTCATGGATGTGTTGTTCCAAAGGGTTTAACTCAGGTAGATCTTAACCACATGCTTTAAGTATTACATATTATAACACCGCATGGTTTTTAAAAAATGCTTTTTTTTCAATTTCCATCCAAATCAAAGATGTTTGTTTCACAAGGACATCTGTACCCACGTGTTTTGAGAATTACTTATTACAGTTATCACACTTAAATGGTTTGTATCTGTAGTTAAAGTTTAACATACAGCTTTATGTACGCACAGTGTGGTGTAGTTGCAATTTATCTATATTTTTTTTAGACCGAAACACGGTTTGTTAGAAATAGTATAATAATAATAATAATAATAATAAAGACTTTATTTAACGAGGAAACTCATTTGACAATTTAAACTGACAATCTTCCATAAGATCCTCAACAATGAACAAGTGAACAATAAAACTATATACATACGAAATTCACACCTTCGAATAATACGACCCTCAATAGCGCGGTGGATAGAGTGGCTGTTAAAAGCCTTCACTCAATACTCATGCACGCTTGTAACCCTGGTTCGAATCTCCGAACCGACAGCTGAAAAAAAAAAAAATTCTTTTTTAAATTTCAATTTTAACATTCTTTTTCATTTTTCACTGTATGTATAAAGAAAATCAAAACGTAGTCGTAGCGTGTTTTTAAGATTAACAATGTTCTCATTTGTCAAATGAGATTCTTCCCTTCAACACAATACTTAAAAGAAGATAATGCTATTATTCATAGTTTATGTATGCCGTCTGTGTTTGCTTTGGATGTAGCCTATATACGTTGCAAATTGCCCAATAAGGGAATGGTGCAACCAAGTTAAAAGAATCGTCTTGGATCAACCTGTAATTATAAGTAAGTTAGAAAGTAAGTTAGTAAATGTTATTTTAGTGGCATAGTGTTATGTACATATAAATATATTACATATTAACAATACAGTGAACCCTCGTTTATCCGGACACCGATTATCCGGATGCCTCACAATCCGAACAAAATTGTAAGGGAACGGAATTATTGGACCAGTTTATTGCAGACGACTTTTGAAAACATTGTGGGTAAAGGAGAAATTGCTCGTGACGAGCAATTTCTCCTTTTCCCACAATGTTTTCTGCCATATCAGAAGATTATCTTTGAATTTCATCACGTTTTGATATGTCTTCTGCAAACTCTTTCAATTTGGGACGGTCGACAATTTGGCGTTTGCTAAAGGGTTATAACTATACACCGCTCATACAGACCGTTTATGTCTTAATGTGAATAAGAACATGCTCTGCTTCATTAGTCCGGATTATTCGGTAAACCGGACATTTTGTTGGGAACGGACGTGTTCGGATAAACGAGGGTTCACTGTATTTACATCATCCGGCCACGTTGGGCCTATAAGTCAATTCGAGGTCAAAACATGAATAACATGACATACAATAAAAATTAACCAAGTTGCTATTTAATAAATGCACAAAGCTATACCTATGTTTGCAAATAGAATCTTTCGTGGTTATAACACATGTTTCATTTAATAAATGTAGACTTTTACATCACATTAACCCTTATAGTGCTGGGTACCGTTTTACTAAACAGTTTATGCTTAAGATTTGCGTAAGTCTAAAACAACAATTCCTCTTATTTCAATATTGGACGAAGCAATATTGCAAAGTGACACGTCATTGGAATCGTCTCTCCGAGACGCTTCCAATGAAGTGCCACATTGCAACATTGTACTTTCATTGAAGATACTATCCATGTTTATCAATTATGACTTACGCAAACATTTTCCGTAAGTTGTTTAGTAAAACGGGCCCCTGGAACCGACTCCATGCTTATGCAAACAGGTAGGATCCAGGCCAGCCGCCAAGAAAATTGGCGGCTGGCCTGTGGTCTAACCTGTTTGCTTTTCAGGGTTTCTTTCCTCATCAAAATCAAGCAGACTTCTAAGGTTTATGAAAGCAGACAACACCAAAATCTGTTTTTAGAAAAGTACGAAGAATTGTTAGGGTTAATGAGTTAGCAAGCAATACCTCATAATTATTTGTTTTAATCATATACGTGAATTACGATAATTGTTGCCGAACCCGATAGTTTGAACCACAAGCATTTTGACAAAAAAGGGACACATTAGGATAAGACGTATGTATATCTTATTTTACGATGTTGTCTTGTTTCTACTCAATGTCATTATTAATTTCCATACTCTAGATTGGTCGTCTGAAGATTCCATACTCGGGAATAGTTTTAAGAATCCTGTATGATAAAAATAGAAATAAATGATGTTCTGATCCTAGAAAATGACCGTTTTCGATTTCTGGTTCCAAAAGCTTTTGTAAACCTGTACGTCATGTATAAACATGTATGAAGTATTGAATTTGTCAGGGTTTTTTTTTATTGAAAACTCGAATGTTTGTCATTTTATTTGTAGACAACATTTTATTCTAGAAAATTGAAAAACCTCAAGTTATGAGATAGTCGCTCTAAATTGTGGAACACCGTCTGTTAGACAAGAAGCTGCTTCGTAAATGATCAGTATTTTGTGTTGGTGTTCTTTCTTTGAAGAAATATATTTTCTCGTTATAACCGAAAAAGAATTACCGAAAAAACTAAGAAAAAGATTGAAATGTTTGCTTATAATCCTTTCCGTTGAATACTACCCATACTAGTATATGCTCAGTTAGGCAAAACTCTGTACAAACTTCTTCAGCAGGTTTGCCTTTCCTTTTCAACTTATCTAAAGCAGAAGACTAGAAATAAAGATAGAACAAAGTGAGAAACTTTCCAGCATGCCTTTCTCCAGTTGTCTTTTTTATGTGTGTAATGTGAGCTGATAAATTACTTCAATTTTTTTTAAAATATGCTCTGTACCTTTACAACCTGTCACTCTGTATCAAGAAAACCTATCATTATTTTGTCTTTCTTTTTTTATATTTCATTTTGAGGTACAAAACATTAACTATTAACCTTATTAACCCTTTCCCAAACAAAAACTTTTCGACTGTCCCAAATTGTAAGAGTTTGCAGACGACATTTCAAAATGTGATGAAATTGAAAAATATTCTTCAGATAGAGCAGAAAACATTGTGGGAAAAAGGGAAAATTGCTTGTTACGATCAATGTCTCCTTTTCCCACAATGTTTTTAAAGTCGTCTGCAACAGAAAAGTCAAATGTCGTTATTGTTTGGGAAAGGGCTAAGCAGCCTTTTAGAGTACCGTTTATGAGCCTTGGATAGCTTAAAGCAAACTCGCCTGCATACGGCTACATCATCAGACATCATTATTTATTATTAACAACTGTAATAAAAGGGAAATTTGCCCTAAAAGTCGTTGTCGTTTCTATGTAGACAAACACACGAAATCCATAAGGGGAACTGGTAAAACCAATGTATCAATAAAAACAATCGGAACACCTCGGCGATTTCTTTAAAATATCTACCGACTTGTGCCGGGGATTGCCGAGTAGATACGATTGCAATGTAACGTAACCGAGAGCAAACGGACTCGTGATTGTTATCATTCAATTTGAGTGAACACCTGTCACAAATGTAACTAATCCTCCAATCAGGGTTTGTGCAATATGAAAGTATCTCAAGTAAAAATGTACTACAATCAAACGTTTGTGCAATGCTGAACTATGTCTAAAAATAAGGTTCCGTACAAAACTGTTTTAACTTCAAAATAGTGTTGGTGCACAACTGAAGTATCTCTAAAAGGGGTTAATGCAATACTGAACTTTGTCGAGCATATGATTATTGCAATACAGAACTTTCTCGAGAATAGGGTCAGTGCAAAACTGTAATATCTCGAAAAAAAGGCTGGTGCAATACTAAACTATCTCAAAAATAGGATCAGTGCTAAACCGAACTATCTGGAAATTAGGATCAGTGCAAAACTGAACTATCTCAAAAATAGGGTCAGTGCAAAACTGAACTACCTCGAAAATAGGGTCAGTGCAAAACTGAACTATCTCGAGGATAGGGTCAGTGCAAAACTGAACTATCTCTAAAATAGGGTCAGTGGGAAACCGAACTATCTCGAGAATAGGGTCAGTGCAATACTGAACTATCTCGAGAATAGGGTCAGTGCAATACTGAACTATCTCGAGAATAGGGTCAGTACAATACTGAACTATCTCGAAAATAGGTTCAGTGGAAAACTGAACTATCTCGAAAATAGGGTCAGTGCAAAACTGAACTATCTCGAGAATAGGGTCAGTGCAAAACTGAACTATCTCGAAAATAGGGTTAGTGGAAAACCGAACTATCTCGAGAATAGGGTCAGTGCAAAACCGAACTATCTCGAGAATATGGTCAGTGCAAAACCGAACTATCTCGAAATTAGGATAAGTGCTAAACCGAACTATCTCGAAAATAGGGTCAGTGCAAAACTGAACTATCTCGAGAAAAGGGTCAGTGCACAACTGAACTATCTCGTGAATAGGGTTAGTACATAACTGAACCATCTCGAAAATAGGGTCAGTGCAAAACTGAACTACATTGACAAAAGAGGACAGCACAAGACTACCATTTTAAAATCAATGCACTCTTTATTCACCATTATTATTACAAAACATAAGGTTGATTATTTCAATGACAAACATTTCATTGACATATTTTTGCTGTTTTATCCATTGTGTTATGCTCTTAATGAGTTTTTGTATAGTATGAATATGATTAGCGCCACTGAGTTAATTGATACCCCCTGCATTTTAATTGTTTTAGAATATAAACCGCATTTTACCTCCCTTTAATAACTCCCATATTCTGAATTTACCTACTCATTTCACACAACGATTTCATAGCGCAGGGAATAGCACAGTGGATCAATGCCCTTCCATCAACACGCTTGCTGTTATGTTGCATGGGTTCGAATACCATGAGAGATCAGATTATTCTTTTCTTTCTATTTTTATCATGTGCCTTTATTTTACTGTGTATAAAACAATTAACATTTTAGTATCGGTTCTCAAGTCACATGTCTGGAGATTTAATTAATTTGTAACAATTGTTTACAACCAAGGTTAAAACTGTTCATGGATTATGGTATGCCGATGTGTTCTGCCCGTCTTGACTTACCTTTATGGGCAGTTATTCAAGTGGGAATCACCCATCTATAATGAGCCGGGCATCACAATATAACAGATATACTGCTGACGTGAGGTAAGGCTCACATGAAACAATACAATAAAGCAACCAATTTATGCCTTTTCTTATCATTAAAGGCGCTTATCATTAAAGGCTGAGCAAAGCTTACTTTTGGTTTTATCCATCAATGTTGCATTGTTTCAAGTGTTTTCATCGACAGGGTCCGTGTTCTCGAAAAGTATTGATTTCGGACTCAACCTTTAACCTTTACTTATACTTAAATACGGCTATCGTTCTCATCTGGGTAACATAGATAGGCCGTTTTCATAACAATGAATTATGAACATCCAATTTGTGTCGTAAAAAGGAATGGCAAGTGTTTTCCTCGACCGGGTCCGTGTTCTTTAGAAGTATCAATTTCTGACTTATCCTTTAACCTTTTCTTATACTTAGATACGGCTAGCGTTCCCATCTGGGTAACATATATTAGATGGGCCGTTTTCATGGCGTTGCTTGTTGGAACATTTATCAGGCCAATTGAGATAGCGGTTATATCGACTCAAACGTATAGCTTACACTTAGGTTTGAGCGAAAAAGTTGAGAATTAGTTCATTTCTAGATCACCTCTTAACTTTGACGCTTATACTTGAACTCAAGTTCGAGCAAGAAGTTTTAGTTTAAGGTAGATATCATATTTACTTAATAGTATACCAACGCATCAAGAAACTAATAAATGCAAGAGGCACGTGAAATAAAGGTGATGATAAGTCTGTACGTATATATACTTAACTTTTGCACTATTAGCTAAAAGCAAACAGGGTTTCATTTTCTTTGAAATAGAAAAAAAATCAAATGTGCTCATTTCATTAGTGAATGGATTAAATCAATGCGAAACAATTCAGAGCCATAAACGAAATTAGCATACTGTTCCTCAAATGGCATATGACTAACTTGCTGAGCTAAAAGAAACTGTTGTTTTGCTGAATTGCTAATCCTAAAAACATGCGACAACTACGTTTTGATTTCTTTTATACACACAGTGAAAAATAATAAAAAAATATGTTTAAAGTGAAATTTTATAAAGGAAAAAGGATATTTGCGAGCTCACGGTTCGGGGATTCGAACCATGGTTATGAAAGAGCATATGTCAGGACTTTTGACAGCCACTCTATCCACTGCGCTATTGAGGGTCGTATTATTCCAAGGTGTGAATTTCGTATTCATATTCGTAAAATGTAGTTATTAAAGGGAGGTTAAAATGTGTTTTGTAAGTTGAAACAAAAGAAATACCGTTGAATAACAAACTAAGCACCACAAACTCCTCTCTTATAATGAAATTTTATATCAGGAACATAAGAAATGAGATTGGTACAGAAATAAGCAAGTAAAATAATTATTCCTGAAATGACCAACCATATACATTGTTAATCAATGAAAGAATATAGAATGACTTTAAAAGCCTTATGAACAATCTGTCCCACGAATAATGGACACGAGAGAGAGAGAGAGAGAGAGAGAGAGAGAGAGAGAGAGAGAGAGAGAGAGAGAGAGAGAGAGAGAGAGAGAGAGAGAGAGAGAGAGAGAGAGAGAGAGAGAGAGAGAGGGGGAGAGGGGGGGGGGGGGGGGGGGGGGGGGGGGGGGGGGGGGGGGGGGGGGGGGGGGGGGGGGGGGGGGGGGGGGGGGGGGGGGGGGGGGGGGGGGGAGAGAGAGAGAGAGAAAGAGAGAGTGCATTTCTGTACTTTCTCAAATATTGAGAGAGAGAGTAAAACGATCAGTGCATTTCTGTACTTTCTCAAACATTGGATCAGTGAAAAACTGCATTATATCGAAAATAGGATCATTGCAAAATTACACTATCACAAAAATAGAATGAGTTCAAAATTGCACTATTTAGAGAATAGGTTCAGTGCAAAAACAAACTATCTCAAAAAAAAAAAATCAGAGCAATAATGTACTATCTAAAAGATAGGATCAGTGCAAAACTGAAATATTTCGAAAAATCACATCAGTGCAAAACTAACTTATACCCAAAAAGGGTATGTGCGAAACTGAAATATTTTTACTATTGGATCTGTGTAAAACTAAACTCAGTCGATTAAAGGGTCAGTGCAAAACGGAACTATCGCGAAAATAAATACCCTACGGGTGGGTGCGATACTGTGCTATATCAAAAGTAGCATCATTGCAAAACTACCCTATTTCGAGAATATGACAAAAACTACCCTAGTTCGAGAATATGACCAGTACAAAACTGCACTGGTTTGAGAATGGGTTCAGTGCAAAGTGAAAATCTTTCGAGAATACAGCCAATGCAAAACTTAACTTTCTCGAAAATGGCGTCAATTCAAAAGAAAATGGGAGGAGTACAAAAGATTTTGATTTAAAAATGTTTAAGATAAAATGGTGTTTGAGGATGACATAAGATTACAGGTTTAAAGAGGTACAAAAATACATTTTGTTGATACGCTGTTCGATCTCGTCTATAACTGGTTGATTAAGGTATATAGCACTTTTCTCATGCAGTCATAGTAACCTGTTCCAACGGTTGATTTTGAAAACAAGGATCGATCATTTCCATTCTATGATCGGTTAGAAATTCCGAGACACTGACTTTGAAATGGATCAAAACTCTGATCACGTGACGATAGCAAGTGTTATCAGGAAACACATACAGGACTATATTTACCACTATCTTTCTATGAAAGCATTGAAAGGTGTAAATTGTCGTTTCAATCTTAGTTAACAAATATAGAGGTTTTTAGCATCTTTTGAATGAAGAAATCAAAATGGTCATTTCATGAATGACGTAAATAGTTTAAGTCACCTTTTTAACACTTGTTACTTAGAGAACACAATCTGTGATATTGTCTCTTTAAATCAGGAACAAACGATCCACGTTTATACATCTTTGATAAACCGTTACAATTCCTATCCATAACCACAAATGATTCATGGAATTGCGCACTTATGTATACGAAGTTTTTCTTATTTTGTTTGCTTACGTTATCTCGAAACAATGCGAAGCAGGGTGATCCACGGCTAAGCAATTCGGAGCAATAAACGCAATGAAAATACTGTTTCTTCAAATGCTATCTGACTAACTTGCTGAGCTAAAAGAAAATGTTGTTTTGTCTCTGATAAATATCCTAAAGAATTCTTCAAGATACTATTACTATTTATCTGAGCGAAGGACTTGCTATAGTATTGCATTTGGTCCTTAGAATGCCATATATGCAAGACGGTTTAATCGCAATATCGTTATTCTCTTGAAATCTTCCTAAATGTCCAATGATTGTGTGAAGTAGTTTTAATGAGACACATAAACGATAGGTCGTCAAAACACAGATAAGGATGTTTTGCATGGTCCATTCTTTAAAACTGTATTCCTATACTGAGGCAATAGAATTATTCCGGGGTACTCTATTGCTTTTTTGTGGTGTGGTCCAAACAAACAGGTTCGGATAGACATCTTGTAAATCACCTATTTGATTATAAAAAAGTATTAAGTATAGTTTTCTAACTCGTTATTGTAATATGAAAATCGATAATTATCAAATGAGACATGTATGATAGTTGCAGGTTGATCTAAGACAATTTTCTTCCTTTGATTGCACCATTCCCTTGTTTGGCAAGTGGTGACTTACATAGGCTACATTCAAAGCAAACACAGATGGCATATATAAAACATGAATAATAGCATTATCTTTCTTGAAGTATTGAATAGAAGGGAAGAACCTCATTTGATAAATGAAAAAAAAAACTAATCTTAAATACATGCTACAACTACATTTTGACACCTTCATGCACACAGTGAAAAAATAAAAATAATAATTATAAGAATTAAAATTTAAAAAAAAAAAAGAAATTGCAATTTGACGGCTCGGGGGGACGAACCAGGGTTACTTGGGAGCATGAGTATCAAGACTTCTGACAGCCACTCTGTTACTGCAGTAAGTTTGTTATTTCACTTGCATTGCCGTTTCATGAATTTTATAATTTGATGTCATCTGACCTAACGTTGTAATCGATAATTTAGTATTGTCTGACCCACTGCGTATTGCGTCATCACGCTGCGATAACGAAGCTTGGTTTCTTTCGGCTTAATCTGCGATTACAGTGCAATAATCCGGGTAAATCCAAAGAGTTCGATGAAGATTAAAGAATAACGAATAAATCCGTCTTCCGTCTACTCAAACATTTTTCTGGTTGTTGTGCTGTCACAGTCGAACTCTACGGTTAGAGATTGAGTCCAGCAACAGATGTGGCCCATGCGAACTTGTTTAAACGGACATTGAACAGCATTCGTCTCTCAAATGAGTAACAGCAAGTTATCCAAATACATTGATAAAGCCATTGATTTGCCAGCCAGCATCTCATATGTGCCAGTTGTAATTACTGACAGTAAAGGTAAATACTTACGGAATCTGAATATAAATGAAACATATCAAAATGTTATCCAGTGGCATTGTAAAAGTGGGTCATCATCCAGTGATACTGCGAAGTGGATTGCTAGAAATCTAGAAACCATTAAATCAAAGCACAGGCGTGTGTGTGTTTATTTGTGGGTTGGTACATGTGACTTTACAAATAAAACTGGCAAATTCATATCCCTTGTGCCGAATCCTGAGACCGTTCTTGTGAACTTTAACCAGAATCTCCAGAGAATCCAAACACTTTGCACAGAAAATGGTGTCAAGTTGACAGTGGTGCACATTCCGTATTATTCCATGGAAATTTGGAACCGTTTCAAAGGACATCAAAATCCAGAAGAATTCAAACAACAAGATCAAACATTGACCAAACTTATTGATAGGGCGAACGAGTATATCGACTTTATTAACAGTGGCATGAGTACTTATTCTGCCAAGCTTAACCTTGATTTGACGCGATCGAGAAAAGGCAGTTCTACAACCAAGGGCAGATATTCCCTTAACTTTAGTCTATACGGAGACGGAATCCATCCAAGCAAAAATCTTGCCAAAGCATGGCTTGTTTCTTTTGCAAAGATGATCATGAGAGACTGTGTTTAGACTATAGTCTATAGAAGATAGTAATTTAGTGCTTTCATTGTTAGCACAGGCAGGGATTGCACAGCCGTGCATTTAAGTTTGTGTTAGTACTATTTTATGTAATGTATTTGTATTTTGATAGGCTAGGATAGCTCAGTCATCACCACAATATTTTTCGGTTTATAACGTATTTGAACTCATTACTGTTTGTACCCTTTATGGTTATTTGGTAAGGTTAACTGTTCTTTAATTTTGATCTGCTATCCGTGCATGGTGCTATATTAATAACTGGTAAGATGTCTGTGAATTCAATATTTAGTTCCCTTCACGATCAGACTGTTGTTCAGGACGGTGAACATGTTGATGAAAATGACTTTGATGCTCGTTCGAGACAGTTGACTGAAAAGGGATTGGCCTATCAAGTTACTTTGAATGAGGGCAAATTTAGATCGTGTGCTTCTCAATGGCGTCGTGAGTACAATGCTATTTTAATTGTACTCACAGACACACAAGATGTTGAACGCATACGACATCATAGGCAAACTCTGCAAAATTATTTTAATGAGTTGTTTTCTGTCTTTGAGCAGCTAATGAGAGTGAAGGGAACTTGTAATGATGAGTCCGTGAAAATGGAAAACATTGAAATTGAGCATCAGAATGTCATGACTAAAATTGCAAATACCATTAGTAAAGTTGAGCATTTTCAGAATTCTGAGGTTGGATCTGTCCGTTCTGGTAGTAAGGCTTCTAATATTTCTGGTAAATCAAGGTCATCTAGAATTTCAGATGCAGCTGCCAAAACAGCTGTTTTAAGGGCTGAACTCAAATATATAGAGGCAGAGGCACAGTCTAAAGCAGCATTGCACAAAATTCAAACGTTGAGAAAACTTGACATTGCAGAGGCAGAAATGCAGGCCTTAAAGGCTGATGATGAGGAAATAATGCGTGAAATTGATGTTAAGCCTAACGTTTCTGTTCCTGTTTTCTCAAACCAAGAGTTAGTTCAAAGTTTCTTGCAATCGCATCCGAGTCCCCAACAAAATGCTTCTGAACAGTTCATGGTTCAACTATCAGAACCAAATGTTTCCCTTACGTCTACTGGTATAGCTGCAATGCCATCAATACCTGGGTCCGTCCGTCTTTCTGAATCACATGCAAATGTCAGTGCACCTGTCTATTCTGGTGTAAGTCTACCTTTGAATCCAATTGCGATGACATTTACACCATCTGTATCGAATATACGGATGCAAACCACTCAATTAAGAAAGGATGTGCCGGCAGATTTACCAACATCGATTGGTGATCATGTCATAGACCATGGTGCTGAAACAGCCAAGTCTAATAACGCTGATTCTGCATTTAATAAGTCATTTGGAGGTGACCAAGGTCTCTTAGAACTTACAAAGTCTCTTGTATCACAAATAGGTCTCAGTAGATTACCCTCACCTGAACCTTCAATATTTTCTGGAGACCCTCTCTCTTACCCAAGTTGGAAGGCATCTTTTGAGGCTCTCATTGAACAAAGGCAAATACCCCCTGCTGAAAGAATTCACTATCTAAAGCGGTATGTTGCTGGTCCTGTTAGGGAGGTTATAGAAGGCTTCTTTTTGTTGTCATCAGATGAGGCATATCTTAAGGCCAAAGAACTTCTTCATAGTAGATATGGTGATCACTTTGTAATTGCTAATGCCTTTAGAGACAAGCTTGAGAATTGGCCCAAAATATCATCGCGCGATGGTAAAGGTTTGCGAAAATTTGGTGACTTTTTGTATCAGTGTTGTGTTGCTATGCAAAGCTTTCATAGTCTTTCTGTATTGAATGATGACAGAGAGAACCAAAAGCTGTTGAAAAAACTTCCCGATTGGATTGTTACTCGTTGGGGTAGACTTGTCTCACATCACAAGTTGGAAAAGGGCATTTTCCCTTCATTTGAACGTTTCGCTCAGTTTGTATCTGAAGAAGCTAAAATTGCTTGTGACCCAGTTACATCGTTACAGTCGCTTCACTCAGTTAGTGAAACTCATAAAGGTCAAGAGTATGGAAAGAAGGTTGAGAAGGGGCCAAAGGGCCGTTCATTTCTTTCGGGTTCTAGTACATCTCCTGTCGACAAGTCTGATGACAGTAAATCTAGCAAAGTTGTTTCGTGTCCATTGTGCAACAAGGAGCATGAATTGGATATTTGCAAAGGATTCCTTGCTAAATCTATCATGGAAAAAAAGGCGTTCATTAAGGATAAAGGTTTGTGCTTTGCTTGTCTTGGTAGAAATCATATTTCCAAGAAATGTAGACATAGGAAAAAATGTCAAGTTTGTGGAAGGTTTCATCCTTCATCTCTTCATGGTGATGTAATTCAGGAAGGAAAACAGGGTCAGAATAATCCTGAAAAGCAAAACACTTCACATGATAAGGTTCAAGGTGGAACTGTTTTCCTAAGTGATTCTTGTGCTAGTAGTAAATGCTCAATGATAGTTCCTGTATACGTGTCTCACTCCGATAATCCAAACAATGAGAGACTTGTATACGCACTATTAGATACTCAATCCGATACTACCTTTGTTTTGGATGACACCTGTAAAGGGCTTGGTGTGACCGGTGTTCCGGTGCAATTGTCACTGTCGACTATGCATGCCGAAAACAAGGTAGTCAAAAGCAGCAAGATTAAGGGATTGTCAGTTCGTGGTATAAACAGTGATTGTAAACTTCCGTTGCCAGTCGCTCTCTCTCGAAACATTATGCCAGCGAACAGAACTCATATACCAACTCCAGATATTGCGAAACTCTGGCCTCATTTAGAGGTAATAGCAGACCAACTTTTACCTGCTAACAATTGTGAGATTGGTTTGCTTATTGGGTATAACTGTCCCAAGGCTCTTGTACCAAGGGAGGTTATTCCATGTACCAGTAATGGTCCTTATGGTCAGAGAACTGATCTTGGTTGGGGAATTGTTGGTATTGTAGATCCAACAAATTGTGAAGATGATCAGATTGGCACAAGCCATCGTATTGTTTGTCGAGAAATATCAGATGCTCTTGCCTCTGTGTCAAACACAAAGGAGTCTCCGGTTCTGTTTTCGCTCCGAACTTCAGTTAAAGAGATTATTCCGGGTGATGTATTACATATTTTGGAGTCTGATTTCAAGGATGCAACAATAACTGGCCCATGTTCTTCTCATGAAGATAGATGTTTTCTTTCTATTCTTTCTGAAGGCATTGTCTTTCAAGATGGGCACTATGAAATGCCACTTCCATTCCGTGTCAAAGAACCTCTTTTGTCCGACAACAAATCAGTCGCATTGAACAGATTGAACTCTCTAAAGAGAAGATTGCTTCATGACAGTACACTTTGTAGGCACTATACTGAGTTCATGCAAGGTCTTTTGAATAAAGGGCATGCAGAGAAGGTTCCCGATTCAGAACTAAGCCTATCCAATGGTCATGTTTGGTATATTCCGCATCACGGGGTGTATCACCCTCAAAAACCTGACAAAATCAGAGTTGTGTTTGACTGTAGCTCTTCATTTAAGGGTGTGAGCTTGAATTCGCATTTACTGCAGGGTCCTGATTTAAGTAACAAGCTTTTAGGTGTACTTAGTAGGTTCAGAAAGGAAGCAATAGCATTTATGTGTGATGTTGAGAAAATGTTTTATCAGTTCCGAGTTATTCCTGAGCACAGAAATTACTTACGGTTTTTATGGTGGGACAGTGAAGATTTTGACAAACTTCCAGTTGAATACCGCATGACAGTGCACCTGTTCGGTGCCACGTCTTCACCTGGATGTGCTAATTTTGGGTTCAAAAGGGTAGCTGATGATCACGAGCCTGAATTTGGATTACCTGCTGCAAATTTTATTCGTAGGGACTTTTATGTTGATGATGGAATCAAGTCAGTTCCTAATGAGCAGGCTGCGGTTCAACTTATTGAGAGCAGTATTAAGCTTTGTCAACGAGGTGGGCTCCGATTACACAAGTTTTTGTGTAACTCTAAAGTGGTTCTAGAACATTTAGATCCACAGGACTGTGCTGACAATCTCAAAGGTGTTGACCTCTCTCATGATAGTTTGCCAATAGGTAGAGTCTTAGGAATACTTTGGTGCGTTGAATCTGACATGTTCCAGTTTCATTTAGACTTAAGGGTTCACCCAGACACAAGACGTGGGGTTCTCTCTACAGTCAGTTCTGTGTATGACCCGTTTGGGTTCTTAGCCCCTTTTGTTCTAAAGGGCAAACAAATTTTGCAACAGCTGTGTGCTGATCAGTCAGATTGGGATGATCGCTTGCCAGATCATTTGCTTTCAAAATGGGAAACATGGCGAGCAGACTTAGATGGTTTGACAATGTTGCGTATACCTAGGTGTGTTAAACCAAAGGATTTTGGTGAGATTGATGTTGCAGAACTTCATCATTTTTCGGACGCAAGTTCCTCTGGATATGGGCAATGCACTTACCTTCGGCTGGTGAATAAAGTAGGTCAAGTCCATTGCTCTTTGCTGATTGGTAAAGCAAGAGTTGTCCCTTTGAAGCCAATTTCTATACCTAGGCTTGAGCTCTCCGCTGCTGTACTGTCTGTTAAGATGGGCGCTTTCTTAGAGAACGAACTCGAGTTTGATAGGCTTGATCAGGTATATTGGACAGATAGTAAGGTCGTCATTGGTTATATAAATAACGATGCGAGAAGATTCCACATATTTGTGGCAAATCGAGTTCAGCAGATCCGAAACTTTTCAAAACCATGTCAGTGGAGATATGTGGCTTCGGCAGATAATCCTGCAGATCTTGCCTCAAGGGGTGCGACTGCTCAAGAGTTGATTTCGAGTGAAAAATGGTTCAAGGGTCCATCTTTTCTTTGGAAACATGATACTGGTGTAGGTAAGCCAAGTGTAGTGGAGCTTGACCAAAATGATCCTGAGGTAAAAGACATAAAATGTTTTGCTAGTCAATCAAAACCAGTTTGTTACGCATCATTGCTGGATCGCATAGAGTATTTTTCTGATTGGCATAGAGCTAAAAGGGCCTTTACTGTTTGTTTAAGATACAAAGACAAGCTTCGTGAGCTTGTAGCGAGACAAATGAAACATGTTCCTTCGACAAAGTGTATTAAGGAACAAATTCTTTCCAATTATTGTTCAGTAACTGTAAAGGAATTGCAAGGTGCTGAAAATGAAATAATAAAGTAAGTTCAAAGTGACGCATTTGCCGAAGAAGTCAGAACACTGAGAAAACACAATGTGTTTGATGTGCCTTCAAGACATCAAAAATCAGACCGTCGTAAGGTACTTAAAAGGGAATCTTATTTGAACAAACTAGACCCCTTCCTTGATGAGAATGGCCTCTTGCATGTTGGCGGTCGTATTCAGATGTCTGATTTGTCCGACATTGTGAAATTTCCCGTTTTACTGCCAAAAAGGGGACATGTCACACAGTTGATGGTTAAACATTTTCATGAACGGGTACAACATGGTGGGCGTGGTTCAACTCTTGGTGAACTAAGGTCTTCTGGAATTTGGATCGTTGGTGGCAGTTCTGTTGTTTCTTACTTTATTTCTAGATGTGTGCTGTGTCGTAAGCTCAGAAGCCAAACACAGAACCAAAAATGGCAAATTTGCCCTTTGATAGATTAGAACAATCACCTCCTTTTACAAATTGTGCTGTGGATTTCTTTGGTCCTTTCTATATTAAGGAAGGACGCAGAGAGCTAAAAAGATATGGTGTTCTGTACACGTGCCTTTCCTGTCGGGCTGTGCATGTTGAAACGGCAAATTCTCTTGATACTAGTTCATTTATTAACAGCTTACGCCGTTTCATTGCGATTCGTGGTCCTATAAGGTTATTGAGGTCAGATCGTGGTACAAACTTCGTTGGTGCCGAGCGTGAGCTGAGAGAAGCAGTTATGGAGCTTGATGAAGAACAATTGAGGCAATTTCTTCTCAAGAAAGGTTGTGACATTTTTGAGTTTAAGATGAATTTCCCTTCTTCTAGTCATATGGGTGGTGTATGGGAGCGTCAG
Organism: Cerastoderma edule; assembly: GCA_947846245.1. Lineage (NCBI taxonomy): Eukaryota > Metazoa > Mollusca > Bivalvia > Cardiida > Cardiidae > Cerastoderma > Cerastoderma edule. The sequence continues at coordinate 6,500,791 of OX401404.1, forward strand.
ATACGCTCAGTAAGAAATGTGATGTCTTCATTGTTGCTCCAGCATGGCTCTCAGCTAGATGACGAAGGTCTTAGAACGTTTTTATATGAGGCAGCTAACATTGTAAATTCTCGACCTCTTGCTGTAGACAACTTGAATGATCCATTGTCAGTTGCGCCTTTGACTCCCAATCACTTGCTTACTATGAAATCAAGAGTCATTCTTCCGCCGCCAGGGCAATTTCAGAGGGTTGATATGTATTGTTCGAGACGTTGGCGTCGTATTCAATATCTAGCTAACGAATTCTGGTCTAGGTGGAGGTTAGAATTTTTGCAGACTCTTCAGACGAGAAATAAATGGAAATCACCTAAGAGAAACCTTTGTCTTGGTGATATTGTTCTTCTTAAGGAAGATAATTTGTTCAGAAACCAATGGCGTATGGGTAGGGTTACAGAAGCGGTAACAGATTCAGACGGGTTTGTTCGCAAGGTCAAATTAGAGCTAGCTTCTTTTGATTTGGATGCCAAAGGAAGGCGAGCAACCTCTTTAACGACACTTGAAAGGCCTATTCATAAATTAGTGCTTCTTTTGGAGACTGAGGAATTCCCGGTCGAGGAGCCATAGTTTGTTTTGTCCTAAGTATGTGTATGTTTATTACAATCACAGTGTATCACTTAAAGGTCATATGTACAGGTTGGGTTTATTTCATAAAATTAAAATATGAAGTAAAAGAATCACATTGAAATTATTTGCAACATTTTAGCATAACACATTACGTCATAAATCACCGTCATAGCGCACCGATTAATAAAAGTTCGTATGACTTACTTCCCTTTGCTGTGACGTCACTCGTGATCCACTGAATGCGCCATGTAAAGGGCGTGAAGAGCGATCGCTGGTTAGAATTGGTGTTTTTCTTCAAATAAACGATCCTAAAGTCATTGTTTGGATTGACAGCGCATTTTCTTTATTGAATATGATTCATTTTATAAGAATATCAATTTGAAAAAAGACAAATTAATAACTTAACCCGTGAATTTGCATGGATTTGTCATTGCGTAAACCTGTTCATATGAAAGGAACGACTTGAAATTTGGACGATTTTCCTTGAAATAAATGATTCTTAAGTCATTGTTTGGATTGACAGTGAATTTTCTATACTGGATATTTTTCATGTTATAAGAATAGCCATTTGAAAAAAATGAATTAGTGACTTAACGCGTGAATTTACAAGGATATGTCAATGCGTTCATATGAAAGGAACGGCTTGAAAGTGGGACGATTTTCCTCGAAATAGCAATCCGTAAGTCAATGTTTGGATTGACAGTGCATTTTCTTTATTGAATATGTTTCATATTATATGAATATTCTTCTGAAAAAAAGAGTAAGTGACGTAACGCGTAAATTTGAAAGGATTTGTAAATGTTTTCATATGTAAGAATCGGCTTGAAATTTTGACGATATTTGTGAAAACAGCTATTTTTATTAATAATTGTTGAAAAAAAACACGAGTACTTTTTCGTCAATGATCGTGTATTAGCATTAAGGTTTTAATTGAGTAGTAAACAAAGACATAGATCTGAATAAACGAATTGTCTTAAAACCGTACATCGTATAACTATTGACTGTCAAATTCACTCTTCATTGTCTTATCAATACATGAAATGAAACGGGAGAAGATCATAAATTGCGAACAAACAAACCGTATTATAACCCAACTTACTTGTGATACGAAGGTTATCCTTTAACTCACATTTTCACCACACATCCAAATTTCAAAACTATACACTGGCACATTCAAGAGTATGTGTTAAAATCATCCGGCAACTTTCTAGTAACTCCATCCCCAGTAAGAGGTATATGATTTCGAAATTGATTCCGATGTTGTCTTTCTAGATCAACTGTTTTGACTTAAGAATTGTTCTTCATATTCAATTTACATTTATGTTCATTTTCTCTCGTGTAAGTAGTCTTGACATATTGAGCATTTAATTTTCGGACAGGTTTAATAATTAACAGCTAAAACAAAAAAGTCGTCATAGTTTATTTTACTAACAACCTTAAATAAACATATTTGAAATATTTTTTTATGATTTTGTAATTTAAATATCAATTTGACAAAACTTGATTTTGATGTTAAAACGTTTTTTTGTTGAAAACATAGAGTTAATACCGTTTTGGTGAATACTGATTATCATATACTTATTGAAGTGTCAAACTATTCTAATAGAAAAGACAACATGTTCACTTCTTTGAATATCATAACGACAAAGTATCCGACGTAAGTCACATTGAGAGATAAATATGTACTGACACCTTATCAATCCAAACATCCTGTGAGAGTTTGGTCTTAATTGGTTATATCTTAACAATGGATTTTTTAGATAAATTTGATTGCCGCGCATTGAAAGTGTGAGATTTGCCGCTTGTTATTTTATGTCTGGAATAGCAGAACGTGTCAGACCTGTTAATTAACAACAGAGATATTTAAGAGATTAACGCCAGAGGCTATCTTTCGCCTAAACAATAAAGGGCTTGAGACTTGAAACATACTGTGCAAATGTGGCAGATTGGTGTTAATTTGCATCACGACCCTTAATCCTTGTAATGTCCGATGTTTGTTGATTGACCCTTTGTATGTGAGGTAAACTGACAATAATCAATTAAATTGTAAACAAAGAGATTATGTTCAATTGTGTAAATTATATATTTAGTGATCTTATCACTAAATTATCAATATAAATTTGTAATAATCATGTTTGAACACTTGAATTTCAGTGTGACATACGTCATTTAAACCAATATCACCAATGGCAAAAAAATGAGGTGTGTGATTTAAATAATTCCGAAAAGCAGACGCTTAAGTTAAGATCGAACCCATTATCATTTGCGTTGATGAGTCCAGAGACAGTTTGCGGATATCAAATATTCATTATTTTGAATTTTCATTCAAAGACATCGGCAGATAAAAGAAACTTGCTTGTTTTAATCGGTTTGTTATCATAGCAATCAACGTACATTTTTTATTTTGTCTCATTTATGTTCAATGGCAACGTTTGATGTTGGATGAAATTAACATATTCTTGCAACCCTTTGAATTCTTACGTAATATAATCGTAAAGCAGCTTAATTAAGTATTCCTGACTAAGTATGTAGCATAGTTAAACTGTTCCAAACAAAACTAGCTTGGCGAGTAAGAGAGTCATTCGAGGAAATTAACTTTCAAAAAAGGTGTTATCAACGTGATTTATCCCTTTCTTGAATTTATCTACATTTACACAGTGCAAATTCTATATAAAGATCTAGCAAGACTACACGAGGCTCTAACGCCCCAAACTAACAGTCGGGAATTGTTTTAATCACGAACATCGATTCAGGGAAATGTAACGGTTACTCAATAAGTAGAATGAATTTGAAGCGTCTTCACCTGTATAAATTACTTTGAATTGAGTCCGATCATTTAAAGATCAATAAAATCAATTCTCTGAAAACGCCTAACAATGCGTAAACTTGCCGTCTTCGAAGTGAAAGTAACACAGCCTACTGTTCTTGTTTGGGGAATATATCTTTTGCTTATTTGTAAAGTAAACACGGTGTAGTTTACTTATTGAAACTTTTTGCAGCTTTTATGTTCGTCGGAAAACGGGAGAAACTCGCATCCCTGCTACCAAAAGCAGACTAACACCAGAAGACCTGTCAAAATACCATATTCAATATCCAATTTACGTTTCCCAAAACACAATTCAACACTTAAAATGTCCGAAATTTGTGCAAAAACACCGTCGTTACTGAGAACTAGATTCTTCTTACTGATAGTTCATATGACTTTGAAGCACAAATGACGTCACAACAAGGGAGATAAGTAATTCACAAAAATCGATAAAGGTGAATAAAAGTAGTCAAAAACAACATTTTTCGCTTCTGTATGAGAAAGAATTCATTACCTCCGTCATAACGAAACCATAACCTTATTCAAAAACCATAATTAAAGAAAATTTTGTCTATCGGGAAATATGACCTTTAAGGGAATAGTATTGATATATAATATTTGAAATTTATAAGAAATAACATATGATATGATTATTTTGTAACTTGCCGCATAGAAATTTGTTTTACTTACGTCGAATGCAAAAAAGCAAGAAATATTAATCTTTATTTGCGATCGTTAGCGATTTGAAATAGTTGTTGCTTCTACGAAGAAATGCGTTTAATAGCGATTACAAGTGTGAAGCAGCAATTGTTTCAAATTATTGAACTAATTTGGAGGAGCCATGTTACTGCAGTAAGTTTGTTATTTCACTTGCATTGCCGTTTCATGAATTTTATAATTTGATGTCATCTGACCTAACGTTGTAATCGATAATTTAGTATTGTCTGACCCACTGCGTATTGCGTCATCACGCTGCGATAACGAAGCTTGGTTTCTTTCGGCTTAATCTGCGATTACAGTGCAATAATCCGGGTAAATCCAAAGAGTTCGATGAAGATTAAAGAATAACGAATAAATCCGTCTTCCGTCTACTCAAACATTTTTCTGGTTGTTGTGCTGTCACACACTCTATCCACTGCGCTATTGACGGTCTTCCATCCGTCGGTGTGAATTTCGTATTTATATTCGTAAATTGTAGTGATTAAAGGGAGGTTAAAATGTGTTTTGTAAGTTGAAACAAAAGAAATACCGTTGTTTAACAAACTGAGCACCACAAACTCCTCTCTTATCATGAAATATTATATCAGGAGCATAAGAAATTAGAATGGTACATAAATAACCGAATAGAATAATTATTCCTGAAATGATCAACCTTATACATTGTTAATCAATGAAAGAATATTAAATGACTTTAAACGCCGTTAGAATAATCTGTCCCACGAATAATGGACACGGCCCTTTCACCTTGTTGAGAGAGAGAGAGAGTGAGGGAGAGAGAGGGAGAGAGAGAGAGGGGGAGGGGAGAGAGAGAGAGAGGAGGGAGAGAGAGAGGAGGGAGAGAGAGAGAGGGAGAGGGAGAGAGAGGGGGAGAGAGAAAGGGAGAGGGAGAGAGAGGGGGAGAGAGAGAGATCGTTTGATCAATATTCAGAAATATATGTACTGGCAAGTAAAACAAATTAAACAGAACATATACATATACATAACATATAATATAAGATTCTGTAAAAAACTGCAATAATTATTCCTGAAATTTCAGTGCAATACTGTTTTATATCAAAGGAAGGATCAGTGCATTACTGAATTATCGTGAAAATAGGATTATTGCAAAACGACCTATACCCAAAAAGGACAGACAGACAGATGTGTCTTTTTTTAGATGTTTTTTCCCCAGAAGCGGTTGTCAACAGTAATACGCTGTAATACGCGCTCAGATAACTGTGCTAATGAATAAAAAGGGAAAGTAGGTTGATGGATTAAACTTCAAATGAACTTTTTTTAACCTTACATTTGCTATCGTATATATCAACAGTATTCTCTATTTTCAGTAGTTTGTCATTCACTCTGTGTCGATGTTAAACAATGGGACAAGCGAATATTTCACATTGGCTTGACATTTCGATAGTGGTGGTTTATTTTTGCGGTTTACTTGGAGTTTCGTTCTGGGTATTCTTCTTTTCTTTTAGCTCTACCAAACGGCTTCCATTCTATGCTTTTCAAATAATCCATCTCTTTGTATATACTAAATTTCTCTTGATGAGGTCTGAAAAAAAACCTTTATATATACTTACTTTGACGTATCCGAAGACAATTGAAACCAGTTAGATAAAAGAAAAAAACCGAGATCGTGAAAAATATTTGTTTGTTTTGTCAAAACGAGTTGTTTTTAAGTTCACGAACGCTTTTACACAATTCAATTGTCGGCTGCTTTCGAGATAAATTGCTCAAAGGGGATTCGGATTTTTAAGATTTAAGAAATGAGAATTGAATTGAATATCAAATTATATGAATGTTTGACCTTTTTCTTATTCGATATCAAAATTATATCACTGAAAAAGGACATACAATCAATGTCTTATTTCTCTTTTGATAATCACAAATCATTTCATGAGTTTGTTTGTCCTTTTTGTGTACTTGTGCTTTTATATGTTTGCACTTTTTAGGGTTTTGTGTGTGGGGGGGGGTGTGTGGATTTATCAACATCCAAGTGAGTTTTGCATTACTTTAGCAAAAGATATGCTTTTTTGCGTTGTCTGGCTTATCATTGATAGAAAAAGATTATTTGTGGACAATCCTCTGTGGATTATTTCTTAGTTGAAGCTCTGTCGTGCAATAGCATTACCACACGCTACTTCAAAATTAACAACGTAATTAATTACTTTCCAAACTAATTCTAGACGTTCAATTTGGTTTGCTTTTGAAGTGCTTTGTTGTACAATGCATTTCGATATGTTATGCTGTGCACGCTACAAATATGACGGTCTTGTTTTTTTATTTACCACGTTCGCACGACGTCATTTATTTAATTATGTTTGGTAAATGCTTTTAACCCAAAAATCGTTCATTCTATAGCAAATTGATCAGTCAAAGAATATATCAAAACTTCCTTTATTCAATAATAAAGTTTTACCTTAATTTGACTAATTTGGATGAAGTACCAAAACATCTGATCCTTTTGTAAGTTGATTAAAACTACCATCTTTCCTTAAAGAATGAATTTTAATTGGTGTTATCTAGACTCGATGACAGCTTCTCTTTGTATGGAATAACCCTATCATACGAAATAGGCATGTGTTACCTTAAAAGCATACTAGCGCTCAGAAATACTGCGAAACTGGGTAAAATGTGTTATAAATTATGTTAGGATATGTTGAAACATAGCGAAACACCACAGCGTCATGACAATATAATGCATACACTGTTTATTTTATGATGACCTTTCATTCAATGGAGATCACCGCACACCAAAAACCCAACATCATAATTGCAGACAATATTTTTATTAAGTAACAAGCCTATTCACATTATATACATGTACATATGTAATTACTTAGACAAACTATCTGTAATGGTTGAGACTAACTGATCGCTTCGGAAATTAGTCTGTTTGGTTATGTCCAAGTCAGACTAGAGTGAAAATCTGGCCCGCGGAACAGTGTCAACTAATGTGAATGTCAAAGTTGTTGTTAAACCCACTAGATGTCAACATTAGAAGCGACTTGCTATTAAATACTAAATAATATTAAAGCTTAAATATTCAAGGTAGTTTAGTGCCACATAAGCCACTACAATGCATGAAAATTTAGACACTTCCTTCCATGTATCAGAAACTGTTTGTAATTACACTTTGGTCGCCTTCAAAGAAGCATTCAGTGTTTTGTTATTTTCAACAGACGAGGTTTTTTCCTGCAGCTATCATTGTCTTATTCCCCGGGTATTTTGAAGGGATTGAACCATGTCCTTTGCAGTGGGGGTTATGTCCAACAGCTGTCTCCCTAGTAATAATGTTCACTGCTGGCTATTGTTGATGCCGTAGATTCACAGGCCATCCTGAAAGTATACATATAACTTTCGGCAGTATTGTAGTACAACAAGCAACTTTAGGGGTCGGGTGGACGAAATTCCAAGGTTCGTGCTCTGTTGTAAAGCTTAGACTGAAATGACTTATCGAGACCATGTGCTTTGGAATATTCCGGTGATCTTTGTTATCTCTCCCCTGATTGGCCATACCAGTCTTATAAAAGTTTATTTGTATCGCTAATTTAAAGGCTTTATTAGTACCATCTAATAGAAACAAAGGCCGGCAACCCAGATTAGAGATAAAATAAGTTTGTCAATAAAACTATGATACTATGTGGTTGTAAACTGACTACCCATTGGTTCAGTTAAAGATAATGCAAGCTTGCATGATTTTCTTTAATGCTTTGAACAAAAAATACAAAGGAATCCAAATGTTCTGAAGCATAAGTAAGGTGAAGGTCACAAAAATAAACTGTAAATAATTTGCAAGAAGTATTTCACAAAGTGTTTCAAAGTGCTTCTTTCACAAACTATGTACCCTCCAATTGAAATTTATTTTTTACATTTAAGTATCATCAAAAATAACAAGGGTTGCTCGGATTAACGAGTGGCGATCACCTCTTTAGGAACATTACTGTATCCTTTTCCCGCAATGTTATCTATCAGAAAAGTATTTTTCAATTTCGTCACATTTTGAACTGTCGTCTGCAAACTCTTTCAATTATAGACAGTCTGAATGCTGGCGTTTGGTAAATGATTGAGAACTTTATAGTATATGCATGTATATTAATATTCCACTAGAGTTTAACAGCATTAACTTGAAAGCCAGCGAGAAATGACCCAGATCAGCTAGTTTAATCATTCAGATTGCCTGATTCTTTACCTCTGACCTGGTCACGTGACACACAAAGTTTTGAATGGACCAATCAGATTTGTTTTTTTTGTAATTTTTATGATTTTATTTTTGTAAACAAACAGATTGTTGATAAACATTATTGAATTGGAGACAACTATATTTCAAACACAAGCTAACTTATGTTAAAGGGGTTTATCAAATAGGGTCTCTCAGCATTCATGAAATAATTTGCATTATTTTTTTGAACATAATAAAAAAACTCAATATATTTTTCAGTAATTTTTTTGTACTCATATCCGTTCATGTACCTTTAAATTGGAAAGCTGTTGTATCCCAGTGTTGTATATACAAATATTTGTTTTACGTGTAAACTGTTACACATTACTATGTCATCATTTTTAAACGGACATCTAAAGAATCTGTTTATTATTCTACCTCATCTAATCATTCAACGATTTATGCGCTCAAATGTTGTCTATTTTATAAGAAATGAATGTATATATATATACATATATATATATATGTAAATATATATGTAAATATGTAGTTCAAAAGACCAAAGAAAATGTCATTAGAAAAAACTATTATTTCAAAACTGTCTAAGAATGCAAATGTCTTTAGCATCATTGTAAATATCTTGCCATATACAATTGATCAGTATGTTAATATGTTGTCCGTTGTAGCCGGCGGTTTTTTTTTTTTTTAATTTGAAAATTTTGAGAAAAAAGCCATTGTGAATGTTGGCAAAATGGAATCAAATTACTATTTTTATTGTGCTGTCAAGCTTGTGCTAATACTCGGGGGAAAAATACTTTTTATAATTGCTGCCACATATACCTTTTGCCATATTACATGTACTACCATCGAAGAGAAAGCACGTTCTGCTCTAAAGGGCGGATTATATAGAAAAAGGATTCAAACGACAAAGTGAAAAAACGTACTAAATGATAAATAGCTGAATTATTACATGATTATTTATTTGCTGCAGGTGCATTACATGTACATGAGCTCGTGCGAGTGATTGATGTGATTCAAATTAACATGAATAAAATTACAAAGCCTTGTCACTGTGACAAAAAAAATGTTTTTATGTTTTAGACGCTGTGCAGATCAAGTCGTGGAAATGTGCAGACCTACTTTCTGGCTAACCGAGCGATGCCGTGGTATGCTGTAGGTATTTGTATATGCGTCTTGTATTACAGTTGTAGACGGCATTTGAAAACATTGTGGGATAAGGAGAGATTGTACCTAGTTTAGTTTAAACTTATTTGTTTTATATCGATTGTGACAGAAGCTTGAAGTTATTTAAATTCACTCTCGATGACTGCTTCCTGGATACTACACCAGTACTCGCGCCGATGCGTTGGCAAGTCCCAGCAATTTTCACCTCGCCTAATGGGAATTCGAACCCGGGACCCTCGGTACAAGAGGCCAACGCTCTACCACTGCACTGACTGTCGCCCACAACGAGCAATTACCTCTTTTCCCACAAAGTTTTCTGCATTATCAGAAGATAGTTTTTTCAATTCCATCACATTTTGAAATGTCGTCTGCAAACACTTTCAATTCGGGAAAGTCGAAAATTTGGCATTTGGTAAAGGGTTAACAGACGTTTATAAAAGTACATGAAACGATACAAAACAATGGCCTGAAGGTATCACACCAAAACACTCCCTTTAATATATACATATACTTTATCAACAATAGTACGTGCTTCAATATCATTGGAGGAATACGCATAAAAGAAACAATTGTTCAAACGGTTTTAATTTATGCATGACGGATGAATATATTAGGAACTTTTGGAAAACTTTTGCTTACCTGATTATACGAACATTTTCCTTTCATGTGTGATTTGGTTCGCATAAGAGTTAAGGATTTGGACCTGAATAAGGACAATGTATACTAAAAGATAGGAATGTGTTGTCTTCCAAATCAGTATTTTATGAAAGAGCTGTGCGTTTAAAACTAATAACCAGAACTTAGTCATCGTTTATTGAGGGTTCAGTTCTATTCCTTAAAAGAAAGTTCGCATATGTGTAAAACGCACCGAAGCATTACATGTTTGAGCTCTGATATACATGACGATGAACCTTTTAAGTGTTCAAGTCATGAAATGTATAGATTCTTATTCGGTTCTGGTTTATATGCTACCGCATTCTATAGAATCAATCTAAGAGAGACTCCTCGCATTTCGACGCATGCCGTTTCCAAAACAGTGCACTTTAAGCATGGTATCTAAAAAACAAGCATACCTGTATCACTTACGACGTGCCTCAACAGGTATGTGTCATATTGTAGTAAGTCTTTGAAAGGTTAAAGGAATCATTTTATTCTTACATTGACCTAAACTCAACAAAGCCTAGCTTCCCCTTCGTTATGCTACGTTTATGTAGTGATACATGAAATTGACCAATGAAGAGGGGTTTTACATTGATCCCTGCCCTCTAATAGTAAAGGTTTTGTTTAATATAGTATCACCCCTATTGAAATGGCCAGCCAGCTTGGCTTATGAGACAATATTTACTGATTATACCAAGTGCCTCCCAACTTCTATCACTAGGCCTGGCGCCAAGCGGGTATAAGTCGGTAATTATCGAATTTGACTAGTTCGCTGACTAGCTCTCCGCAAGTTCGGAACAAGTACCGCGAGAAATATTATCCGAACAAACGCCTTCTTCCATCTCCCCGTTCCGAGGCGGACGGCTTAACCGTTAGGCCACGATGACGGATAATAGTATGTACATCTGTATTCCTTCAATTTGGCAAAGCAACTAGCAGCTTCATCACCTTCTACACCGCAGGTCGGCGCCTCAATATTTTCCAGTAACGTTGGAAGTGAACATTTCGTTGGCTTGGCAGGAGCCGGGGCGGCAGGAGGAATCGCCCTAGTTCTGTTCGAATGGCTCGTAAGTGTTAAGTTATAAGTGGACGACAGTTTACCTACTCATGCTTCCTTGAACATCTATCAATTCTTCTTGTTCATAGGGAATACCTAGCTCCATCATTCTTATACGCCATGACAATTTCATTGCGCAACAACTCCTTTTTTGTCTATGATTTCATGTAGCATAGAAGAGCTTTTCGAAAATTTTAACGAGAAAAGCGCTGAATTCGTTGTAACAAATAATCATTTGATCATATCGAGAATATATTTTCTTTCTTTTTTATGTCGACTTTGTTTTCACATGTCGTTCTCTACTTAACTCCTCCCTACGTATTCCTCGTATTGACTGTATAATACTTTGTTAACCACTTTGGCGAATCTTTTAACAGCTCTAAACGAGTTATCTATTCTCAAAGTGTCATAATGGCCTTTATCCAATACCAGTGAAAACGTGATGTTGCTGAGGTTTTTCCCCACTTTGATCCATGTTTAAGTGTATCTGCTACTAGTTCCAATCGAGAACACTTGCAATATCCTTCAATGGGGGAATGCCTTAAGACACCTTAACTTTACCATCCCTTTTACAGCCGGTGTATATCATACTGATGCTGGCATGGCTGTTCCTTCCGGTCTATATCTCCGCAAAGGTAACAAGTTCTCTAAAGTTCCTTTATGCTAATCCATGTACACGCAATATCGTGTTGAGAACCACTTTTAACCCATTACCAAACAATAACGACATTAGTCAAGTTTGTTGGAGACGACTCTGGAAAAGATTGTGGGAAAAGGAGAAATTGCTCTTAAGGAGCAATTTCTCCTTTTCCCACAATGTTTTCTGCCCGATCAGAAGAGTATATAGCAATTTCATCACATTTTGAAATGTCGTGTGGAAACTCTTTCACTATGGGACAGACCCTTTACGTTTGGTAAAGGGTTTAACAGTTTGTGAAGAGTCATGATAACTGAATGTATGTTGTATATTGTATACTTCTTACGGGAGATGTCACGCATAAAATAGTTGACTCTTATTACTTTTTGTAAACGTTACTTTCGTCAGATATGTGATACATTATGATTGCTGAATAATTATGTACTCTTGGAAATGTAAAGCTAGTGTACATTGAATTGTCTTTCACCATTTTGGGTGTATAAACAAACGTTGCCGATGTGTCCGAATAATTGTCGGATACTTCCACAAACTTCGTCAGCGATTACTTATCGAAAAAAGAAATTGCTTGTAAATATGTATCATTTGTTCCCTTCGTCACAACGATTTCTACAGTCGCATGCAGTGGAAGCGACAAAGTAAGGTATTACAGACACAAGGGTAACGACATTTATTAATCATCCTTTTTGTCATGTGATTTTAGGTATTCACTCTCCCGGAGTACATTGAAAAGCGCCATGGTGGAAGTCGTATTCGTATCTACCTGAGCTTCATAGCGCTTCTGCTGTACGTAATTACCAAACTGGCGGTACGTAGACCTTAAATGTATATATAAAACGTGACTAAAAGTACCAATCGGAACTACTCGGATATTTCCGTGAGCTGCAAAATACACCTCGAATATAAGAGTAGGGTTACAATTTTTCGGGTAAATCGGCCCCGGCGTATAACACATTAAGTAGTTCAGTTTATATGGACGTGTTGGCCATCATTTTAAATTATTTTCATCGGTAACTCATGAGAAATGGCGAAGTGATAAGTAATGACATATAAAATTGTGTCCTTAATCAAATTTTACTGTTTAGAAAAGTATGAAGCAAACTTTTTTGTTCTGTTTGGATACGAGGGATGCTTCTTTTGGATTTTTTCTTATTCATATATGGTCGCTGGGCAAATAAGGTATATTTTGACTTAAAGTACCATAATGAATTGATATATGATTTTCAAAATGATTAGAAGAGAAGTTTTGTCATAAAGTTCCTTGTGATGCGTTAAACGCCGTGTCAATAATCTTACAGTTATAACAAGGCCTTCCTATGATCCACCTGTTTGTGCTACTGCTCCGAAGTGCCTTACACATCGACGCACCAAAGAAACAGCGTTGCCATATTGGCTTGAACCATTGAACTCTGGGCCACGTCAGGGCAACACAGGAAATTGTGTTTCAATACATACCATTCTTACAATGCAGAATTTTGTTTTATTCCACAGTCCGCCATGTTTTCAGGCGCCTTGTTCATCCAGGTGGCTTTAAAATGGGACATGTACTTTTCAATGGCGGTCCTTTTGGGTGTGACCGGAATCTTCACCCTAGTAGGTTGGTATCGTTATCAGATGTCAGGGACTTTGTTTTTTATAGAATCGTAATTGTATATCGATTTGATTCTAGAAAATTGGTGCAAAGATAAGATCTAAATACTGTGTATACTTAAGTTAAAATTAATTGTATTGCCAATATTATATACAGTACACAACATTGGTAAAAAGTCATATCATCAACTTAGGCAAAAGGGTCTAGCCACAAGTTCTTTTAACTTAGAAACAGTATTTCCCCTTAATAGAGTGTTTAACCTTCCGTTTCTTATAAAAGGAAAGAGAAAGAAAGTGAAAGGAGAGAACAAATGATAAAGCGAAATGCTACTAAGATAATTGGTAGGTTGCCATACATTTCCACGTTTTGGGGACATAATTGACATCCACATCGAATCATTCTTTTACTCGAAACAACGCGTCTTTTGTTCGATGATTGGTTGATTTGAAGCTCAAATGAAGTAAGTTACCCATTTATCACATTGGTTTTTAAGCGATAAACCTAAATAAGCGGATGACTGCCGTTAGGTGGTATTCTTGGTCGTCATAACCTTGCCTCTCTTTTATTTTGTAGGTGGATTGACAGCTGTTATGTACACGGATACTTTCCAAACGATCACCATGGTAATAGGCTGCACCGTGGTCATGATTATAAGTGAGTATAGTTAGCTCAACACCGGAAATTTATAATTGTATAGTCGATGAAAGGTGATACATATGATTTACATTCTTATTGGTCGATATTCGAATCAAAATTTCAAATTGACCAATCCGAACAATTTGTTTGCAACATCGAATTGCGACTAATTTAAATGGAAGAGTACAATTGACGTAGATGTTGTATTTTGTTGATTTGTTTTCAGTAGTACATTAAATACCGTTTTCAACAGCATTTTAAATACAATACGGCCATGAATTCACATACCCTTCTTTCACGTTTCCGCATGGGTAATTCACACATATTATCTATAATAATACATATAATATATAATACACACATATTATCTATAATAATGCATATAATATATAATACACACATATTATCTATAATAATGCATATAATATATAATACACACATATTATCTATAATAATGCATATAATATATAATACACACATATTATCTATAATAATACATATAATATATAATACACACATATTATCCTGTTGTTCTGACCGCATTAACAGATCAGTTAATCAGTTATTGATAGGAGGTATGTAACCTCGAAGAAAACATTGACCATGTCTAGATACTGTACTGCTTGGAACTGCTGTCCTTTGATCGTTCGCGACCCGAAGATGTACAATTTGTGTGGTGCCGTTTTCGAACGAACTTTATGACCCTCGTTCTGCTTGAATATCACAAGTTTTCGAATACTCCTGACTTAATCTAACCAAAGTTTATTTTGGTTAGGTACTTATTGTAGATATTAACTCGCAGGGAAATTGTATAGATAACAAAACTTGTCGTACAATGGTTAAGAAACACTGTAACAATATTGACTTTGCTCTACAAAGGTATATGAATATCATCTTTAGAATGCAAAGAAAATATTCAACAAAACTGACCCGATGATGAAGGGTGTTTTCTTTTTACTTTTCTATTTTTTCATTAGTGAAATGATTTAGTTTTATCACAGTGCATTTACATGGATCTAGCAGGTTCTTAAATACCCTGTTGAATTTTCTTCACGGATTTTAGCGTGCTTTTCTATATAGATGTAACTTTTCTTTGGGTAAGAGATTATAAGACAACCTCATATTTGATATCTAACCTAAATTAATAAGTTATCATCACAAAAGAAAACCAAGAACATTATGATTGAACTGAATTCATTACAGGCTTCATACAGGTCGGGGGTTACAGAAACATAGAACGACGTTACTTTGACGCTATCCCAAGTCACCATAGCAACAACACGACTTGCGGTCTACCTCGCCCAGACGCGTTTCACGTATTCCAGGACCCAGTGACAGGCGATCAGCCGTGGCCGGGACTCGTACTTCAAGCCTCGATAGGAGGCATTTGGCATTGGTGTTGTGACCAGGTATGTCCATACCCGAGACACACATGAACACTATTTTTGCGGAAGTGTCGTACTCTTTCATTTTTTGGTGGTGTTTTGAACGAGAATACCTGTACCGGAGACACTTAAGAGCGCGTTAGAATATGCTAACAATGTAAAAGTATGTAATGGGTCACTTTTGCTTTGAAAGTGTCGTACCTCTTCATTTGTTAGTGGTGTTTTGAACGGAAATACCTGTACAGGGGACACTAAGAGCGCGATAGAATATGATTTATCCCCAAAACAACCTTAAATCTTATCTGTATCCAAATCTGTATCCAAATTATGAGGACTGTCTTGACGTAGCTCGTTTTTGCATAATGGATAATAATAATAACATAAACTATAAAGTTGATTGAGGTCTGGCCATTTATTATTCAAAATAAATGACAGTAAAGCAATTCATTTTCAAAAATAATACTGTTGCAATAATTAGAGCTAGGTTGAGGTGCATAGTAAATTGGATGACTTTCATTGTCATTATAAATTATTGCTTGGAATAGAAAAACAGCATCTCAACCCAGCCACCATCATAATTTGACATCTATATGCAAAAAGTTGGTGCATAAAAAAGCCCTAAGGATGGAAACTAGGTTCCATGCACTGCCCGAAACTAGGTTACATGATAACCAGGGGAAAATAAGTAATGGGTCATTTTTGCTCGGAAAGTTTCGTACCCTTTCATTTACTACTGTTGTTTTGACCGAGAATACCTGTACCGGAGATAGAATATGCTTTCCAGGATACCGATAGAATATGCTTTCCAGGATAAATATGTAATAGGTCTTCTTTGTTCCGAAAGTCCCGTACTCCTTTCGTTTGCAATTGGTGTTTTGTTCAAGTATGCCTAGACACGACACACTTATGAGCCCTAATAGTTGTGTTAAACGGATGGAGATCTTTATTGGGTTGATTTGTGCGAACTTTTTTAACCATACCCCGTAATTGAATTTACGGTCAACTATATGTCCTTCAACTCGTTATCAATGTATATAATTCCAACGTTTACTTTTTCATTATATGAGGATGGGAAAGGCACATTACATTTACCAGGAGATTAGCATACCCCGGTGGTACATATCAGCTGAGAACACTTCACTAATTTGGTTATGGTCCAGTCATGTGATAATTATAGGTTGCAAGTTATATGTAGATACGAGAATAACTACTGTAACAAGGTCTCAAAAGTGCATATTCTCCAAACTCCATTAAAAGGATGGTCCTCTAGATCAATTCGTACACTTATGTTTACATTATATTTTAGTTTATACTTTTTTACTATTTCACATCGATTGTGAAACAAGTTCCTGCAAATTAGATTACATTATATTTGTTTTGAAAAGGCACAACTGTATCAGATGATTTGCACGCTCAAATATTTTATTTCAGCTGATTGTTCAGCGCTCTCTGGCGGCGAAGTCCCTATCCCACGCTAAAGGTGGTGCCATATTGGCGGGAACGCTGAAGTTATTGCCGCTGTATTTTCTCATCCTTCCAGGAATGATCAGTCGCATCTTGTATCCAGGTACGTCTGTGAACAATTTGTTCCGTAACTTCTAATGTATTACATGACTAAGAACGAGTTGAAGATGACATCGACGTAAAATGTCATTCAGAATCGCAGGTCCACAGTAAATAGACAGCATAAACTACCGCGGTGTTCCACAAGAAGTATGTTAGCCTCGTGTGGGAAAGATGGCGGCGTGGTTACCGCCCAGTGTCTTACCAAACACTGAGAAAATGTATGAAATCATAATCAGGTCCTGGCAAAACAGATTTAATTCATTGCGACGGCAGATTTGGAGTTCCATGAGAGGATGCCTCTCGGATGACTTACGGAATGCCGTGTTGTCTTTCCTCTTTGACCAGCTCTTGTGCGCACTTTAGTTTGGGATCTACATTCATAATTATGAACCAGATTTCTCAATGGTTTGGTTCGCACCCGGCGTCTTGCCAAAGACAAAGCATAGTGATAGTAACGGCTTTCTTCTATGAAATCATACCCATATCCTGGCAAAAGATCGATTTGTAATGTCCGTTGAACGTATATGCAAATTTGGAATATAATGCATTGTTTGAGAGAACATGCTGGTATATATATAAACAACACAACCGCTCAGTGTATGACAGTGTTTTTCACTGATCGGATGTGTTTGTGTCTTTGAGAGGTTCATTTGCTCAGTTCGTTACACATTCATAGTGTAGGTACATTTGGGTTTTCATGAGAGGAAGTCACCCAGTTAGTATACGGAATGCCATTTGTTATATACGTTTTAATCAGCTCTTATGGTCAGTTTGTTTTGGAATCTTCGTCCAGCGAGTAAGAACCGGAAATCGCAATAGAACTGAAATCCTACTTTACAAACAAATAAACACACCATTTAAAAAGATGGCGTTGATGGTTTTCATCCAGTAAACATGTGGATTTAATAGTGTAAACGTTGGTCATAGCATCCCTTTTGAGCTACTTGTTTTATGATTTTTATTATTTGTTCTATAAAGTAACAATCATTGTTTAATATGTGAATCCGACATTCATTGTGTCTTACACTTTGGTGATCTGCTTGCTAACTAATGGAATTACTCTAGTTTTACCCAGCTCGGCAAAGTCTTTGGACAATTATCACCGTGGTTTCTCAATAACAAATGATTCGGGCATCGCAGACTAGAACAAACCTGAATGAAACATAAATTATCATCTCTTTCCGTAATCACTTTGACATTTTTACCTTTGTTTCCTTTTTGTGTTCTTCCAGACGAAGTCGGCTGCACCGATCCAGAGGTCTGTATGGCTGTTTGCGATAATCCAGTCGGCTGCAGCAATATTGCCTACCCCAAACTCGTCATGGAACTGTTGCCCATAGGTAACTTTATTTTTAATTCCAAGCATCTTTGAGATTAACCTGCAGCTCTGTTAGGTGTATCCATCAATCATAGAACACATCCAATCTACACTGTATCTTGCAAAAATAAAGTAAAAACCAAAGTTGAGGTAGAAAATCCATAATCCACCATTTGTAATACTTTCGTCGGATTACTTCAGTCATGCTCGGTAAACATCGGTCGGAGCCGGAACTATTCGCAGTAAACCGAATGGTTCCGGCCTCGACAAATGTTTCGCCTAATCACCATTAAAATGTTTACATAACGTAAGTGTTTTGTTTGAACCTTTTAAGATGGTGATTCCATCTTTAGTATCTCTGTGCAATAACTAGTAAGTCATTCGAGTCTAGTTCAAAGTCGTGATATCCAATGGGAAATCCGGTTACTTTGAAAAATCCAGCTGCAGTTTCCAAACTATGTAAACATACGTTAGCATTATTCCTCGTAATAGCTGATTGTTTTAAATATCGGTAGTTAAATCTTTTCGCATGTATTATAAAAAAAAAATAAACTTTAAACTCGGTAAGGTTCACAACTCAAAAATAATCTGACCATGTATACCAAAAGATCATGACCAATGGCTGTGGATAGCGCTCGGAGAAATGGCGTTGCATAACGAGTGAAAGGACAGTTTCATGTTAGCTCGGATGAACAATAATGTAACTAAATTATAGAAAAGAACATCTACGTCTGGATCATCCGGATATGTACTCGTATCATGTCAAAAAATGATGTTTCTTCTTTGAAACCAAAAGACGTTGCGATACAAGTGAGGATTTGTTTTTTACTACTGCCTTAAACCACTAACAGACTGATCAAAGTAACAATCTACAAATAATGTATCGTATTGGCAGGTGCACGTGGCCTATTGTTGACGGTAATGTTGTCCGCAATCATGAGCTCGCTGACGTCCATCTTTAACAGCGCTAGTACGATCTTCACAATGGATATCTGGAGGAAAATCAGACCGGAAGCCACCCAACGGGAACTACTTGTTATTGGACGGTAATTCGGTTGCCCTGTTTTGAATGTTTTTTTTTCCAATTCTTTAGTTAAGGTTCAACGGAGCTATCAGCTTGTTAGGTTATATCAAGGAGACAAGTTATGTCGTAGCAGTGTTCTAATGCAGATCTACTAGTATGTGAGTCAATTTAGATTAACGGATTTAGCCATGACTCAATGAAACCTCCCTTTGACGCATCTCTTGTAGAAGACATGAGATGACTCTGTGACAAATACTATCTTGCTCTTCGTAAGCAATGTATCTACCATATACAAGGTACCAATGATCTAATTTTTGACGAGGCAACTATTAATATACGGAGAACTGGTTAAAACTTGTGATAAAGTACAACAACAAATTGGTCAACGAAAAAGAAGTTCACCTGTGTAGTGACTCAGAGATATTATGTCCATCTTGCTTGTTTATGCATAGTACCAGGTTGTTTCATATGAAAGTAAAGCATTCCACTGTTCTTTATTATAAAGTAAAATGCCTCCGACAGCTTATGCTTAGACACCATGTATCTTAAATCTTGGTCGACAGTAATATACACAAAGAAGCCCATGTGCAATATGACTTGCACACTGTTCTCTTAATGATGAAAATGCCTACATTGAAAACAATAAACGAATTCCAGGAACGACAGATTTGGATTTCCATGAGAGATATTCTCCATGCAGGCTCAGGAAATGCAGTTTGGTCTATCCAGTTTGACAAGACTTTATAGACAAAAAGGCTTGATATTATTCGTTCCATCTATGTTAAACCAGGCATTCAACTATAACTGATATGCTATTGCATTAAAATCGAATGCGGTTGCCGATGGGCCTACCCATCTGCCTAGCCTTTGTGAGCAATTCAGCTTTAGGTACTCTTCCGTCAATACTAAGCAACGCATCACACTATAACTAGTGTATCGTTGATGAGATGAAAGAAAAGCCCAATAGAATTATGAAAGAAAGAAAGAAATGCACAACGCTGTTTATTACAGTATATTCGTGGTTGTGATGTGCGTGTTAGCCATACTGTGGGTGCCCATGATAAAGGCCTACCAACATGGACGCCTGTTTGTTTACATGGTGTCAGTGGCCGGCTATATTGGTTCCCCTGTCGGAGTGGTGTTCCTGTTGTCGGTTCTTTCGAGCAGGACCACAGAAACGGTGGGGGTTCTTGTACTTCCTGTCTTATGTGTATTATTTTGTTTGTGTTTGTGGTCTTCATGCCCCGATTATATTGTTCATGCTCTAGCTTTTCCTGCTCCTTCTCACCTAGTTCTTTAGTGCTGTGCTTGAGTGTGTTTTGTTCTAATTTTTTATCTTCTTAGTGTCTTCGCTATTGTTGCATGGGCGCTAGTTATTCTTGCTTCTTTCCGCCGTTTTCTTTGTGTTTCAGTTTGTTGTTCTTGTTGTTGATTTTCTTTATGCCTTTAATATTATTCCTTGTGCTTTCGTTTTCTACTGTGTCTTAAACCAGAGTTTACAAATATCTTTTTTTTTCCCCTTTTTTTTCCTTTTGTGTGTTTGGATGAATACTTTATACCCTTAGATATACTGTCCATGATCTTAAGTGCCTGTATGTGTGTTTCTTGTGTTAGATCTTCTTTGTGTCTTTGCTCTTGATTCACATGTGTTTGTCTTTCCTGCTCTTTCACACATAATTATTAAGTGTTAATGTGTGTTGTTGTTTTTTCCGTCCCTTGTGATGTTTTTGCTCTCTTTGCATAATTGTTTGTTTTTCATGCTGTTTCTCACATAGTTCTTAAGTGATCATGTGTATTGTTCTTGTTTGCGATCCTCTAAATTTATTTGCTTTTATTGCATATGTGTTTGTTTTTTCTGCTTCTTTCCTCCGTGATCTCTGTGTTTCTGTGTGTTGTTCGTGTTTGTGATTTTCTTGGTGTCATTTTTCTTATTCCGTATGCTATTGCTTTTCTTTATCTATATCCTCCCTCCCCCTTATTTTACTCATTCTAATCCATCACAAACGAAAACATTAATTTGTTTCCCGAATTATTTTCGTACTTGACAATAACCCATAGCTACTGTCCCAAGCATAGTTCAACTTTATTGTAATTAAACGAAAGAGAAACGATCTTATTGTTTGTAGAGATGATCTTATTGTTTGTAGAGATGAATGTTGTCTTTGATACCTTGATTTACACAGGGCGCTTTCTACGGACTAATAGCAGGACATGTCGTCGGTATCATCCGATTGGTCCTCGAGTTGGTTTACCCAAAATCCCCTTGTGGCGTAACCGGAAGTAGACCAGAATTTCTCTCCAAGCTTCATTTCACGTACTCGGTGCAGATCGAGCTCCTGTTTACAGCTCTTATGATCGTCGGAATAAGTGCGTTTACTAAGCGCAGACCGGAACATGAGGTGAGTACATGTAGATCTGTGCGATCTCTATCCTGCGTTTTAACCAATTCAATAATTAATTCAGTAAATTCAAGCCTTTAGCCCATAAAACATATTGCATAAAACATAATACATAATCCGGGTTGAAGTAATATATAAGTATATACATATTTAAACACTTCGTATCAATATAATTTAGCAGTTCATATAGAATTAGTATTGTCGATTTCATTGTATCTGGTCGTCAACAAAGATATACAAATAAATCAGCTAAAACATATACATGTATCAATATGATGCCATAGAATTTAAAAATGATAAAACACAAAACATATCACGATTCAATAATAAGACGCGAACGAAACTTTTCTCAATATTTGGACATTTATCGTGCTTCGAAGGCGTCAGTCAATATAGCAAAAGCATTTGAGACCAGAAATATGGACTAGCCAAGGATTTGCGTTGGATCAAAACAATATTCCCTATTAATTCAATATCGCATTTTTTATAAAGTATTTCACATAATGATTGGTATTCTGTAAACATGGCATGTCGTCACAAGTGCTATACAATGTTCTTTTCTAAATCATTGACGTCTTCCCTGCACAAACTTGCCTGTTCACTGGTTGGACACGAGTCAAACACAAATTAGATTTAAGTCATGGCTTCGTTAAGCGTCTGAGGAAATGACGGCCAATGCAGTATCAACCTTGTGACCCCTTCACTCAAAATCAGACTTACCAGAGACTGAGATAATACGTGCTTGTTAGTCTATCGCCTTGTGACGGGTGTCGGTTAAATACCCGTCTACGTCAATACAAAAGATCCGGCTTTTCGGAATTTGCCGAAGAGTTCCGATATGACGGCTTCCATATTACGTTCATTGGATAAACCCGATGTGTATGAATTGGATAAACCCGATGTGTATGCGTTGGATGAACGCGATGTGTATGTATTCGATAAACCCGGTGTGTATGCATTGGATAAACCCGATGTGTGTGCATTGGGTAAACCTGATGCCTTGGATAAACCCGATGTGTATGCCTTGGATAAACCCGATGTGTATGCATGGGATAAACCCGATGTGTATGCATAGGATAAAACCGATGTGTATGCATGGGATAAACTCGATACATTGGATAAACGCGATGTGTATGCATTGGATAAACCCGATGTGTATGCATTGGATAAACCCGATGCGTATTCATTAGATAAACGCGATGTGTATGCATTGGATAAACCCGATGTCTATGCACTGGATAAACGCGATGTGTATGCATTGGATAAACGCGATGTGTATGCATTGGATAAACCCGATGTGTATGCATTGGGTAAACGCAATGTGTAAGTATTGGATAAACCCAATGTGTATGCGTTGGATAAACGCGATGTGTATGCATTGGATAAACCCGATGTATATGCATCGGATAAACGCGATGTGTATGCATTGGGTAAACCCGATGCGTGTGTATTGGATAAACCCGATGTGTATGCATTGGGTAAACCCGATGTTTATGCATTGGATAAACCCGATGAGTTTCGACTGTTATCTTCCCTACAGTTGACGTTCCTAACATGGTGGACCCGTTATAAGCAGTCATCCGTATCTGCTATCGAGCTGGACGATGTTGTTGATAAAGGGAGCGGCAGTCGAACAATTATGAACGCTTCAGAGGAAGGTAGATGTTACGATTAATTTATTATTTCAATTTGTGTATGTTTTTCACTCACTCATTCATTGATTTATCTAGCTTCTATTTTCATATCTCATTCTAGTATTTTGTTAACACATTACCAAACAATAACGACAGTTGACCAGTTTGTTGCAGACGACTCTGGAAAACATTGTGGGACACGGATAAATTGCTCTTTACATGATGGGCCTGAATTGAAAGCGACAGGAGGCTACAAAATTAGAACTCTGGAAAACATTACGGGAAAGGAGAAAATGCTCTTTACGAGCAATTTCTCCTTTTCCCATAATGTTTTCTGTCCTAACAGAAGATTATTTTTCAATTCCATCACATTTTTAAATGTCGTCTGCAAACTCTTTCAATTTGGGACGGTCGAGAATTCGGCGTTTGGTAAAGGATTATATAGTTCAACCAGTCGCTCGTTCTGTCGTTCAGTCATTCGTTAGCTTAATCATATTTTACATAGGAAGACCAAGTTATAAAAACAAAACACACAGCATAGCAAAATTTTATAGATAGCAGACTTCCTTTCCTTGATAGCATCAAAGCCACTGTTTACTATTTGATCTTAGATCATACGTACAAAACTTGGTCGTTCTGTCTGCCTTCCAGCCAGCCAAGGCTGTCTATGTGTCTGTTACAAATTTGTTCACTGAAGACATTTGAATATACCCGGCGATAGTAAATAGCATTCCTTGACTTGGTACTAACTTATAAGGAATCATTGCATTTACGGTATAATAC
This sequence comes from Cerastoderma edule, assembly GCA_947846245.1. Taxonomy (NCBI): domain Eukaryota; kingdom Metazoa; phylum Mollusca; class Bivalvia; order Cardiida; family Cardiidae; genus Cerastoderma; species Cerastoderma edule. The sequence goes on from OX401404.1 coordinate 6,524,963, forward strand.
AAATCGGGTCCTGCAGACTTTGATCTCGGGTCCTTGATTCGAGCTCCATCGACACCTCTGGTCTCGTGGGAGTAACCTTTAGAAAGTCACTTCAGAGCCCTAGCCCAGTATTGGTGGATCCAGGAAGACTGAAATGATGTTGATACGGCGTTAAACACCATACAGGGGGCCTCCGTGGCCTAGTGGTTAGAGTACAGAACTTGAAATCACATGGCCCCTCTCCGCGTGGGTTCAAATCCTGAGAGGGATATGGATTTTCATGAGAGGCAGTCTCCCGACTGACTTACGGAATGCCGATGGTTCTACCTGCCTTGACCAGCCCTTGTGGGCAGTTGAGTATGGGGTCTTCCTCCATCATTAAAAGTCGGGCATCGCTAAATAACTGAAATAATGTTGATGTGATGTAAAACCCATATAAAAAAAAAATAAACACCATACAAACAACACAAACCGTTGATTAAGACTTGGCTGGGTGGATGAAAGGCGCTTTATTTCTTCAATTTATTTCCACAGCTGCGTTGGAGAACGCTACCGAAGACGCCGCTTCTACGACAAAGGGCGGACGTTTTCTACAGATGATATGTGGAACTCATGACGAGGCACAAGCCACGCCCCAACTTACCAATCGACTGACCCACCGGTTCCTGTCCCAAAACAAAATGGCCGCGAAGTGCCTCAACGTGGCAGCTGTCGTTCTGATGATCATTGTAGCCTTTATGACCGGTGTTTACAAATGAGCCAGTGTACGAAAATATGAAAATATTTGTTGGATTTCTTTTAGGGGGGACGGAAGGGGGGGGGTGTTAAAATATATTTTACATTGCTATATAGCTGGCTAATCATAGATAGATAGAGGAAGACCTGATACTTAGTTATTATACGAGCTTTTAGCACTTTACCAAGCGCCAAATATTTTACCATCCCAAATTGAAAGAGTTTGCAGGCGACATTTCAAAATGTAGTGAAATTGGAAAAAAGTCCTCTGATTAGAGCAATTTCTCCTTTTCCCACAATGTTTTCCAGAGTCGTCTACGACGAACTGGTCAAATGTCGTTATTGTTTGGTAATGTACTAAAGACGTGTAGGCCTAGAACCTTCGACATACCGTAAGTCAACCAGAAGACTACCTCTTACTGAAATACCAAATCCAGCACTATCGCGATTTGAACCCACACGGTGACGGACTGTGTGCTTGCGAATTCATTACTCCAACCAGTGTGGTATGAATGCCTCACCAATGTGCCATGAATACCTCATGATCGATAGACATGAACGCATTCATGAACTTGGACTGATGAAACCATCGTTTTCCTCGTATATGATGATACGACGACAGTGGTGCAGTGGTAGAGCGTCAACCTCTTGTACCAATGCTCCCGGGTTCGAATCCCCGTTAGGCGAGGTGAAATTTTCCGGGACTAACCCACAGATCGGCGCGAGTACTGGTTTAGTATCCAGGAAGCAGTCATCGAAAGTGGCTTTGAACCAGCTCTAGGCTTCCTTAACAATCAATGTAAAACAAATAAGGTAAGAGACAAATTTGAAATGAAAACAGCAGCGCATGACACATATATAGAACACAAAGGCGACACCTTATTTGTGACAGTTGAAAGTAACGGAATGATGTGACGCAAAAGAAATTGCTCATTATTTGCGTTTTTTAACCGTTTACCCAACGCTATATTTTCGACTGTCCCAAATTGAAAGAGTTTGCAGACGACATTTCACAATGTGATGAAATTGAAGAAATAATCAAATGATAGGGTAGAAAATAGTGAGACAAGCAATTTCTCCTTTCCCAACATTGTTTTCAGATCGACTGCAAAAACTGGTCAAATGCCGTCATTGTTTGGTGTAGGGATATTATACAGTTTGACAATGAAAACATTGCTATTATTGTGAATGATAAAGAGGAACTCCTTTCGTACATATGTGGAGAGCGTGGAAAAATGGACGAGTGTACTTCGGCTTACATAAAAGAAACGAGTGAGCGGACCGAATCAAACTGCACGAATGCCTCATTCCACACTCTTCACAGATTTAAGATTGAAATCCTTTTTATTAAATTTCCAAAGAATTATAGAAGTGTTTCCTTTTTTTGTAGTATTGCGTACTACTTTTCGAAGAAAGGTTGTGCGTATCGCAGGAGCTTGAATCAATGCAAAACTCCCAAATCAATGTATAAATACTTCCTTATATACTGTAAACAAGTAAATTGGCGACTGGCCTGTGATTTAACCTGTTTAGTACACTGAGTACCTATCCTCATCAAAATGAAGCAAATATTTAAGGTTTTGGAAAGCAGACGACACAAAAATGTACTTCCAGAAAATTACCCAGCATTCTAAAGATCAATTATTTGTAAAATGTGATAGTGGTTTTACATGTACATGGATAATATTCACAATCAGGCACTTAATAAGCAGAAACATATTTTTAACTATTTACATTTATCTTCACCAATTTTTTTTTTATATGGGTTTTACATCACATCAACATTATTTCAGTTATGTAGCGATGCCCGACTTTTAATGATGGAGGAAGACCCCATACTCAACTGCCCATAGGGGCTGGTTAAGGTGGGTAGAACCATCGGCATTCCGTAAGTCAGTCGGGAGACTGCCTCTCATGAAAGTCCATATCCCTCTCAGGATTTGAACCCACGCGGAGAGGGGCCATGTGATTTCAAGTTCTGTACTCTAACCACTAGGCCACGGAGGCCCCTTATCTTCACCAATATATTGCATTTAGGATTATGCAAATGTTTTATGTAATGCATGTCATGAACTTTTAGGAATAAATAAGTATACATAATGAATTAATGGTTTGTTGAAATCAATTTTAATAAAAGAAATATGTATTTTGTGATATGATCTCAAATGACTATTGAAGTAGCAGACAAGAGTATCTGAAGTTGGTGCAAAAAGCACCACAGCGTTCTTTTTTATATCTCTGGTAATGAAATAATGTATGCCTTCTGCCCTTGTCTGGGTATGTCAAATTACATTCAAGCAGCTTCTTTATAGATATATATTTAAATCAAAATGATTTGCGACTGTTGTGAGATTTAAGCACATATACTGTACAAAGATATAGTGACGCTTTCTGAATAAACTATATCCTTTCAATAGCGAGTTTTAATTGTACATCAGACAACAATACACAAGCTTTGACTTTCAAAACGTCTAATATGTGAACAGGCAACTTTAATATTAATCCTGAACAATTCTGACAAACATAAAAAATGACATTAAAACCTTTGTTTAGTTTAGTTTAAACTTATTTATTTTACATCGATTGTGAAACAAGTTCTTACAACTTAGATTAATCACTCTCGATTCTGCTTCCTGGATATATAACCAGTACTCGCGCTGAATGTTGATTAATGAAAGTTCGCAAGGCAGATCCCGCTTTTCATGGGGCTCAACCCCACGACCCTCGTGTCCAGAACCCGACACTCTACCCCTGGACCACTGTCCTCCACAAATTAAAACCTTTAAAGAACAAAGGGATCTGATGGAAAGAAAATCAAAGTAATTGTAAAGCTATAGATCAAATAACCTTTCTCTAAGATAATCATTTAATAATTACTAGATTTTATTTTCATTATTTATTTTTTCAATCATTTAGGGGAGAAGGATAAGTTAAATTTAGGATGAAAAGTTACATTTCATATATATGTATGCCAAAAGATCCTAAAAAATTCTAATGTCATATTTTAACATTATAACCAATCATTAATAACGAGCAATTTTTCCTTTTCCCACAATGTTTTCTGCACTATCAGAAGATTATTTTCAAATTTCATCACAATTTGAAATTTCGTCTGCAAACTCTTTCAGTTTGGGTCGGTCGAAAAAAACCTTTTGTGAAAGGGTTAAAGTAATTATCTTTTATGTATACAGAGGCATGAAATTCGTCAGGAAAGAACACACATACCAGATTTGACTTGTGTTAGACATTAACGAGACAGGAACTCTGTTTGACAGAATCTTAAACGATTTAATCCTCCTTATAGCGCGTTTCACAAGAACACGATCTTGTGACACCCTCCTTGTATATAAACCCTCTATTTCATTCATCTGTTTTCCAGTAAAAGCTCTTGATGGCATGTTAAGCTTCAAGCCTTCTTCTGTAACATTCTCCTTTATGCTGACACTTTCATCTGCAATAAGAACGTCTTCTGCCTGTAAGTGTCCCACTTCTAGAAGTTGCCGAAGTTGTTCTTGAAATCCTGACCGTCTGAATACTTCGTCGTCGGCCATGGAACCGTCGAACAACATTGAAGAGAAAACCAACAAACCTTTGGGATCACATGCTACTAAGGCTTTTAAAGTATCATTTGCTTTGTAATCACTGTATGTTTGTGACCAAGCCTTGGATGAGGATGAAGACGTTTGAATTTTTAGTTCTGTAAAATCTACAATGACAAATGATGTTGGATATTCTCTTTTGTATTCCTCTGGCATGTTGGCAGAAATTAAGTCTCTGTTAGGCCATATTGAGACCTCACTAAAACGCAGATACATATAGTTTATCCACGAGTTGAAAATAATTTCTACAGTTTGTGTTGAAAGTGAAAATCTGTGTGACAGGTCAATGAGATAAAAGTTGTTTCGCAGTCTGCATAGTGTCAGAAACAGCTGATTCTTTAACGAAATATCATTAATCTGCTCAAAATAACCTTCACCTATGTAGGCTAATGGACATTCACATTCATTTGGAACGAAAAATTTATATATATTCAAAAAGTGCTCTGGCGAAAAACCAGTGTAGTAAGTCACCATGGGCCCGTTTTACTAAACAGTTTACGCTTAAGATTTGCGTAAGTCTAAAACAACAATTCCTCTTATTTCAATATTGGACGAAGCAATATTGCAAAGTAACACATCATTGGAATCGTCTCTCCAAGACGCTTCCAATGACGTGTCACATTGCAATATTGTAGTTTTATTGAAGATACTATCCGTGTTTATCAGTTTTGACTTACGCACATATTTTCCGTAACTTGTTTAGTAAAACGGGCCCCATTTCCTTATCATGCTTTACTTGATCAAATGAAAAGCTTGGCGCTTTAACTGTTAACTGTTGCACATCAGGTTTCAAATCCCCTGCAATTTCTCGAGGTGGGTCAGTGGTCTTTAGGTCAGTTGGAATGATGTCACATTTTAGAGAACAGTTCTCAGCTGCCAGCACAAACATGTCTATTTGATCAATCCCTGAAAAACATTGTAAATAGTGATTTACCCTTTACCAAACGCCAAATTTTCGACTGTCTCAAATTGAAAAAGTTTGCAGACTGCATTTCGAAATGTGATAAAATTGAAAAATAATCTTCTGGTAGGGCAGAAAACAGTGGGGGGAAAAAGAAATTGCTCCTAAAGAGCAATTTCTCCTTTTCCCACAATGTTTTTCAGACATAGACATAGACATAGACAAAATTTTATTGACATAAGCTAGTACAGCTTCTAGTCATATACAAAAATACATATTTACAATTACTTTACATAACATGTTACCGTCGTCTCAAAAAAGAAAATAATACATAATTACCGTTATTTGAAGCATTACATAATAACGGCTTTTATTTTGGCTCGGGAATGATCATTGTTATTGTTTTGATCACCGCATTTCCGGCGGCCAATTTTTAACAGACAATTATTTCTGGCAGCCAATTTCAACCAATCAGCGTTAAGACTGTCACAAGGCTCGCTATATAAAACCTGCATTTTCACCTGTTCGGGCCTTTTCGCATTAAATACTAGACAAAACCACTCAAAAATAACAGGTATCTATTCGACATGCCAACGACACGTGCGAAGAAGAGGAAGGCAACGGAGGAAACGGCGTTAGAAACATCCGACCGACTCGTTCAAACCGATAAAGGTAGGGAGATTGATTTCTCATCGCTGCTTAAAGATGTCGTTGAAATTCCTCCCCCTGCAGCGTACGCCATACCTGCGACCCCCTCTTTGTCACACGAAACATGGCCCCTACGTCCGGACGTACCGGAGGTTTTACGTCTAGCCGACGAGGACCTGGCAGCACATGTCCCGTCTAGTTTAAAAAGTCAAATTGCCCAGGGTCAATATATTAATATTGCATTGTTGTTGAAGGGAGCTGTCGAGCTTGCTAATTTTTCCAATACCTCTATCTTTGAAATATCGCCCTCGGGCTCACTTGAGTCACGTCCCAAGGAATCAAAAGATAAGATACAGAGTATTGATAAGTGGACCGATGCATTTTTGATATATGCGTCGGTGTTCTTGTCAAGCAGGCCAGACAAAACACACGAATTGCTGCATTACGCCTTTTTTATTAGGGAGTGTGCAGCACGTGGAAATGGCTATGCATGGAGAGAGTACGACGAACAATTCAGGCTTCGTCAGTCAATAAGTCCGAGCTCTTGGGCTAAATTGAATGGGGACCTGTGGTGGAGGTGTATGCAAACACCCATAAATAAACCAGTACTTCCAGCCAATCCAAATTCACAGCCTAAATGCAGGTATTTTAATGAATCTGAGTGCTCACGGGGAGCAAACTGCCGTTATCGCCACGTTTGTACTGTATGCAACTATCCCCATCCAAGTTTTCAATGCCAAAAAAATGGTCCCTTACCTCAGTCATTTCAAGGGAATAGATTGCAATCGGGGCAATTTCGAGGCAAGCCATCAAAACGAGGAGGCAAATGAAAAACATGACTTGCCATCCAATTTCTATTTAGGTCTAGCCCCATCACCAATAAATGTTAATAATTTGAAAGCCTACTTAAAAAGCTACAATCAGAATGAGGCAAAGATTCTCCTTGATGGTTTTCTTCATGGTTTTTCCCTTCACTATCAGGGTCCTCGTGCGAAGCGATTGTCTAGGAATCTTAAATCAGCCATCGATAATCCAACACTGGTTCAAAGTAAGCTAAATAAAGAGATTTGCGAAGGCCGTATGGCCGGTCCATTTACTTCACCCCCATTTTTGAATCTGATTGTTTCCCCAGTAGGACTAGTACCTAAGAAAGCTCTCGGCGAATTTCGCCTCATACACCACTTGTCATACCCAGAAGGGGAGTCAATAAATGACGGTATTTCTAAGGAGTTCTCAACAGTTCAATACACAAGCTTCGATGCAGCAGTAAACATGATTCAAAGCTTAGGTAGAAACTGTAAAATATTTAAGATGGACATAAAGAATGCTTTTCGTTTATTACCTATCAATCCAAATGACTTCGAATTACTAGGCATAAGCTTAAATGAAAAGTTAGACATTGATAAGGCCCTGCCTTTTGGTGCAGCAGCAAGTTGCAAGACATTTGAATGTTTCTCGACCTTTTTAGAGTTTGCAGTTAAAACTAAAATGACTTCAGGCCATTTAATACACTATTTGGATGTCTTTTTGGGAGGGGATCACCACACTGTTAAATGCGAGTCACTAATGCACATATTTAGGGCTTGCATGGACGACCTGAATGTCCCACTTGCTGAGGATAAATCGGAGGGTCCAACAGAAGTATTGATATTTTTGGGTCTCGAACTCGACACTGTTAAAATGGAAGTTCGTATTCCAAGGGACAAAGTCGATGAGGTGGTTAAAAAAATTGAAGCAACATTGCGAATGAAAAAGATCACTTTAAAAACACTCCAGTCATTAATTGGCTCTTTGAATTTTTGTTGTCGAGCAATTCCAGCAGGCAGAACATTCTGTCGTCTCATTAATGCTACTTGTGGACTGACTAGGAAATTCCATCACTTACGTGTTAACGAAGAAATGAAACAAGACCTGGGTTCATGGCTCACCTTCTTTAAAAGGCATAACGGTATTTCAGTGTTTAACGACCGCTTTTGGGTTTCGAATAATGACGAGGAATTTTTTACCGACAGCGCAGGTAGTTTGGACTGTGGCTTCGGTATTTACTTTAAAGGACATTGGTGCGCAGCTAAATGGCCACATTCATGGCATTTTAGCGGTATAACCAATGACATCACAACTTTGGAGTTATTCCCAATTGTGGTAGCAATTTCAATATGGGGAGTTCATTTAGCCAACAAGAGGATAATGTTTAATTGTGACAACCAGGCAGTAGTGCAAATTTTGAACTCTATGTCTTCAAAATCAAAACGGGTCATGAAATTGATGCGATTCCTTGTCCTTAAGTGCCTGCAGCTGAATATTGTATTAAAAGCAAAGCATGTTCCAGGTATACATAATTCTATATGTGATGCACTATCTCGCTTTCAGAAGCCTCGATTTCGAATGTTAGCACCAAATGCGGACCCCGATCCAACCCACCCCGATCCAACCCCAATGCCGGACCACCTTTGGAGGTTATCCGATCAAGAGCCGTAAACCTAGTTTCTGAAGGCCTTGCATCTAATTCAAGGCTTACATATAGTAATGCAATTAACGCTTTTGATAAATTCCGCAGAACCTATTCACTCGAGCAGGCATGGCCAGCAGAAAGGCAACATATTATTATGTATATTTCTTATTGCTTCGAGTCTGGGCTAGCTCCAGCCTCAATAAGGACCTATATTGCAGGAATTAATTACTGGCATAAATTACACAACTGGCCAGAGGTTAGATCTATTTTCATCGTCAGAAAGATGCTTGAGGGGTGTGCCCGTTTACGCCAATCTGTTGACAATCGGGCTCCCCTTACCCGTGGCATTCTAATTGCAATCATAGAACAGCTCCCCTTTGTATGTTATAATCATTATGAAGTTCTCCTCTTCTCTGCCGCTTGGACATTTGCTTACTATGGCCCATTTCGAATTGGCGAAATAGTTTTAACATCTAAAAGTCATCCCAACTACCATTTACAACTAACTGACATTGCTTTGGCCAATGATCAGCAGTCAGTAACAGTTACTCTTAAACATTTTAAAACACTGCAAAGAGGAGAGCCTATCATCCTTAAAATACCTGCAGAAAAACAGGGTTTGTGTCCTATCAAAAATCTTAGAAACTTCCTTGCAGTAAGACACAATACGCCAGGTCCATTATTCTGTCATGCAAATTCAGCATCGCTTACAAGATCTCAGCTTGCAGCAGTTTTAGATAAATGTCTGAAAAGGACTAACTTTAGGCATTTACATTATAGAACCCATAGCTTTAGAATTGGTCGTGCAACAGATTTGGCTGCATCTGGGATATCAGGGGACACTATTATGAAATTGGGGAGATGGAAGTCAACTGCATATAAAGGTTATGTGCGTTAACTTAGGCTATTATACAATTTTTAACATGGATTAGATAGTAAATCTTCTCTAGTTGTAATATCTAACCTTTTATCTTTGTTTAAAAAATAAAATAATAAATAACATGCAGTAACAAAAGGCTCTAGAAATTACTTGCAGATATATGGGTCGTTGGCGACAGTATCCCGCACTGGGCTGGGGTAAGGGCAAGGGCTACTAGGATGCCAAACTTGAATCTGCCAGGTGAACACGCCATTGTCTGGTGGTGTCGAAGGAGAATGTCTTGGCGCCATTTCAGGCGGGATATTGAGGCCAACGTATTGCTCAATAATGAGCCAAAGATCATTATATTGCATCTGGGGGGTAATGATCTAACTTCATTATCGGTGACTAAAATTAAAAATATGCTAGCGAGTGAACTCTGCTATTTGCGCGCAGCTGTCCCGGGTGCCTTAGTAGTATGGATTGATATCCTGCAACGGCTTTCATGGGGCTCTTCTAAGTACACGTTGGATACCGTGGAAAAGAAGCGCTGCCGTATTAATAGCGCTGCCGTATTAATAGGGCAGGCAGACAGTTGGTAGCCCTCCAACACCATCATGCAGCCCTTTCTATAGAAATTGATAGTAAGACACCCGGTTTTTACAGGGCTGATGGGGTTCATTTGTCAGATGTAGGGCTTGCCTTTTATTTGGATGCTTTAAAGGATTGTATACTACAGCACCTGTAGGATTTTGGCGGTATAAATTACCAAAATTGATAATTTAAAGTGGCGGAAAATCCTTATCGGGGCGATCGATTATTTTATTTATGTGACATTTTTCTTTGCATCACTCGAAAAATTCGAAAATATAGAATTGAAAATGTTCTTTTAACTCGGTCGTCACCGATTAATTGGTGAGGTCGGGTGCTCTATGCACATATCCTCCCACCAATTAAGTAGTGATAAAAAACAAGTTGTTCTCCTTGCCGTGGCCTTATCCCCACATCATCGATTTCATTAGTGAGCGTTTAGTGTAAATACAAATTGTAAACATGAGTGAACATTAAATTGTATGTAAAGTTAATCAGGTATTTGTTTCTTTCCCGTGTCCTGAAAATAATTACCGTTATTTGAAGCATTACATAATAACGGCTTTTATTTTCGCTCGGGAATGATCATTGTTATTGTTTTGATCACCGCATTTCCGGCGGCCAATTTTTAACAGACAATTATTTCTGGCAGCCAATTTCAACCAATCAGCGTTAAGACTGTCACAAGGCTCGCTATATAAAACCTGCATTTTCACCTGTTCGGGCCTTTTCGCATTAAATACTAGACAAAACCACTCAAAAACCCATCCCTCCCTCCCTTAGCTCGACAGTTCACTCGCTTTTTTAAAAAGTCGTATACTTATATGCCATCCATTCAATTCTTCAGTAAGCAAATAATACATGCCCGGGTGGTAATCACAATCATAGACTGCAGATGTTGCAGTCAAAAAGAACATTGATCTTTAAGAGTTTTCCTTCATGGCCAGGTCTCAATTCATACCATTCATTATTATACAGGGTGAGCATTCATTATTATACAGTGTGAGTAAGACTGGAGGGCTGTTTGAGTGTTGCACAATGTAAAGACTAATTTAGACATTTTGCTGGCCTAGTTCTTCTTTATTTTGCAGTCTGTTGTCGAGTCATATCCGCCGGATGAGGGATACCTACCAACCCAGCCATACAAACAATGGGAAGCCATTAGTAAACAGCTAAAGACTAGCGGTCGGCACAACATTCCCATGGCAGGAGGCGATCCAATCTCTCTGGTGGAAGATGTCAATAGTCCAATTAATGTTCTCTCATTTAAGTAATGACTTTCATTTCAAAATAAATTGAGCTAGTAAAGCTCACGTGTGCTAGAAATCACAATATAAAGAGTTATACTCCACTGGAGTATTGTCGCGGTAAGGAGAAAACGAATATTTAAAAAGAAAAAGGAAAATGCTTATAATCAAAGCTAACTAAGCTGTTGCTCACAAAACAATAATAAAGTATATAGCAGTGAAAAGCAGGAGGGTTCTGTTCATCTTGGGCCTAGTGCATATCCTGAGTTCAGGTCTCTCCTGCTTTAAGCTATGTTTCAGATTAAATACTCATTTTAGGACAGGAAGTAACGGATGGTTAAATAAATTAAGAGTCCAAGTGGACTCGTATAAAAAAAAAAAAGGGTCCGTAAAGCGGCTTATCCAAATAATGGATTTGTTGCAAGCAAGGTTCTAGGTTAAGATCTGACATCAACAGTCTGTAAGGGTATCATTTGAAGCATACAATGCGGACAGGGGGAGTCAGATAAACGTGTCGCTAGCTTCTGTGTAACGTCCTTAATACAAGTACAAAAGTACGGTGTTACAGGCTGCTGGTCTGGGTACATGTTAGTCTTGCCAGAACCTTGTAATATACCAACCGTTTGTTGGTGCCAACTGTTTGTTGGTTAAAAAAAAAAAATAATAAATAAAATAAATAAAAAACAAACAACAACAATATTTAATGATGCAATTTGGCGGAAAATCCTTATCGGGGCGATCGATTATTTTATTTATGTGACATTTTTCTTTGCATCACTCGAAAAATTCGAAAATATAGAATTGAAAATGTTCTTTTAACTCGGTCGTCACCGATTAATTGGTGAGGTCGGGTGCTCTATGCACATATCCTCCCACCAATTAAGTAGTGATAAAAAACAAGTTGTTCTCCTTGCCGTGGCCTTATCCCCACATCATTGATTTCATTAGTGAGCGTTTAGTGTAAATACAAATTGTAAACATGAGTGAACATTAAATTGTATGTAAAGTTAATCAGGTATTTGTTTCTTTCCCGTGTCCTGAAAATAAATAATAACCGCCATGGAAGAAAGATTTTCGTAAAATGAAAATGAGAATAAGCATGATGTACGTGTATAAAAGTTAACTATTAATCAGTAATCATGGAATTTATACATATGTTCCTAATTTCAAATGCATGTTTTATCAATTTTGCTAAATTGTAAATGACTTTTGGACTTTTTGATTGGAATAAATGAACCAATTTTTGCATACAAGGACGTTCACAATAAAACTTTTTAATATATGTCTTCCTGATCTGATTGTATTTGTTACAAACGAGAATGAAATGAAATTCGTCTTCCACTTCACTCTCGTTGCACAACAAACACAATCGTTGGTTACGATCAACTCTATTTAAACCATATCGTCCAGTCTCGATCCGCAATGGATGAGATGATAACCTTAATCTAGATAAATATATTCTTAATTGTTTTGGCAAAATATTCAAATAAGTTTCTATAGTAAAATCTGTCTTTAAAAAACGATATATATGTAAAATTCTGGCCTGATTGGTATCTTCAAACCAATTTTGTTTGAACATATCAATCAGACGCTCTTTAAATGTGTAGTGAAACGATTTCAAATTCACCTGGTGAGGGTTATTCCATACAAAACTGAAACCTGATTGTTCTAAAAGTTTCTTAACATTACCACACCAATTATCGCTACCATTTTCATTATCTTCTAACAGAACATCATAAAGGGTTTTAACAATTATATTTTCAGAACAAATTACTTTAGCCCAGTATTTAATTAAACGGGCATGTCTATTAATGTATAAAGGATACCGTCCCAATTCCCCATATATAGCTAGAGTACTAGTGGTTGTTTTAACACCTAATATCTTTTTGCAGAAATTGAGATGTACTCTTTCTATTTCTTTTGATTTAGAGTGTCCCCATACCTCCCCGGCGTAGCCTAAAATAGAACCCACGAAGGAGTCGAACAATTGACAAGTAGTTTTAGGAGTAAAATCAAACTCTTTCAGATTTGCTAAAAGTACATTCATTGCTTTCAGCCCTTTGCCAGCTAATGTTTTTTGATTGAGAGAAAAAGACCCTGTGTAGTTAAATACTGTTCCCAAATAAATAAAATCATTGACTACTTCCACTTCTTTGTTGTTATAAAACCAGTGTTCATCTACTTTTAGAGTGCCTCTTTTTCTGAATACCATTATTTTAGTTTTATCAGTGTTCACCTCTAATCCCCAGTTTGAACAATACTCATGAAGACCATTTAAACTATTTTGCAAATCTTCTGGGCTATTACCAAATATAACCATATCATCAGCGAATAATAATAAAATAATTGTAAGGTCATTTATGTTAAGTCCACAGGTATTATCCTTTTGTAAAAACTGCTCAAGGTCATCTATAAAAAGAGAATATAAAATCGGTGAAGTTTTCTCCCCTTGCAAAAGCCCGACATGACTTTCAAAAAAGTTTGAAAAGCTATTGTTTGATTTGACGCAGGATTTGATCTTATTATACATATCGCGCAAAATACGCAACAGTTTACCTTTAATTCCAATACGTCCTAATTTGTACCATAACCCATTCCTATATACGCTATCGAAAGCCTTTTTCATATCAATAAAAGCACAATACAAACGTTTCTTTTGATGTAAAAAATTAAGTATAACAGAATTTCAGAGTATTCTGCAACAAACTGGACAAATGTTATTTTTGTTTGGTAAAGGGTTAAGACAATATGCAAGTCAAAATAAAATGTTGAAACAATACAGATTTTGCATCGCAGTAAAATATCTAATGAAAATAGCTAATGAAGGCAAAATTGACTTAGAAAGTGTCAATGGATTCAGAATGTGTCAATTTATCTAAGTATGTACAGATGATATGTGATGGATTTCAAAATCATTGCAATGTTTTTGGATATTAATACGTTCTTATTCTTTGTATACAGGCTCTAAATAAGTATATACATCCAATGGGCTATTCTCAAGTATGTCTCATACATTAGTACATCTGCTATGCAGTTTTGAAGAAAAAGATCTTAACATCCAAGTGTCCTAACATCAGTGAACAAGCAATTTCAAAAGTATGAATGCAGAGCACTTTCTTTTTAGTTCAAAATGAAGTAATAAAGAAATGAATGCTGTGATGTCCTCCTGAAATTGATGGAGAGCAACCCAAAACTTTACTGCCAAAAGGGTGAGTCAAACCAGATGGAACCATTGGCATTTAGAAAGTAAACTTGGATACTACCTCATGAAAATCCAAATGCCACTATCAGGATTTGACCCCACACTGACATGGACCATGCGATTTAAAGTCCTGTACTCAAACCACTAAGCCAAGGAGGCCCTACTGATGCTGAAAAAATTTGATTTTTGTGATATTCACAGGCAAAGTTGTATGTCCAAGAAGAAAGCACTCCAGAATGATGACAGGTGGGAACGTTATACATCCAAAGGACAGCCCTATAGAGCTTAGATTAATGACTCTTGGTTTTCCTTCCTGGAATCATAAATATTACTCCAGCCAAATATGGATTAATGAAAGATCGCAAGGTGGATCCTGCTTCTCACAGAATTCCAACTCACAACCCTCATGTCCTGAGGCCGACACTCTACCCTTGGATCACTGTCCTCCACAATATAAGAATTCTCTGAGACAGAACTACAGACAGCTTAAGCCTTTACCAAACAATAACGACATTTAACCACTCTGTTGCGGATGACTTTGGAAAGCACTGTAGGAAAACAAAAAGAACAGCTCACGATGAGTAATTTTCCTTTTCCCACAATGATTTCTGCCCTATTAGAAGATTATTTTCTAATTTCATCACATTTCAAAATGTCGTCTGCAAACTCTTTCGGTTTGGGACAGTTGAAAATTTGCCATTTGGTAAGGGTTAAGCCTATTATAACCAAATTCAAGGCCAAATGATTGTTTCAAGGGCTGACTTTATTGCCTACCATTTGGACCCATTGTAAAACCTATTTGTTGAAAGAATCAAATTTGATGTATAATGATAAATACAGCATACAGGGTTCACGCTGGCCTTCGCAAATGGCGCCATTGGCGACAAAATCAAGAAATTGGCGCAAGAAAAACAAATTTGGCGAAAGTGCCTGGCGCCGACTATTTTCCGCGAGAATTAGATGGTTGTTTACCGCATGGTTGCCGATCTCGAGTCAATATCGACTTGTTTTTACTGTAGAGCCGAGAACCATGTATCGATGGTTCCTGTAATCGCAGTACTTTGAATTAGAACTCGGGAACCAGCTTGTTTATCAAATGCGATTTCCGATACGGGATAATCCTGTTTTCACACTTGTTCAGTTCATTATCTGTTGATTGTCAAGTTTGTTGAAGTTGACATTTTCTTGTGTACACCATTTAGTCATTCGTCAGCCTTTACAACTTCAATTATATGGAAATTATGACTTTGATTACTTTAATTGCTTTTCAATCAAAATGTTTGCCCTCACGCTCCTTTTAAAGAAGTTGACATCAAACATTGACGAAGTCAGTTGTGTTGATTGACAAATAAATGAAACTCTTTTACGCACCGAAGTTTTGATATATAAAATCCGCGATTTTAAGTGACACTTAATTCTGATCCAACGCAAGAGTGACTATAAATCGATCTTCTCAGTCGTTGAATATGCCTCCCACTAAAAATCAAATAAACATCTGACAAGGAGGCCTGGAGGACAGGAAATAGTTGGTTATAATATGACGCCAAGGTGAAAGTCATGTTTCTGATATGTCCTGTTTCAAATGTTGAGTGTGAGAGAGGATTTAATCCATAGAACCTAATGAAAACAGCACGTAGAAATAGATAGAACAAACGAACTCATGAGAACCTCTTTAGAACCGTAGGTGACCCTAATGAAGGATTTCCCCTTCTAAAAATGACTATTTTGGCTCCAACTTATTGAATTTGGCTCCATTTTTTTTAATTTGGCTCCAACTTTTTCAATTTGGCGCAAGTGTTGGCGCAGAGAAAATTTTAGCCAGAGAGAACCCCGCAGCATAAAGCTATTGAACATCATTCCCATTTTACACATGAATATCATAAATCCAAGGGGGTAATAATTCTTACATTTGTTGGACGTCTGACAGCAGGCATCATGTAAAAAGCAGTCAGAGTTTTCCTTGTTATAATTTGATTTAGGTTTGTTCCGGCTCAAAAAGTCCTCATTTGCCTTGCTGCTAGGCTGGGGGGACATTTCACTGAAATAAATAAAAATAAAATATTTTCAGATATATGTGTATGCTTAACCCTTTACAAAACACCAAATTTAAGACTGTCCCAAAGTGTGCATCTCAAAAAGTGTGCAGACGACATTTCAAAATGTAATGAAATTGGAAAGTAATCTTCTAATAAAGTAAAAACATTGTGGGAAAAGAAAAATTGCTCATGACTAGCAATTTCTCCTTTTCCCACAGTGTTTCCAGAGTCGTCTGCAACAAACTGGTCAAATGTAGTTATTGTTTGGTAATTGGTTATATGTGTATTGCATTTTTGTTTTAATCTATTTATGTTGACATTCTTCAGAAATTTCTTGAGACTGTCAGCATGGATTCATTACGTTCTTTTTCAATGAGATATTGAACAATGTAACAGATGTATGTAATTTCTTACAAATTTCAAATACAGTCTAACTTGTGTTAAGCAGCCACCCTTTTAAGCAGCGAACCTGCCTTAAACAGCCACTACAGAAAGTCCCATTGTTAGATTTATAGTGTACATCAATTTGTGTTAAGCAGCCAACCTGTCTTAAACAGCCAATTTACTCTGTTCCATAGACTGGCCTCTTAACACAAGTTTGACCGTACCTTATCATTCTTATGCAGGGTTTTTCTTATCCCCCTGTCCCAACTTTTACATAGTAAATGAGCCCCAATTCCTGGATATAACTCCTTAAAATGAGTATTTTTCGTTGACAGTTCTATACATAAGGGGTCAAAAGTCCCCTTACATTAGCAAAAATCTAGAGGTCAAAGGAAAACTCTGCTAATGTTGTGTTTGGCAAAAGAGAAACCCTGTTGCCAACCATTCCATTACATTCTGTGTGGCCCAGCGGCTAACCCATTACCAAACATTTAAACACTTTGTTGCAGACGACTCTCGAAAACATTGTGGGAAAAGGAGAACTTGCTCATGACGAGTAATTTCTCCTTTTTTCACAATGTTTTCTCCCTATCAAAAGATTATTTTCCAACTTCACCACATTTTGAAATGTTGTCTGCAAATCGCCGGATCAAAGAATTTTTGTATGTTTTAAAATCCATCTACCCAACATATTTTATTTTATCTTTTTTTTCTCTGCTCGCAGGTTAATAAAAAAATCGTATCTTAAATAATTACCCCGATCGTTCCTCAAACAAGACGCCCTCTCCCCTTTTGAAGCAAATTTTAATCCGTGATGTGCCTATGAGCTGAACACAATAAAATATGGAAAAAAAACCATTTTCAACAAATGAATCAAGATATTATGACATAAGAACAAAGTCGACACGAACATTTTCTTAAGCTAGCTGAAGGGAGTTTATTTTGAACGCATGCATTTGATGAATTTGCTATTACACACTCTCTCATGTGCATTGGAAAAACAGCATTGTGTCTTGAAGAAAAGTCAATGAACACGTTGGTGTTTTTTATGGAACCGATTAATTAAGGCAAACTGATACTTAGGATTGGTATACATGTTATAACCTTCTGTCTCTCTCATTATGCACTAGAACTGCAACGGCGGGGGCAATATCGGGAGAGGAGCTAGATCATTTAGTAAGTGTTCGGATTTCTTTTTTCCTTCATGGACTCAACGAGCGCTGAAATGGCGAACTTGCTAGGGGGCTGGGTGCATGCCCATCTGAAAGATTGGAAGTCTAGAGGCCAAATCGTGGCATCTGAAAGGGGGGAAGACCGGAATTGCGGTAGACAAACAATATGTTATGAATTATTGCATTTTCGGACTTTTTATCTTTTTCATTTTCCCGGACAATGCGTACACAATTGCGTTTATTGTATACATACAGGTAGCTATGCGCCTTAACATTATGCAAATAGTTTATGGGGTCCAGCGTGACGTGGTGTTTCAAGCTAGTCCCTACGCCTGGATCATCCAGACTAGGTGCTTGTGACACATTGGTAAATTTATGGGGTTGTCATGTAACTTGGGAATGCTGTTATTCCTATTAAATCGTGCGATTGCAATTAGTAAGACACTTCAGAGGAAAGTGGTGCTAAAGTAGAGCGTCGGTCTCGGGACACGAGGGTCGTGGGTTTAATTCCTACATGAAGCGGGTTAGTCAAACTAGTTTGACGCTATCGGGAAATATTGCGAACATTTCACATCAGGCAATATATATCTCCCATCAGAAAATAAAAAGCAATCATCACGTCGAACTATTTTGACTAGTCAGCGGGTACACTTTGCGATCTTTCATTAGTTCTAATTCAACAAATTCGGCACGAGTTTGGGTTAATTTTCATGGAAGCAGAATCAAGATTGATTGATGATTTGTTAAAATTTGTTTCACAATTGATGTACAGCCCTAGCATATATAGGCCAATAGAACATGTGAGTCTCATGGAAGTCATCCGACATACAACTGAACGATTGGACCTGGCAACACGATGTTAACTGAGTGAGTGACCATTTTTTTTTTGTGTGTGTGACAAGAGTAAAAAGCAATTTTATTTGTCACAACGGTTTCTACAATTTCCATAAAGCAGAGACATAGATGTTATCTATGTCTCTGCATAAAGGTACCGTTCAAAGAGTGCAAACACATCTTCGGGCCAAATAAACGACACATGAGAACTGTATATTTTCTAACAAGCATCGGACGACTTTCATGAGTCAAATGCATTCTGTTTCGATCTCATTTCATTTGATTTTAGCTACGCCTTTGTAAAAAAGAAATCTCGTTTCACGTTCCAAGAGGTAGCTCGATCAATTAGTCCTAGGATTCATTCAACGAGTATGAATTATCTCAGTTTTTAAGCCGTAAATTCGAACTGAATTTATCGTTAAAAAAGCTTTTTTTTACTGTTAAATTGTCAACGAAAATGTTTTAAATTAATTTATTATGGGATAAAGATCAATGAATAAAATGTTTGAAAAAATAATATCTGCCTAAATACGAATATCAAATTTTCATAACTCTGGAACAACTGGATATGGATCTTCAGAATATTTTTTTCTACAAACATAGAACTAACAGAACTCTTGAATATGTCCAACATAAACCCAACAGTGGTTCCTGAATTTTGTTTGAAGACACTTCTCCAGGTTTGTGTTGTACTGGAATTTCTGTTGATGTCTGATAATACTCTGATCACCATCTGTTTACGACCCCCACTACCCAAGATACACAACAAACCTTACGTTACACAATATTGCATCTTAGTTCCTACTCAATCTCCTGACTTGCTGTAAAAAATGTTATATAATTTTTTTTGAGAACTCCATATTCAAAACAATTGAAAAGTCATGGAAAAACAAGATGTCTTAAAACGGAAGAGTTGTTCTATGGTGTTTTAATCAAATACATCTGTCACCCAGACTTTATCTGGAACATTACTTCAAACTTTTAAGGAAATGAAAAATACATGACACCAGTTTGTTTGCATCTTTCATTAAATTAATAATAATGTATTGAGGTCATAATAGAGCATTGTTGTAAATATCCTTTGCATAAACTACAAGCATTAAGCTAGCTAAAGGGTCAAGGGTGGCAAAATCAATATTGTCCGTATTGCCCAGCTTGGCCAAAAGCCTTTACGGAAACAAATTCAGACTGTCCAGTCTCATATCCCTACTCCAACTATACTGCTTATGTTAAGTGTTTCATCAACCATCATTTGATTGTCATATAATTGCTTTATCTTAAGGGATGACGGTCATTTTGTCTAACCGTCATTTCGTCTAACTGATATTATTGAATAAATGGGGTTGTCGTTTCATCTACATGTCTAATATAGTGTAATTTTATCAATTTTCCTATATATATAATGATTATAAGTTTGAATTCCTTTTTACGACATTTTATATGAAGAAGACAAAAGCGCTAAAAATTACTTCATACAAAACTGGATTTAATGCATCCAAATAATTCTTAACACTTTATTTGATTTAATTCTTCGGAAAATACAATTACTAGTCTTCATTAAGGAACATTATATTATCGAAAGGGACTTGATATTAACGAAGTGTTAATTGAAGACATGCACCCAACCTCTGATTAACTGCAGATTGATATGTATAATTGAATTTTGCGTATTCCAATTACATAACGTCATAAGTCATCAAATGCAGAATGTTTTTCCGATAACAGAGATTCAGTTATATTGAATTCAGTTAGATGAAACGACTTTCGTCAACACCCTTAGTTGCTTTGTAGATGAAACGACAGTTAGACGAAACAACTGTAATTCATCTTAATCACTATAAAGGGATGCAGTGATGTTTTACAATGAAGGTTGTCTTAGCTAGTTTACATTGCCACTGATGCCTAAATATTGTAATCTTCGTTGAATGTTTTTGCAAATTAGCGAACCTAACAAATTGTTGAAGAGAACATGCAGGTATATAAATACTAGACAACACAACTGCTCAGTGTACGACAGTGTTTTTCACTGATCAGATGTGTTTGGGTCTTTGTAAGGTTCATTTGCTCGGTTCGTTACAATATCCTGCCATGGTAGAGAGAACTTATTAACAGAAGGTGATTCATTCCTCTCTAGCATTTTTTCTCTCCAGGATGTATCTTGAAATATCCCAAATTTGATTTTTGACTGCAATCAGTTTTAATTCACTACAATCTATACGCATTTTGTTTGATAGATTTATTCAAGGATCAAAAGCATTATAACAAATTCTACGAAATACGTCATACATGTAAAAATTGCATTATCTTTTACTGTATAATTTATAGACAGTGTCTAGGTCAAAATGAATTGAACACATATATGATAGTCTCACCTCACTTATTTATTTCCAGAAATGGCTAGAATGTTATAAAGAAGGTGACTTCCTGAATGTACTGAAGCACCACTGGCGGACTTTTGTGTTAGCCTCAGTTCAGCAAGATGATGCGGCCAAAGTGGAAAGGCTCATCCAGAAGTTTTTGCTACACCCGATGGAACTGTTTCTCTGTAATGGTGAAGACCCAGAAGATGTGCTGAAGAAGTTAAAGGAGAGAGACAAGCCCTCCCAGTTGTGTGGACATGTCTTTAAGAATGGGGAACCCAACTACTCATGCAGGTATTGAGCTTACATCAGCGTATTGCCAGCGATGTTTTTCTTTGAATCAGGACAAAGCCTCAGTCTGATTTTGGAAAGGAGTACCAGTGAAGTTACTGCGCTGGAAAACCAAAACACTGGCCAATGTGACTTCAGATCTGTGGCAAACAAGATTTGAAAACCACAGAAAATTTGAAAAGTCAGATGATTTTGTATAATGTTCAATGGGAATGTTCCTTTGATTTGCCAATGTCATACAATGTGAAATACCCTGAATTTAAAGAAGTTTAATTCATTGCTCCAAATTGAAAGCAAGAACAAATGACTTGAAATAGCAAGGAAGAAACATTTCCTTTTTATATTGAGTAAAAGTAAAAACACTGTGACAAAAGGATGAATTGCTAAACAGAAGCAATTTACTATTTGTTACAATGTTTTTTTCATGAAATCAGGGGTGTGGAATTATAGAATTTTTCAACTTGTCTGCGGACAAATTAGACCCAATTTTCTACTTATCTAAGGTTAACTTGTCCAATAAAAAGAATGGAAATACGGTACAATGTTTGATTATTGTTTTATTGAACCTGTAATTATCAGTAGCTGAACTAGTGCATGTTTAGAGGATCCCATACAGACGATTCTAAGAAGTGAGAGTGTCATTCCTTTGTAACACTTCCATTTGCCTTTTCTATGAATAATGCCATAACATCATATCGGAGCTTAGGGTACTTTGGACAAATACAACAGTAGAGTTCAGATCTGCCACATTTACGCAGCCAGATCCAGCTGTGACTTTGTTTTGCGCTTTCCTGATTCATTGAACTACCCAATTGAATAACAAATTTGTCCATTTTGAAATGAAATATTGAAAAATGTTTACTAGAGTGTCAGGAGGTTGCATCAATACGTTTAACCTATCAAAGAACTTGTTTCGGCTATCCTACTGCGCAGAAGGTTTACTGCAGCACTATGCAGAAACATCGATACAATTAACTAATCAGAAAACTTGTTCTTTCCAATAGCAATTGCTTTCACTGAGAGGCATCACGCATGGTAAATAGTTTGGGAATCAAGCGACTTTTAGTGGGAGGAACATGGGTTATATTTTATTTCAAAGACATGAAAGATCAATGATGAAATAAGCCTTAAGGATTGAAACTCGGCTTTATGTCTCAGCAAAATTCACTTGTCCTTGGACAAGTGCAGCTGGAAAATCTACTTGTCCGGTAGCAAAAAGTCCCAGGTTGGACAAGTCCGGCATAGTAATTCCACAACCCTGCATGGAATTATACCTTAAAGGGTTAACTAGCTGTCACTGTTGTCACACTTTGTGTATTTTAGTTATTCAATAAACATTTGTGTTCATTTGTTATTTTCAGAGACTGTGCCACAGATGCGACCTGTGTATTGTGCATGGAGTGTTTCGAAACCTCAGTACACAAGTTGGAGAAACACAGATACAGGGTATGGCGAACATTTTAGTTAATTCATATACATCTCTGTACATATACAAAGTTCTTGATTTCTGTGGAGGGGAAGTCTCAGTTATGTGATAGCTTATTTATAAGGACGTTGTTTTATTAAGTCTATGTATGTTTTTTCAAATTTAAACCTTATCCTTTGTTGATTGGCTTTGTTATGCATAGTAAACTAATTTTTGTTCGTTTTTATAACGTTAACCTATCTCAAAGGTATGATTATCAGATATTTATGTTTCGTTTTCCTTTGAAATTAAAATTCATTTGCCTTTTAACAAATTACTTTTTCTATGAACAAAAAACCCAGCAGCTTTGGATAAAATCATATAGCATTGGAGAAATCATCCATATTCAAATTGTTGATATCAACTTCAATATGATAATAAAACACCCATTTAGCGGAGCATTTTGGTACTGCCTCAGGTATTTCATTTGTATTTCATTTCCTCTGTAACATAACAGAAGTTCATTCAATAAGAATGTCCAATCCACTGAACATTTACTTTCCATAACGTTTTTTGAAACTTTATTTTTGTATTGTAGATAAATACATCCAGTGGTGGTGGATACTGTGATTGCGGAGATCCAGAAGCCTGGAAGACAGAAGCTTTCTGTCAAAAACACAAGCCTTCCAGTGATCAAGAGGCAGAGAGGGTAACATTTGTTGTTGTAGGGTTTCAGGCAGTTAAATTATTCTTTCCTGGTAACCACTTTTACAGGCAGGGGAACCACATGACTATTATTTATGATCCTATTTCCGAAGGAGATGGTCCATGGTTTTTTTTTGCCTTCACATACTTTTGCCAATAATAGCCACATTGTGTACCCTGCATGAGATGATAATCGGCAGAGAAATCACAGTGGAAAGGCACATGTGTCCAAAACTCTACAGAATGTTAGACATAATGGCGTTATAAAGCATGGGTTATTATTTACCACCAGAACCAAAAAGTTGGTAGTCAACTCATGTTGGGTACACAATGTGGCTATTATTGGCAAAAGTTGAAAAAAGCACAAAAAACCTGGGCGCAGTTCTGACATCAGATTGTCAACATTAGTCATGTGATTCCCCTGCCTGTAGTACTTGGCTAATAAAACATTCAGATGCGGTATGTGGTACTCTTCACCCATTACCAAACCATTAACGGCATTTGGCCAGTTTATTGTAGACGACTGTGGAAAACAGCAAACAGCTTAACAATAATTTTTCCTTTTCCCACAATGCTTTCTGCCCCATTAGAACTGTATTTTTCAATTTTATCACATTTTGGAATGTCGTCTGCGAACACTTTCAATTTGGGATGATCGAAAGTTTGGCGTTTGATAAAGGGGTTAAGAGTACCACAAACTGCTTCTCATTTTTGTTTTTTATTAATTATCCAGAATCCCATCGAAGAGCTGCCAGATGATTTGATTGACAGAGCCTCGGCCCTGTTCCTCAGTACACTGAAGTATACGGTAGAACTATTAACATGGACCCAGTCTGATTCCCTGCCAACAGGACTACAACCAGAGGGGGAACTGGATGATAAATACTTCTGTATGCTCTTCAATGATGAGGTCCACACCTATGAACAGGTATGTTAACAAATTCTTTAATTCTTTCAATATATTATTTTCTCCCTTTTTATTTGAAATAGGTCTTAAAACAAGCCAGTTGATTTAGCAAAGTATGATTGGTTGAATTACTGAATAAAGGAAATAAAAAAAGCTGTTGTTTCTTTTTGATAAGATAAACTTCTGTAAGTTTGATGAGATGTTTATTTGCAAAGGGCTTTTTATAAGTAATTGTTATTTAACCTGAAAAATCCCTGCCGTACTTCGCAAATATGCATTTGAACACTTCTGCAGGTAGATGTTTAAAAAACCTCTGTGACTTAAGAATTTCTCTTGATGATTATTTGTTTTCACTCAATATCTCACGGAAACTGTTGTATGCTTTATAACTAGATTAATTAACATTAACATCCTATGGGACAGAGTAAATTGGCTGTTTAAAACAGGTTTGCTGCTTAGCACAAATTGATGTACACTATAAATCTAACAATGGGACTTTCTGTAGTGGTTGTTTAAGGCAGGTTGGCTGCTTAAAAGGGTGGTTGCTTCGCTCAAGTTAGACTGTACATGCACAAAGCTACAATCATGTCTAATAGAAAACTTAAAATGTTAATCTAATAAAAACTTATAGACAATGTTTTTTCAAAGATTGCCATAATATAAATATCATTTAGAAACCTGAAAATCCACAGTCTGAACTAATAAAAAAAGTTGCTGTCTGTAAACATGGCAATAACATGATACAGTTGTTGTTTACATGGTATTAATATAATAAAGTTGTTGTCTACATAGAAAACAGATGCTATAGTCGTTAGTTTCTTAGTGTTAACATGGAATAAACAAGGAAATAGGGGTAAATTACATTATATGAACTTGAAATTGTCATGAAATAGTCATTGTTTACATGCTATATCTTTCCTACAGGTGATAAATGCCTTACAGAGGTCAGTTCACTGTGATCATCAACAAGCCGTAGAATTTGCTATGACAGTTGACAGAGAGGTAAGTGTCATGTCATCCTTATTTCATTTTTTTTTCTTTCATTCTAAGCTATCATTTTAAAATGTTGTGGTAAAAGATGGATGTCAAATTGTTGAGATAAAGGAAGTATGAATGGACATTTTCTTATCTCATGTGTTGACTTGTCATTAATGAATCGGTTGTGCGATTGTGCCTAGCACTGGTGAAATTTGGGAATGCCTTTCAATAACTGATTTCTGTTGCCATGGCATTAAACCCCATATAAATACCAAGTCTTATTGGAGTTGTAAGTTACACATAGGTGCATCCTCACTGCTTCCTGGGCCCACAGTCTCACAAGACTCTGAGCCAGGGTACTGTTTTACTCAACATTTTATGCTAAATCGCTGTTTGTCTTGAAGAAGGCTCCCATACAAGACTCCCCGTCCAGTATGTGATGTTTTCAGTAGTAAATGTCTGCCAAGATTGGCATTAAGATAGACAAAGACTTTAAGAGGTCTAGATGAGAGAAATTGTGTTTACTCCTTATTTTTACTTCAAAATCGTATTATGTCGGCAGCCATGAGAACTTATCAAGAAGATGTTTGTAATGGTGTACACACATTGAAGAGTATATAGAAATGGTTTTGTATTTATGCATGCATATGCACACCTTAATCAAGAATCTTATTGAACTTTACACAGATGAAGCTCCTTTTTAAATTGCACATTATAAACCATAATTATTGAAGTGATTGATATTGGCAAGCTATGCTGTTTCGGGTTTGAGATATTGCTTTCTGGCAAAGTTGATATATGAAATTTGTTCACATATCAAATTATCATGCACTTTCAGGGTAGAAGTCCGGTACTGAATGGAAAATTTGAAGAATGTGAACGGGCTAGGAACCTGATTGAGGTAATCTGAACGTTATATGTTTTAACAAGCTTAATACATTTTGATAAATGAAATGCAGTAAATCTGATTTCGTTTTAGATTATATCTAGATATTATTAAAATGTCAACGTATCTCATTAATCACAGATTTAAAGAGACTTTTTTTTTAAGTGAGATACACGGTTATATTCGCAATGTTAAAAGTGATGATTGATAGTTTCTTGACCGCTTTAGCATGAGGGAAAATAAGAAAAGGAACTTCCTTACCCAAATATATCATGACGAACAAACAAATATTCATTCCATTTAATGCTATTGTGTGAAGTATCTTCTAAATACTGCTATCTTCAAAGCAGATGGTTCTATTTTATCAGTTTATGTTAGTGTTATAACATATATACTTCAACTATGATCTTAAATTGTTCAAATTTCAGGAAATAATTCTGTAACTGTAAGGTTTAAGGATATATTTCACTGATATTGACTTGACTCTACAGATAGCATTGAATGTTAGATTAAATCTTGGGGGATTCTATGGAAACATTACTAAAAAATTTTTTTTTTTTTTTTTATAGAGACACACTTCTAGACATGGAAAAGCCCTTAAAGTACAAGTGATGCATAACTCTGTAGTGGCTCATCAACAGTTTGCTCTACGAATGATAAGCTGGTTACAAAACATCATCAATATGTCAGGTAAGTAACATGTTTTTCAAACATTTCTCAACCCCTTATTTGATATATGTAAGGTGACTTCTGTCTGCATCACCCTTAGCTGTTGATGCGCGTTAAACCCCTTTCCATTTATACATTCATTCATAAATGCATTCTTATTTTAAAAGCAACTTGTTCAGAAATTTTAAGATATCATTGTGACAAAGGGAGGACCTCCTGAACAAGGGATATAACTATACATTTTCAAAATTGACTTGTCATTTCTCATTTTGTGTAATTGGCATCTGCAGATGCTGTCAAATTCTGCGACCCTGAAAATCATATCTTGAATCAGGTTGAATGACTGCCTTAATAAGTGCATTTAGATTTTTATGATCGGTAGTCTTCTGACTAACAGTATGCTGGTGGATCCACCCAGCTGGTTTACCCCTTTTGGGCAATCAATGTTAGGGTCTTCCCTCATCAATATGAACCGTGCATTGCAGAGTAATTAAAATACTGTTGACGAACAGAATGCTGATGGTTCTATCCAGCTGGTTTAACCCTTTTGGGCATTCAGGGTCTTCCTCCATCAATATGAACCTCGCATTGCAAAGTAATTGAAATACTGTTGACTTAAAGGATGGTGATGATTCTGCCCAGCTGGATCAACCCTTTTGGGCAGTCAAGGTTGGGGGTCTTCCTCCATCAATATGAGCCTGGTGTTGTAAAGTAATTGAAATACTGTTGACTTAAAGGATGGTGATGATTCTGCCCAGCTGGATCAACCCTTTTGGGCAGTCAAGGTTGGGGGTCTTCCTCCATCAATATGAGCCTGGTGTCACAAAGTAGTTGAAATACTATTGACTGAGGGTATGCTGGTGGATCTACCCAGCTGGATCAACCCTTTTGGGCTGTCAAGGTTGGGGGTCTTCCTCCATCAATATGAGCCTGGTGTCACAAAGAAGTTGAAATACTATTGACTTAGGGTATGCTGGTGGATCTACCCAGCTGGATCAACCCTTTTGGGCAGTCAAGGTTGGGGGTCTTCCTCCATCAATATGAGCCTGGTGTCACAAAGTAGTTGAAATACTATTGACTTAGGGTATGCTGGTGGATCTACCCAGCTGGATCAACCCTTTTGGGCTGTCAAGGTTCGAATCTTTCTCCATCAATATGAGCCATACATCGCAAAGTTATTCAGATACTGTTGACTTAATGAATGCTGGTGGATCTACCCAGCTGGATCAACTTTTTTGGGCAGTTACGGTTGTTGGTCTTCCTCCATCAATATGAGTCTGATGTTGTAAAGTTATTGAAATACTATTGACACATTGTAAAGATGAATAAAAATCTCATTTCAGATGGTTTAAAACGCCTATTCTGCCTCCTAAGCATGCAAGCTCAGGAGAATGAGAAGTCAGTGATGGAAGTGCTTCTACTGGCTGATACACAGCTCTGGAAAGGTGAGAAGATTGTGATTTAACCCATTACCAAACACCAAATTTTCGACTGTCCCAAATTTAAAGAGTTTGCAGACGACATTTCAAAATGTGATGAAATTTGAAAATAATCTTCTGATAGGGTAGAAAACACTGTGGGAAGAGGAAAAATTGTTTGTTACAAGCAGTTTTTTCCTGTTTCCATAATATTTTCCACAGTGGTTTGCAACAATTGGTGAAATGACGTTATTGTTTGGTAATGTGTTAAGCGATCATTTGTGTCAAACTTCTCATGGTGGTTACTTCCCATATATTGCAGGAAGCCTTTACCATATGACATCATTTAAGAAGACAATTTTTTTAATCAAAATATGTATACAATTGGGACATCCGTACATTAGGCTTTACTTTTGTGTTCATATTGTGTACACATGACTTTTTGCTCTGCGAAGGTAAAAATGAATACTATACTATAAATGGTTTATCTTCCTATTTTATTTTGATTAAGATGTCCTATATATAAACAATGTCATATGTCATTTAATACACGATTAATCTTATTTTTATTTTCCAGCTGCAAGGTTACAGAGTCACCAGTTGATGATGACTGGGTAAGTTATTTAATTTATTTCAAGACATTTACCGTATATACTCGACTATAAGTCGCCCTTGCCTATAAGACGCACCCCCTACTTTGATCTAAGATTAGGGGAATTCAGCGTTGATTCGACTATAAGTCGCATCTACTTTTTGATGATCGTACAGATTAATAATACACCGATGAATGATGCAAGGGTTTTGTCAACTGTAACATTGTCTTCCCACATTATTTGATATCTAGGGATACGATGTTTTTTAATTAGCAACTAAGTCAAAAATATTCTGTCAAACTTCATCATTAATCCATTTTAGCTGTAGTAAAAAAGCAGCTCACGATTTCACTTTAGTTTTATTTTGACAGGTGGTGACATTTACCTCAGTTTCAGAGGGTTGGAATAGGGAAGACCGGTTTGATCCGGGGGAATTATCTATAATTATAATCCAATCAGACCGCGACAATCAAGCAAATTGGAAGGTGCTAAAAACACAGTTGTTAGTTTAATCAAATTGCATAATGTCAAACTGTCAGATAATGACCCTTATCGCTGTTTTTACAATGTACATCACAGTTTGACATCCGGTGTTATAAACACATGGTAAGTGTTATCTTATGCAACTAGGAGGTCGGCGCCGTTTTAATAGTCAGACCTTCCATAGTCACGGAAACCTTGACAGATAAGAAGATATGATGAATTTAACTAATAACTGATATATTTTACCGATGTTCTCATTTTGATAAATACTCATTAACCATACCTAAGCTATACCGGTATATATTCCCAACTATCCTAGTTACTTCCCTTACTTACAAGGCCGCCATTTGCAACATGTTGGACAAAAGTAAACAATCCTGCTAATCTCTCTAGGGAAAGGTAACATAAACAAAAATGACGCTGAAAAATTATGTGATTTTGATCGACTTTGCTTATAAGAAGCACCCCCCATTTGTTATCCAAATTCTATGTAAAAAAATGCGTCTTATAGTCGAGTATATACGGTATGTAGGACATCATGTAGTAATGAATCAGGGTCAATGGTTAAGGTAGAGGTCCTAGAATTTGGATCCTGGGAGTGAATCCTACTGATATATCTGGTTTCCTGTCCGTGTCCCTTGATAAGACACTTCATAGTCCTAGTCTAGAACTGGTGAATCCAGGACAGTCATAACATAACTGAATTTTTATTGACATAATGTTAAACCCAATATCAACAAAAAGAAAAAGTAAAGATTCAGTTTTAACGTGATTAGGGCTATGTGTGGATATGAGTTTAACGGCTGCAAACAAAGATCTGTAAGGTCACTATATCCTGTGTCTGTCCCAAATGGTATATAACCTTGGAGAATAAATTCTGTAAAGGTAACCTAACCTAAGTATTATAGAAAAAGTATGATAAACTCTTTATTAAAAGAAAATGAAAATATTATGTCAAATGTCCGCTCCAAAGGCATTTTACACTACAAAAGAACTATGGATAGACATTTTTGGTGTTTTTTAAAACGATATCAATCATGTTTTCTGATCTTGCTGCTAGCATCTTTTGAAAAAAAAGTGTCAAAAAAGCCTTTGTTTTTATAATAAAAAACTTATTGTGGAAGATGCGGTTTAATGGAAAAAATTAAATTGAAAATTGATTATTCTGTTTCCAGGGTGTTAATGGATCCAGAATGCAAGAGAAAATTTTCTGTATTTTTCACAAAGGTAAGTTATTGAATGGTTATTTACGTTAAATGATGATGATAATGATTTATCAATATGATTACGAGTAGACATATTCTTGATGAATGATTTTGTTTGTATTTGAGATGTTAAACTATTTTAAACCCTCATGCTCTGCAAAATAAATGATAAAAATTATGAAAATATCAAGTCTATAGTGTATAAATTTGTGGACTTGTCACTCAAGGATATTGCTTTCAAGCCTTGCCTATACCATTGGTTTCATGGGTGTGTCCTAGCCTATTTCTAGTGAATCCCGTGAAAGTTGAGTTGTCAGACTGTAGTCTATAGATTTCTGCTGCATGTTTCTTCT
The DNA here is from genome assembly GCA_947846245.1 of Cerastoderma edule. NCBI lineage: Eukaryota > Metazoa > Mollusca > Bivalvia > Cardiida > Cardiidae > Cerastoderma > Cerastoderma edule. The sequence continues at coordinate 6,555,855 of OX401404.1, forward strand.
CTCGAGAATATTATGAAGTTAATGGTTGAATGTATGAGTATTTATCACCTGCATTTGTGGTTTTTAAAGTCTTAAAAAAGGTTTCAATCTCTTTCAATGTAAAAATAAACCAACAAAACCATTGAAACATTCATCCCAGTCCTTATTTTGATTTCAAACGTTAAGCAACATGAAAAAGATATGTATTGATGTAATATGGAAATCTGTGAGATTTTTTGCAGTCATATGAATACACAGTTTTGCCTTGTTATGAACATGTTATATTTTTAGATCGACAAATGACCATTCACCAAATAACCGCCCCCAATTTGTGTCAGAGGTGTTATCCCAAATGGAGTTATTGAAAGCAATACCCACGTCTTTGTTTATCAGACCTTTGTGTAATCTTTCATTGGCTAAACCATAACGATATTTATTTTTAAGGCGATGTTTCAACTGGTAAACAAGTATCAAAAAGTGTGTTAAACCCTTTTGAGCCATTAACTAGCATGAAATCTGCAAAGCATAATGTTTATGTTAAACCAAAAATGCTGTTTTACTCTGTGATACAACCTTTTGATATAACAATGACAATGTTTCATTATGAATCATTTCATGAAATCCACTCTGGCTCGATTAAGAAAAAAAAATTTGAGACAAGGAGAATTTCTCAATAGGAGACAATACAGGATTTGCAAGTAGGAAACAAACAAGCAAATGATGAAATTGAAACCAAAAAAAGCATTTTTTTGAAGATTTTACAGAAAACAAGGGGTAGGCCCTCAAGTTAATCTAACCATGTGACAAAATACTTAGCTCTGTATTCCACAGCATTATGGTAAACTGATGAAGGATTTCAGCCAGGATGATCACGACCATGATGTTTCCGTAGCTTCTCTCTCTGTACAAATATTCACTGTCGTTTCTCTGGTATGTTGGGGTGACCTTGACATTGATTCCTTCTGTGTTGTCATGGAAACTGGGTGATCGTAGAATTGTGGAAATAAGCAAGATGACCATGCTCTACATTCTGTACTTTAGATTGATTTATGTGAAGTTGATGAAAACTTTCTATATTCTATTAGATCTTTTTCCGCCTTTCGAAGGTCAGATATGTTTGGAAAATTACTTTTTGATGTAGCTGAAACTGTCATTTTTATAAAGCCTGTACTGCACTAGATGAAATTGCAAAAAAAAATGATGTTATAAAGAATATTAAATAATAGAATGAGTAAAATTTCCTCAATTAGTATCACACAGTTTCTGGACAACGCTTGATCAATACTGTTATTATCCCAAGGTTGACAAATCATTTTGAGCACTATGAGAAAACTTGATGTATCGTCTGCTGTAGATGCTTAAAACAATCACAAGAATCGGGTCAAATGCTTCTCTCAGAAACAGACTCTGTTATGATCTAGCCATTGATTGGCTTGAGTCTTCGGCCAGTTAGAAACCAGAGTTTGTATCTGAATTAAGTGTGAAAAAGTTTATTTGACCTTGGGAACCACATGTTTGTGTGTTTTTGATCGTAACCCATACTTTTGTTTTTTCTAGCATTATAGTCCGATAAATCGAAGTTTTATACTGGACGACCATTATAGGACTGCGTCAGTGACTAAGATTTCGGCACAAATTTTCACTATGCCTAGCTTGGTATGTGTTACATTGTAACCAAGGTTGTATATAATTTAAGGCACTCATTTTTGGCAATGGGTCGCTTAATGAATCTTTGATCAGAAAGCAAATTTTCTCCAACCACTGTATCTTTATGATCATTGGAACACTTTTTGTAAAGATGTATATTTTCTTTGTTGATATCTTAAGGTTAAAGATGTTTTGAGGCTCACTTTCATACACTAGTACTAATATTTATAAATTGCTTTATACAATGTCGTATCAAGTTTAGAAAATAAATTGCTTATCATGAGCAAGTTTTTTTTTTACCAATATAACATCAATTTTCTTTTAGAATTCTTTGTTATAATTGGATTTTATGCAAATAACTCAAAATATGGACCAAGTTCATTTTGGTTTCTCTATTATTCACCCTACAAACATAAACAGGGTTCAGTGCAAGACTTAACATAGTGCTTCTTTTTTGTGAAGGACTTATTATAGTCTTGCATTAAATCCTTGGTAAATGATACAGAAAGATTGATACCCATCAAGTGAAGATGTTATCTGAATAAACTACTATTGGTCCTTATAAACTAGAAATTCGGAACATAACAGTAACTCTAAATGCTTTGAACTTCTGCACATAACTTCTTGGAAATGATCTAAGCATATTGCAATAGAACTATGAATCATAAATTTTCCTAGAAAGCTGTCTATGTAATGCTTTCTTATGATAATCTCAAGAATTCTGTGCAAGACTTTAGTAAGTGCTTTACATTTGTGAAGTACTTTATACAGTCTTGTATTGAATCTTTGAATATATTGATCTGTGATGGATTCAAATGTTTACAGAATCTAACAACTGAATCAATCTTTATTGAGAAAGTATGCTATATGCTTCAACGTGTTGAGCTAAATATGTGTTAACAAATGTTAAAGCTCCCAGGATTTGGTATTTGTGTTTATCATCTTCAGGGTATTCATTTAGATCTGATTCCCAATTCAAGTTATTGTTTGAAAATCTGTTGTCTTTTGTTGGTCAAAGAAATGACATAGGCCTAAGCATGGCCCCTTTACAAAGGGTCCAAGAGTTTACTTTTCTTGGACAATTCCTTGTTATATTTTTATTTGATTGTAACCACCCTGTATAATCGGTTTAATTGTTTAATGTATGATTGTTTCAGGCACGGTATTTAGTCAGTGAGCATAACCTTCTGTCTGTGATACTACAAACATTTTTACAAGCCTGTGATGAGAAGAAAAATAGTGAGTACTCTCATATTTCTATCTTATCACTTATGGCTTAGTGATAAAGTTTGGGTAACAGGTTCATAAGAGGTAGTCTCCCAATGAACTATTGAAATGAGGATGGTTCTGCGTAGCTTGAACAGCCCTCTAGGGCAGTTAAACTTAGGGTCTGCATATATGGATGAGAAGTCTGACATTGCAAAATAAATGAAATAGTGTTGATGCAATTTTAAAACCCTATTTGAAAAACAAGCCGAGTAACTGGGGTAGAACCAATACTAACATAGCCTCAGCCTTGATAATCTCTCACTCAGTGTTGAAGAATGGCTGCTTTAAACGAGACTGATTATATAATTCTCGCTTTACAATGTTACGGTGAATATTTTTTTCCTGAAGGCTTATCATCTGATCAACACCTGATAGCATTCGGAATGTTATAAATATCTTATGCTAACATGCCTACCTATTGTATAAAGGACATTCTATGCAAGATATATAGACAATTCTCAATGATATAAATCATGGATAAAGGAAACAGTTATAAATTACAAGGTTGCATTAAATCAAAAGGTCCCATTATTTTTTTTAATTACACTTAGCTTTGTTTGTGATTTATTTCCAGAAGACGGTATTCTTAACTTCGAAAGGACTGGGACCGCCACATTTAAAAGAGCCTGCTATTCCCTGCATGATCTAAAGTAAGTTTTGTAAACTAATGTTCCCAAACGCATAAGGGAAGTCATGACTGGTCCAATGCGAAGGCAGCAGTAGAAAAAAGAAGAATATTTATGATGATTGATAGAAACCATTATGACAAAAAGTTAATCTGCCCTGTATGAGCAGTGTAAAATTTTGTCGCAATGGTAGGAGCAATTTAACCTTTTGTCACCATGTTTGCTAAATCCTTCCTCAGCAGATGTAGTAAAATATGGTCTTATGGGGTAATAGGTTACACCTATCTCAAGTCAATCATAATACAATTTTAAAGGGAATGTTTATCATCTGATTTGGGGAAACTTAATCAAGTCATTCTGCTATTATGTGTCTATTACTGTACATGGAAACACCAAATGTATAGGCAGTGTGGGCCTTCGTGGCCTTGTGGTTAGAGTACAGAACTTGAAATCACATGGCCCCTGTTCAAATGGGTTCAAATCCTGATGGGGAAATGGATTTTCATGAGAGGCAGTCTTCCGACTGACTTACGGAATGTCGATGGTTCTACCCGCCTTGACCAGCCCTTATGGGCAGTTGAGTATGGGGTCTTATACGTTCTCATTTCACTCTAAACCAGCAATGATTACATAAGAACTGTATCAATGCAAATTCTAGTCAGTGTTCTTTACTTCATGGCCAGCTTTCTTATACCAATCTTTCCCGACTGACTTGCGGAATGCCAATGGTTCTACCCGCCTTAACCAGCCCTTATGGGCAGTTGAGTATTGGGTCTTCCTCCATCATTAAGAGTCGGGCATCGCTACATAACTGAAATAATGTTGATGTGATGTAAAACCCATATAAAAAAAAAATAGGCAGTGTATTCTGATGAATTCAGAAGATGTCTTGCTATAATAGTCTTTGATTTTTAAGATATATCCCATAAACAAAAATTATTTTGTTGCATTCTATTATTAAAGTCTTTGTTGTTTTTGTTCTTATAAACTCATATCAAAAGATGATATTTTTTCATACTCACTGATTGAATCGGATGTTGCTTTCAATTTAGACCAGTTACAAACATCTATATGGTGGAAGAGTTTGAAGATGTCTCACATAGACTGAAAACTGGTTTGATGCTCTTGGCAATTAATATCTTCATGTTCTGTTTTTCCTCTTTTTATTGGAATGTATGGAATGTATGTTTGTGATTCACAGGTATGCTCTTATATGCAAGCCTGGGCCTGACGAATGGACAGAAAACTTGAGGAGGGGATTTCTTGAAGGATTTTCATATTTTTTACAAGTACTCAAGTTAGTTGAGGTAAGTTAATAACTTGAGGTGGATAGGTGTTTAGATTAGTTGAGGCAAGTTGACAAGATAAGGATGGGATTTCCTTAGGGATAATTATGTTTCTTGCTCATGCTTGAATTAGTTGACTAGTTGAGAGAAGTTAACATTAAGAGGAAAAGATTTAACCCTTTCCCGAACGCCAAATTTTTGACTGTCCCCATTTGAAAGAGTTTGCAGACGACATTTCTAAATGTGATGAAATTGGAAAATAATCATCTGAAGGGTCAGAAAACATTGTGGGAAAAGGAAAAACTGCTTGTTACGAGCAATTTCTCCTTTTCCCACAATGTTTTCCAGAGTCGTCTGCAACAAAATGGTCAAATGTCGTTATTGTTTGGTAATGGGTTAAGAAAGAATTTTCATATTACAAGTACTCATCTAGTTGAAGTAAGTTAATAACTTGAGGAGGTGAGGTACTAAGATAAGCTGAGGTAAGTTGACAAGATATACATGGATTTCTTGAATGGTAGTCATATTTCTTAAATGTGTTTGAAGTAGTTGAGTGAAGTTGACTTTAAGAAAGATTTTTCAAAGGAATTTTCTTATTCCTTATAACTGCTTCAATCAAGTTTTAACTTGTTTATTTTACATCAATTGTTACTGAAGCTGAAAGCTTATTAAATTCACTCTTGATGACTGCTTGCTGGACACAAAACCAGTAATTGCGCTGATTTGTGGGCTAGTGCTGGCAATTTTCACCTTGCTGCTAATGGGGATCCAAACCTGGACCCCCCATATAAGAGGTCGGCACCCTACCACTGTCCCCCACTGCTTGAATTAGATGAGGTTTTTAAGTAAAATCTCATAATATGTTCAGTCACGAAAAATCTTTGAATTAATAGAATCGGTTATATAGACCTCATAAAATGACATTTACAGGGCATGGATGCTGTTACTAGGCAGACAGGCCAACACTTGGAGTTTGAACCGGAATGGGAAGGGGCTTTTCACCTACAGCTCAAGCTTGAAGATAACATAGCCTTGCTGTTAGAATGGTGTGGTAGTGATGTAAGTATCCTGGTGAAACTTGGGGAAAGAAAGACGTTCTCATTTCACTCTAAACCCGCAATGATTACATAAGAACTGTATCAATGCAAACCCTAGTCAGTGTTCTTTACTCCATGGCCAGCTTTCTTATACCAATCTCTCCCGACTGACTTACAGAATGCGGATGGTTCTACCCGCCTTAACCAGCCCTTATGGACAGTTGAGTATGGGGTCTTCCTCCATCATTAAGAGTCGGGCATCGCTAAATAACTGAAATAATGTTGATGTGATGTAAAAACCCATATATAAAAAAAAAAGAATTATACCAATCACTTGTATTTGCATAGTGAATAAAGAACACATTATGGTTCAGTGACATTTGCTCAATTTGTATATGAATAAACATTGATATAATATTAATAATAAGCATTGATGAAATAAATGTAGCTTAAGTCAAATGTGTGTTAAGAGGCTAGGCTATGAAACAGAGTAAATTGGTTGTTTAAGACAGGTTGGCTGTTTAACACAAATTGGTGTACACTTAAAGTCCAACGATGGGACTTTTTGTAGTGATCGTTTAAGGCAGGTTGGCTGCTTCAAAGGCATGTTGCTTAACACAAGTAGAACTGTACTCTTAAAAATTGATTGTCATAGTAGAAAAGACAGGTATAGACTAGAAATAAGTGACCGTTGTTCTATTGATATGGCAAAAGAAAACAACACTTATTGTTCAGTGATTTCTTCTTTTGTCATCAAAATCACATGTTTTTATCAAAGGTTTCTCATATTTTCTTTGGGTAAACTAAATTGATTAACTATTTAGGTAAATGTTAAACAGTTGTGACCTCATTGCTTTGATAATGTCTCCAACAGCCATGGGTAGATTTGTGATTTGCTCCTTCTGTCTGTCTCTCACAATGTTTTGTCCACTCTTAATCAAACTTTAAAACGAGTATTTTATTTGGGAAGACGTCCATATTTGTTTTACAAGTCAATCAAAGTTTGTTTGTTTCAGAGACAAGTTCAAAATACATATCTTTAGGCGAACAAGCTTATACCATTTGTTTTACAAGTCAACCAAAATTTGTTTTTCTTTCAGAGACAAGTTCTCATGGAGGCTTACAATAAAGCACTAGAAGTGTTTGATTCATGCAAACATGTGGATCCCAAATCAAATGTACCTCTGACAGGTAAGAAATTCATTATCACAAATATATACATTGTTGGTTGATTCAGTTCCTTGCATTTAATTGTATTGTTAGTTAAAGATATCGGTATCCAACATTCATGAAAGAATTTTTTTTGGGAAAAAAAGTAAAAAATGTGGAAAAAAACCCCCAAAAGTTTTGTTCCAAGCATTCACGTTGCTATGGCAAAGTTTCTTAAAGCAATCAAGGACATTGATCACTGATGAAAATTAAGAAAAGCTATTTCCTCCTAATGGATTTTGTGACATTCACACTCAAAGCAAATGCAGGTGCCAAACAGCATGAACCAACGCTATTTTCTTGAATTTTTTGTGTGAAAATTAGTCTAACAAAAGCCAATAGGTCATGGTGAGGTATTATAGTGTAAAAGATTATCAACTGTAATGGATTATTGAGTTCTAAAATTACTTAAACCCTTACCAATTTCTAATACATCTAAGTTTTATTAACAATGGAGATAAGGACAAGTCATCTTTTTGTCAATATTTCTCGTCGGATGAATTGCGTTACATAGGTTCAGTGCAATACTATAATAAATTCTTCATGTTTGTGATTGAATAAGAGTACTCTTGCATTGAACCTTTGATGAAAAGTTCCTTTTTCCTCATTTGATTGAAAGGATTATTGTATATTTCAAAAAAAGCTGATCACTTAGAATTTAAATGTGATTTGATTTAAAGGATTAGTGTATATATCCCTAAATAATGAATGTTCTATTAGATTCATTCAATGTATATCTTGTTATATGTATATTTCAGTGGCAGGTCACACATCCCAGTGTATAGTATATGATGTAGCCACACAACCAGTATCCATTCATCTGCCAGTCACTAGAATAATCGCAGGTAGGTTTAACCATCTCCTTCACATAAACTTAGTTCACTGATAGAAGTTGTGATCGATTTGGCAGTTTTTGCTTTTTGTCAAATCATCTTTAAAAGCTATATGAAAATGAGTTTTTAATGAGGGAGTTTAACATTAATTGCTTTCATCAACAACCCTTATTCAGTGGAAACCTCAGTGTTCTAGTGGTTAATGTCCTGAACTTTGATATCTTTGTAGGAGTTAATTTTGGGTAGGTTTGAATTCCTACTTTATTTGAGAGGTAGTTTCCAAACTGATTCATGGAATGGTAATGGCTCTATCCACATTGATCAGCCCTCTTTGGCAAATGAGTTTTGGATCTGTCCCCATCCATTATGATCTCGACATTGCAATATAACTGAAAAACTGTTTACACAATACAAAACAATAATAAACAAACAGGAATGCTCTTGATATTACTTTTAAGTATTTTTAAGTCCATTATAACAATAGAAAATGGCATTCAAAAGATTGTGGGATTGGTGTCGTTTAGATTTTGTTTTATTCTTGTTTCTTTTTCAGGCCTCCATACTTACCTTGGTGCGCAAGGTTTGAAGTTTGAATCTCCAGATTGCTGTCTAGTTGTAAGTGAAACTTGAATATTTTTATAATTTTTTTTTGTTAATACTTTCTCATAGGGGTCCTGCTTGGCACAGTGGGGAAGGTGGTGGTCCTAGAATAAGGGTGCCCCAGGTTCGAGTCTAAGTAGTGGTACCAGTTCCCTGGAACTGTCCTTTGGCAAGACAATTCAGATCCCTAGCCTAGCACGGTTGAATCCAGGAAATTAGTAACACAACTGAAATGTTGTTGACACTGCATAAATCCATATGGGACACGTCACGGGAAAAGGGGCACTCGGACATAGCAAACAGTGTAGCCCCAGACCAGCCGCCACGTCACTGACGTGGCGGCTGGTCTGGGGTTACACTGTTTGCCATCTTAGAGGACATCAAGTTCTACCTTTAAATAAATACAAATGATAACTATCGTGACTAGATGCTGGAATAATAGCGCTAAGAAAGAGCTGAGTCAGCGGTTTTTATTTATGTCCGATTGCCCCTTTTCGCGTGACACGGCCAATATAAACAACCATGTAAATGGCTTTCTCTTAAGGAAACTCTTACCAGAAAAGACAACATAAAACATCTTTTCAGCAGAAATACTAAAATTAAAAGGAAATTGGTCTTTAAAGAGCCAGTTCTCTGTTTATCACAATAGTTTCCAAGTATAATTAATGGATAGGATTTTAACACACAAATAAATTAATTCCATGAAGTCTTTCCCCACAATGATAAACGAAATGCTCAGAAGAAAGTGTAATACAATTTTTTTTTATATGAAATTAAATGGGGAAAATGTATCCATGTTATTAGGGCCTAGGTAGTTATAATGTTAAAGCTCTTTTATACTATTTTATCCAGCCATTTAACGTCTGGATATTCTTTTCTTTGAGTTAGAAACGGCTGTATACAATTGATTTTTTTGGAAGAATTATCACTTGAATTTCAGAATTGGGGAAACCAAAAAGCTGATATAACTTTTGGAAGAACAGTCTGATTTTTTTTTTAAAAAAAAGGTCAAATTAGAAGATGCCTTTTCATTGGCCCTTGTTAAATGATTTGAATTAAAAAACATGAAAATATACTTCATGAATATACATACTGTTTGTTGTCAATCTAAACTCACTGTTATACAGACTGTATTTACTATTTTCACAGAGACCTGATCCTATGTTGTTGATAGAGTTACCACTCAGGGTGAAGGTGTTATAGATACTGTTTGTTGTCAATTTAAACTCACTGTTATACAGACTGTATTTACTATTTTCACAGAGACCTGATCCTATGTTGTTGATAGAGTTACCACTTAGGGTGAAGGTGTTATAGATACTGTTTGTTGTCAATCTAAACTCACTGTTATACAGACTGTATTTACTATTTTCACAGAGACCTGATCCTATGTTGTTGATAGAGTTACCACTCAGGGTGAAGGTGTTATAGATACTGTTTGTTGTCAATCTAAACTCACTGTTATACAGACTGTATTTACTATTTTCACAGAGACCTGATCCTATGTTGTTGATAGAGTTACCACTCAGGGTGAAGGTGTTATAGATACTGTTTGTTGTCAATTTAAACTCACTGTTATACAGACTGTATTCAATACTTTCACAGAGACCTGATCCTGTGTTGTTGATAGAGCTACCACTCAGGGTGAAGGTGTTATAGATACTGTTTGTTGTCAATTTAAACTCACTGTTATACAGACTGTATTTACTATTTTCACAGAGACCTGATCCTATGTTGTTGATAGAGTTACCACTCAGGGTGAAGGTGTTATAGATACTGTTTGTTGTCAATTTAAACTCACTGTTATACAGACTGTATTTACTATTTTCACAGAGACCTGATCCTATGTTGTTGATAGAGTTACCACTCAGGGTGAAGGTGTTAGTCGCTCAGTTCCGTGCCAATATGTGGAGGAGGAATGGATATGCTCTCATTAATCAGGTATTTATTCTTCTTGTCTTATACAAATAACTTGTGTCAGAGTTATTTAGAAAATATCACCTTAAATAGTAAAAGTCCTCAAATAAAAGAAGTCTTGTAGAGTTAAGATAATTAAGATTAAAGCTAAGAACAGAAAGGTATTGTTTGGAAACTAAAACATGATTGAAAACAAATTGGTAAACTATTTTTAGAAATAAACTCCAATATAAATGTTTGGCAGGTAGACATTCACTTTAATTCTTGTGCTGGCCTTACATGTACCAAACTATTAACTTCAGTCCAATATTTAAAATTAAGTTTAAATGAGAAGGATACTTCTTTCCTTTTGATTGGAAAATAATGGTTTTGCAAGTTCTTTTCAAATAAATTTGCATTGGACATTAATTGAGAAAAAGTTGCTGAAATAAAATCCATTCGTTTTTTCATGACATATGTTTGGTTATAAAGTGTTTCTTCTTTATTTATGTACAAATGAGAAGTAAAACATCAAATGCTCACAGTTCCTTTTTGTGTTTCAGATAATATTTTATCACAATGTCAAATGCCGGTCAGAAATGCATGACAGAGATGTGATTATGCTCCAGGTAAGGTCTGCTTTTATCACAAGGTTTTAAATTTGAAACATGAAATAGTAATGCTTAGCAATTTTTTTCGCATGTTTTCAAAAAGGGATAAATTGCCATGAGTAAATTCAAATTAGTTATAAGTTATACTCCATGATAAGTGAAGGTGTTTTATGGACACTTATTGTAGTTAGCCTTTTGTAGATACCCTTTAGTAGAGTTTGGTAGGAAAAGGATTTTTGTGTAACAATTCTTTTGTCCAAATGATTTCGTTTTTCTCAAATCGTTTTAAGAACAGAGATAGCATTTTGAATATTTTATCCTGTCTACAATTGATTTACCCAATGTTTGAGTTTTAAATGAAACTGTGATACACTGTTCTACTCTGGTTGCTTTTTTTGATCAATAAAACAAAGTGACCTTCATGACTTAGGGGCTAGTGTTCCCATTTTACAACCATTACCTTGCTCTTGATGTAATTCACTTCTAAGGTTTGATTGGAAAGAATTTCATGGCTGAAAGTTACAAGCAATTTCTCTTTTGTTTCAATGGTTTCTATCTGAAATCAATGGTAGAATGTTATTTTAATACATCATAGTTGTTGTAGGATGTTTTTATTTATTTCGACATTTCCAAAACTTTCGTATTTGGGTAAGGGTTAATGCTTGTTTTAGTGCTATAATTGCACTTCAGACTTCCATCATCTTCTTTTTGATATGCAAATTTACAGTCCAACTTGTGTACCATCCTTTAGAGCAGCCAACCTGCCTTAAACAACCACTACAGAAAGTCCCATTGTTGGATTTATAATGTACACCAATTTGTGTTAAACGAGCCAACCTGTCTTTAACAGCCAATTTTCTCAGCTCCATAGGCTGGCCTCTAAACTCAAGTTTAACTTTATTAATGAAAGAAAGAGCCTGTTAATGGTGGGTGAAAAGTGAAAAACTTTTCTCAAAATGTCTTGTGGCGATGCTTGAAGTTGATTAAAAAGTGTTCTGTAATATTTTGCAGGCTGGAGCTGCACTGTGCAATATGAAGGAGTCAAACTCTTTTATCATTCAACTTTTGTATAAATTTGGGCTCAAAAGCTGGATAAGGTAGGTTCGTTTACATGTTTTAGGAATTGTTTTCTTAATGGAGTGACAATCTCAAAAGTGAAGACATTAATCCTTTGTTAACCCTTAGAATGCTTGGTAATTTTCTAAATAAAGATTTTCGTTTCATCTGATTTCGAAAACCTTGAAAATCTGCTTAATTTTGATGGGGAATGATAGTCATAGTAGCAAACAGGTTAGATCACAGGCCAGTCACGGTCAGAGTAGATTTGGATTTTCATTAGAGGAAGTTTCCCTGCTGATTTATGAAAAGCTGATGGCTTTACTCTGCTAAACCAGTCCTTATGGGCAGTTAAGCTTGGGTTCTTCCTCCATCTATCATAAGGTGGGTATTGTCATTATAACTGAAATAATATAGATCCAACGTAAAACCTATATGAAGTGGATGTGAAATTATATTGTTTCTTGGTTGTTGACTCATACTTTATAGTGAAAGCATAAGTTGTTAGATATTTTTGTTTCCTTAACCCTTTACCAAACGCCACCTTTTCGACTGTCCAAAATTGAAAGAGTTTGCAGACGATATTTCAAAACGTGGTGAAATTGGAAAATAATCTTCCGATAGGGCAGAAAAAACTGTGGGAAAAGGAAATTTTTCTCCTTTTCCCACAAGGTTTTCCAGAGTCGTCTGCAACAAAATGGTTAAATGTCGTTATTGCTTGGTAATGGGTTAATCAAATTAAATGACTATTTAGATATCACTTTTTACAGTTTCATTTGAAAAACGAATACACAACGAAAGTATACTTGCAAGAAGCAACATGGCAGCTTCAGTATTATGTCAGAGGTGTTTTCATTGGATAAACCTGATAAATTCAGATTGGTAAAACATTAAGCTTGAGTTCTTCCTATATCCATCGTAAGGTGGGCATTATCAATATAACTGGAACACTGTTGTTGATGATGTAAAAACCTCACAAACAAACAATTCTATAATCAGGCAGGAGTATGATGTGCCCACAGGAGAAGAAGATTCCCTGAGACAGACGATTGCCTTGGCGGAGGAATTCTTGGAACTAATGATTGTTATAATCAGTAAGTTTAACCCATTCAGTTTTAGGGAAGTCAATGAAATGGTAGTCATTAGTCAGTCACTTCTGGACTGATCAATTGTGTTCATGTGGGAAAGATGTCAGCAGTTTGATGAAATATTGCGCCATAAAGTTGAAGATATTTTAGAAGCAAAGAGAGGCATGCTATGCTGCATACCATGTGATGTGACTGAACTGCTTTTTAAAACTGTGTGTAAAACTCTATTCCACAAGCCCATTCTTTGATGTTAGATTTAATGACTGATTCAATTTGAATGCAAATGCAGATAGCAAATGAAAACAGAGAAATTTACAAATCAATGGTTCAGTGCAAGACTAATGTAAGTCCTTCCCAATTGTGAATCCCTTGCAATAGTCTTAAATTGTAGCCTCAACATTATATGCCATTAAGGAAACCACTGTGACAAAAGGAGAAATTGCTTGTGACAAGCAATTTCTCCTTTTGTCTCAGTGGTTTCTAAGAGCTAAGAACTGCAACAGGCGTGTTGAATGGGTATAAATAAAAGAAAAGGTTTAGCAGGCAGTTGTCCCTTTGGGTTGTGGGTAAGATTCTATCCAGGGATCTGTCCCAGGGAGATGTCCAAATCGTATTCTAAAACCATCTAATAAAGGTTCTTTCCAATGACATTTGAACACTTAGAACTCTGGTGTATCGGGTTTGAACCCTTATGGTACCTCTGGTGTCATGGGAGTGTCCTTTGGCAAGACACTTAAAAGCCCTGGCCTAGTATTAGTTAACCCAACAAAATCATAGCATAACTGAAAAATTGTTGACAGGGCGTTAAACCCCCATATGAATACAACACTCTCACATCCACTCTTTAAGAGTATGGAGATTTGATGTACTTTCACTAATAACTAATGACCTTTCCTTTAGATGACAAAATTGCCTGTATCATAACTTGTTAAAACTACTGAAATATAATGACATCGTTTAAAACTACTTTTTGTTCAAACCATGGTAATTTCATGGCATTATATAAAAGTTATGTTTTCTACTGCATATGTCAGAGTTTGTTCAAACCATTGAAATTTCATGGCATGGTATAAAACTTCTGTTTTCTACTGCATTTATCTGAATTTGTTCAAACTGCTTGAATTCCATGGCATGGTTTTAAAGGTTCTGTTTTCTACTGCATATAACAGAATTTGTTCAAACCACTGAAATTTCATGGCATGGTATAAAACTTCTGTTTTCTACTGCATATAACAGAATTTGTTCAAACCACTGAAATTTCATGGCATGGTATAAAAGTTGTGCTTTTTACTGCATATAATAGAGCTTGTTCAAACCACTGAAATTTCATGGCATGTTATAAAACTTCTGTTTTTTTCTACAGGTGAAAGATTCGTCCCTGGTATAGGGCAGATTACCAAAGAAGATATTGTCAAAAGAGAGGTAATTCACCACCTGTCTATAGCACCAATGGCTCACAGTGAACTGGTGAAAGCTCTTCATGAAGATGTAAGTTATCTTTTTTTTTTCTTAAGATTCATGAGTCAGTAGTATTTCAGTTATATTACAATGCTCTGCTTTGTATCCATGGAGGAAGATCCCACGCTTAATCTCCCTTTACCAAACAATAACGACATTTGACCTGTTGGTTGCGACAAGTCAGGAAAGCATTCTGGGAAAATGAGAAATTGCTCGTAAAGAGCAAATATCACCACATTTTAAAATGTAGTCTGTGAAATCTTTCAATTTTGGGCAGGCGAAAATTTGGCGTTTGGTAAAAGTTTTGTTTCAGTAATATGATCAGATTGGGAAAAAAATGCTTTTGCTGTAATTTTCACAAATGTGTGCACCTTAGCCATTAATATCATTTTATCCCGTTACATGGTGCAAAAGGTGACGTGAAAAGGGGTGCCGTGAAAACTAAGTGATTAGTTAGTTGGCACGTGACCTGCGTCATTTGCATATGGTCAAGCAACGCAAAAACTAGCACATCGGAGTTAAAATCTATGAAGTGAAACGATACTGTCTGGTCCATCTAATGTTTCAAGTTACAAATCATCATTGGATGATCACTAAATTTGAAGAAATCGAAGGTATTACTCGGAACTATTTGCTGCCTCTTTGCACTTAAGAACAATTCTATATTTAGATTAGTTAGGGAAATATACATCACAGAGACAAATCTCCGGTTTCATTACTTTTTTACACAAAATAAACACATGTCATATCCTCAACAATTAACACTCTCGGGACCTATAAACCACCATACCTTTTCGATCACCCCTATCTATATGCCTTATCAAGATTTATCCATCCTACCATAGACAAAGAATACCGTGTGACGTCATTTTTCATCGTGACTACTATTCATGCTAGTTCACGCAAACTAATTTGCGTTTTATAAAAACTGTTTTCTCTGTTGTTTTGTTAAAATTGGGTATTCGAAAGGAATGTAACGGAATAAACAGAATAATAGGTTAGTGACGTTAATGGGTTAAGTTTTTCGGGCTCGGCTTCGGTATTTTGGCTCACCCAATAAATTCCTACGCCTTGCCCGAAAAACTTAACCCACTAAAGTCATTAACCTATTATTCTCTATAATCATCTCCCTGGGACATTAGTATTGATTTGCAAAGAACATTAATTACTTATAGGGGTTTCCAGTAGATATCTTTGCATGTTTATGTTAAGTTCTATTTAATTAGAATAGATATTTGTCATACATTTATTGGAAGTTCAGCATAGAGGGATCGTGGTTAGAGTACAGAAATTGAAATTACATGGCCCCTCTCTGCATGGGTTCAAATCTCATTACGGCATTTTGATTTTCATTAGAGGCAGGCTCCTGACGGACTTACGGAGTGCCGATGGTTCTACCTGGCTTGTCAAATGGCAGTTGAGTATGGGGTCTTCCTCCATCATTTAGAGTTGGGCTCCGCAGCATAACTGAAATAATGTTGATGTAGTGTTTTATTCATTTATATGGGTTTTTATATCGCATCAACATCAGTTTGGTTATGTTGGATGCCCAACTCTTAATGATGGAGGAAGACTTCCATTCTCAACTGCCCATAAAGACTGGTCAAGCCAGGTAGAACCATTGACATTTGGTGGACTACCTCTCATGAGTTCTGTACTCTTACCACTAGGTCACGGAGACGCGATGTTAAACCCTATATAAATGAATAAAGAAATAAACTTAAAAGATATTCTAAGAGTCATGTTTATGAAGTTTTTCAAATGCGAACTCCTATTTTGTGGGTACTTCTTAGAACTATCTCGAAACCACTACCCCAATTAGAACCCACATAATAGGTTAAAGAGAAGAATTCACAAGTTGCCCGAGGAAAACATGTATCTTTACCGAACCTCAAGCATGTTTAAACCTCTGTATTACAGTACAACCATGAGACAGGGCTTGAAAAGACTGTTAAGGATGTAGCACAATTCAAGTGAGTAGACTTTTGTCTCTTTGATTATAAACCCCTTACTCAATGATACCTCATTTTGACACATTTGTTTAAGAAGAAATAAAACCACCGTCACATTGGTTTTCTTACCAATATCGTATAGCAAATGTATATATTGCTGTTTTTGTGTTCTGCAGTTGCTATTATTTTTGAAAAGTCACAATGGCTTATATTGGGGAATAGTCAAATCCTATTCCTTTTAAGGGAATAGCTGGACTATTTAGAATAAAGGAGAAATTGTCACTAATGAGCATTATGACTTTTTTTAACAGTAGTTTGATGCTTACCTTTTTTTTTAAATTCCATTTAGCCTTTGCAAACACATTTCCTTTTAGGACAACTTAAAGAATATTTGTAAATGAATTACCAAAGTTAATGCCTGTGTTTTTTTTTTCTTCCTTTCCTCTTATTCAGCTTGATTAATTTTTAAAAATCAGTAAAAACAATGTTTAACCTAAACATTAGCTAGTACGAAAAAGATTAGTTACTAAGAAAGTGTCTTACATTCTTTATTGTGAAAATATGGTTAAAATAGAAATCTCGTCTAATGTAGGTATATTTACATGATACAAAACAGATAATTACCAGATATTGCTATAGAGATTAAGGACTTGCAGCTCAGAGGTTCTGGGTCAAAGTTCCATCAGCAACATTGGATTTGTTGGAGGCTACTTTTGTGACACACTTGAGAACTCTATCCTTACCCAATACTGAATGTCAGGAGAGGATTTAAATATGACTAAGGATTTGTTGACATAGTATCTATTACCATAAGAAAAAAATGTAATGAGTGCTACAAATTTGTTTTCTTTTTCAGGATGCAAGGTGGTAAAGGAAAATATGAGTTGAATACAGAGTGTTATTCTGAATACAACCCTTTCTTCTATCACTATAGTAAAAGTGAGAAATCTAAGGTAAGTTTATAATCATTCAATAAACCCTTTATCTCATGATATCTCATTTTGATGCATTTTTTTGCAAATTTTGGAGAAAAAATTGACAAAAGGATTAAATGCACAAATAGTCTATATCCTCATTAGAATTGTTTTATTACATACAAATGAAACTTGTTCATTTCAGTCAGAAGAAGCGCAGTTAAAAAGACGTAAGGAGATGAACGAGAGTCTGGCACTCCCACCACCCGTCCCTCCCAAATTCACCCCAGAGTTCCAGCCGATTGCGAACCTGTTACAATGTGATGTGATGATCTACATCATGGAGCTGGTTCTTACAAGGACAATGGCATCTAGGTCAAGGTCATGGTCAGAGATGCAGCTAGAAAGGGTGAGTTGCCCCTCTCCGCATGGGTTCAAATCCTGAGAGGGATATGGATTTTCATGAGAGGCAGTCTCCCGACTGACTTACGGAATGCCGATGGTTCTACCCGCCTTGACCAGCCCTTATGGGCAGTTGAGTATGGGGTCTTCCTCCATCATTAATAGTCGGGCATCGCTACATAACTGAAATAATGTTGATGTGATGTAAAACCCATATTAAAAAAAAAAAAAGGTGAGTCACTGTGGATTTACTGGAAGAGATCGTTTTCACTATTCATTCAGTCTTATGCAGTGGATGCTAGTCACAATCTTAAAGATTGGATTGGGTTCAGGGTTCAATCCTCACTAGCGGTGCTGGATTATTCGTGGAAGTGTCCTTAGGCAAGACTGTAGAGCCTTGCCTAGTACTGGTGATATTCATGAAAGCCGTGAAATAACTGAAGTACTGTTGACACAGAGTTAAAACCCACACAAAGAATCAAACAAAGATTTGGTTATATTTAATCTGTCCTCAGCACTTCATATTTCTTATGATTTTTGATAAAAAATTATTTTTCAACATGTATCAGCCTTTACCAAACAAAAAAAATTTGACTGTCCAAAATTAAAAGAGTTTGCAGACGACATCTTAAAGATGTGATGAAATTGGAGAATAATATTCTGATAGGGCAGAAAACATTGTGGAAAAAGAAAAAATTGCTCATTACGAGCAATTTCTCCTTTTCCCACAATGTTTTCCAAAGTCGTCTGAAACAAAGTGGCCAAATGTCGTTATTGTTTGGTAATTGGTTAAGCAACTGGTATGAGTTTTAATTGGAAAGAGTGGTGTGCATGACTTATTTGTAAGAGTACCATCACATATTCCCTTCCAAAAAGGTTCAATCTCGGTAGTTTTAACATTCATGGGAGGCTATGTTTCCACTGACACTTGGAACGCAAATGGTTCTAATGGTCTTGACCAGACCTTATAGGCAGGAAAGTTAAGAGTCTTCCTCTACCCACAATAAACCTGACATTGCAATATAACTAAATCATTTTTGATGCAATGTAAAAAAAAAAAACTCCTATAAAATGTTTATCTCTTTTAACTTTCCTTTCTCAAATCCCTGTTTTGATGCAACTATAGTAAGTGCATTTTAAACAAAAAGAGGAGTATCCTTCGAACAGCAAGTTTTCTTTTTTTCACTTTGTTTTTCTGAAGATATTTATTTTGTTATATTTCTAAGAAAAGACAGTGATTAAAAAATGCTTGCCATGAGCAAAAAGGGAGCAATTTCTCCTTTTTTCAAAGCACATGGTCTTCCCTAGGATTTTTTTTTATTTTTTAGGCGTTGGGGTGCTTGATGCTTGGGGAGAGATGTTCGGCATTATAGCGGTTACACTCGTCCCCTGCAAATGGTTTTGCTATCCGGATTGAACCGCCTTTATGGGCAGTTGATTATGCGGCCTTTATGGGCAGTTGATTATGCGGTCTTCTTCCATCATTTAGAGTCAGGCATTGCAACATAACTGAAAAATTGTTGACACAATGTAAAGACCAATATAGATAAAAAAATAATTATGAATGTATAATTACAAATTTCAGGTGTTACATTTAATCGGGATAGGTTTACATGAACAAAAACAAGCTATGGAGTCAGGGAACCAGGAGTTTGACTTTCTCTCCAGGGCCAGTCTGTTCATTTCAGAGAGTAAATCCATCCAAGTGTTATTGGAAGGTATTGTTAATGCTCAGAACATCACACATGACAGTACTAGAGATCTAGTGGCTTGGACACACAAGGTTTGTTTGATTAATTATATGATTTGTATGCCTCATTTTATAGCCTCATTTCGGGAACCTACGAAACCAAATAATTGGTGAACAGACATAATTTTGAATTGCATGGCTACTTTCCTCATGGGTTCAGATCCCGATGACAGTTTTGGGATTTTCATGAGAGACAGTCTCGTGGTGGGCTAATTGGATGCTGATGGTTCTATTCGGCTTGACTAGCCCTTATGTGTAGATAAATGTGTGGCCTTCCTTTATCATTATGAATTGGGCCTTGCAGGGTAGTGATTCTTATGGTAAGAATTAGAATAAGTTCAAAACAACATTTCTTCTATATATTTAGATACTGCTATTTTACACATTATTGATGTCATCTCTCTGAGACGCCTCCAATTAAGTGTCATATGACAATATGGTATTTTTGTTTAGTATAGTATCCATATATTTTGGTTTTGAATAACTCAAATCTTTTCCTTAACTCTTTACCAAATGCCAAAGTTTTGACTGTCCCAAATTGAAAGAGTTTGCAGACAACATTTCAAAATTTTGATGAAAATGGAAAACAATCTTCTGAAAGGGTAGAAAACATTGTGGAAAAAGGAGAAATTGCTTGTTACAAGCAATTTCTCCTTTTAACATAATGTTTTCCAGAGTTGTCTGCAACCAAGTGGTAAAATTTCGTTGTTTGGTATTGGGTTAAGTCACTAGATAAAACGCATCCCTGGTATAATATCTAAACAATTAGAATGGCAAAGAAAACATTTTCTTATTTCTTATTGCATGGGTAAAAGTGTTCAGGATTATTCCTGAATGTCTGGTTTTTGAGACTTTTTATGCCTATATTATGCTAAAGCAAACATAGCTTTTCAGGATTATAAATGAAAGATATCAGGTTTTTGAAATTCTTTAACTTTCGCCCATGTTATTGTTTATTTGCAATATTTCAGTTAATGACAGAAGTTCGACAATTGAAGAGCAGCAGTGCAGCCACGACAGAAACAGTAGAGCATGTGTCTACCCCCAAGGATGAGAAGGCGGAGGCTATGAGAAAGAAGAAGGCTGCAGCTGCGGAGAAAAGGCGACAAAAGATCATGGCTCAAATGTCGAGGATGCAGAAAGACTTTATCAAGCAGAATACTGAGCTGTTTGAGAACACGAGTACAGAGTTAATGCCTCGCTCAGGCTCAGATATGGATCTCTGGTACTGTACCAATTAGACATATAATTGACTCTAAATGTTTTTATTAGGTTTTTACATTGTGAAAGTATATTCCCCTGCAAATATGATGTAAAATTCATAGAAAAAATAATTTGTTTTTCAAGAAAGTTTGATTACATGTCCCTGAGTTATGTGATCTATAATTTAGGTCTAGTTCTGATGTTATCAAAGTTCATTATTGGTTTTGGGCATGCACTGCAAATATCATGGGAATTTCCTGAACTCTTTGCATTGCACTCTCTAAATAACCTTTGCTGTTGATGCGCCTCATTCATTCTTTGCAATGCTATCCTTACATAGTAGTGTGTTGAACTGTCTAGATTATATGTTTTCAAAGTTGTATGTGTTGCAGATTCTTCTATTCAAATGACAGAATTTGAGTCATAGTTTTGGGTTAGTGCATGCTTCTGTTATTTGCTCTCCTGTACTAGAAAATAAACTTTCCAAATAACAGACTGCTTTTCCACATGATCCAAATCAACTTATGGTGAGGGAAAAAGAAGTAAGTCATAGTAACTGCTTTTAACATTGGTAACAGTATAGGCAGAGTCAGGGTTTCGAGTTTCGCGCCATTGTATATCAAGAAGTAATCGTTTTGGAAAAAGTGATGAAGTTCTTTGCGGCTTGACTTGCCCTAATTGGCAGTTAAGGTTTGGGGTATTCCTCTTCCATCATTATGAGTCTGTCAGGGTTTTCCCTTGACCCCTTGATTTATGCTATTTTGGGGGACTTTTGACCCTTCATGTACCAAGGGTTCAGCGCGATACTATAGTAAGTGCTTCACGCTTGTGAAGCACTTGCTATAGTCTTGCGTTGAACCCTCGATATGGAATTGTGAATGGAAAATAATGATCTTTAGGGGTCATGTCCATGAATTGGGGGTCATTTATTATATAAGTTAGGGATCAAGGAAAACCCTAGTCTGTCATGGCAACATAACTAAAATAATGTTAATGAGATGTAAATCCAGTGGAAATAACAAGATAACATTATTCAGGCCCGCTAACTTTCAGGCCTGGTCCTGATTTCAGGCTTCGATATTTCAAATTTTCCTTTGTTCATATTGAAGATGTTTAAATTCAGGCTTCAAGTAATGATTTTTAGGCATTGGCATTCCTTAACATTAGCAGGCCTGATTATTGTACAATCCTTGTTTACAGTGAGACAGCTAGCTGCAGTCGTAAATTTAGTTCTACCCAGCTTGATCAGTCCTTACTGGCAGTTAAATTTTGGAGTATACCTCCTTTACTAGGAGTCTGTCATGACAAGATGTAAACCCGTTAAAATAACAATACCATGTATTACAGTGAGACGGCTAGCTGCAGTACTAACACATTCCCCGTGGCTGTAGGTCCCAAGAGGACCCCCTGTGGACAGGGTAGCCCTATACTGGGTAACTGTATACTGTGTCAGGAAGAGCAGGAGGTCTCACTCACAGGAAAAACTTATGTGCTCACGGGATTTGTGCAAAAGTAAGTAGAGAAGGACTATAAGGTTTGAATTTTCTTTATATGTTTTTCTTATTTAACTGTTTACCGTATGGTTATTGTTACTGTGAAATCTCAAAAATTGATTACATCTTGTTTTTGTGAAACTTATTTAGGTTTTATTGTGTTATGCCTTTAGTTCTTTCTCCTCCTTCCATCAATCTATAGCAGCCACTTATGTAATGAAGAAATTATTGGTCTAACCCCTTACATCAAAACTACTCATTGTACTGAATCTGTTGCTAAAATTGTCACAATGGTTTCTGTCCAATACCTTTAAGAAAGTTTGAGACCTCTATGACCTAGTGGTTGAAGGACAGAACTCTTAACCTCTACATAGATTTGGATCACAGTAACGGTAGATTTGAATATCCATTAGAAGAAATCCTGCTGTTTATTTATGGAAAATGGATGGTTTGCCCATATTGACTGACCCATTAGGGCAGTTAACATCCATGATGAGCTTGGCATAGCACTGAAGCTTAAAGATTATTTATGAATTGTATAAACCAAATAAAATAAATATAGAGAAGATGTAATTTATTCATGCTAGATTTGTGAGATGCTATTTCTTTCAATTTGGACCAGTCACAAATTTTCATACTGGGGAATGGGTTAAAGTAAAAAATTGGTTATATTTTCAGGTCTACGGTTCTTGCAATGAGCCACGGGGATGCCCTTGTTAAAGGTGTGTCCCATGATCCTTTGTTAATGCGGTCAGATTTAAATACAGGCACACACACCAGCTCCTGTGGTCACATGATGCATGCCGAATGCTGGCAAGGGTAAGAACTGTTATTACATTAATCTTTATAGCGCCAAATTTTTGGGTAAACAGAATTTTCTGGGCCAATTAAACTTCAAGCGATTCTTTTCCTATATCGCACCATGCTTTTTGAAAGAATCATAAATTCTAATTTGCTCAATATAATTATATAACTTTTCAGCATTACAAATTAGACTTTAGCACAATAAATCTACATGGAATATACTATAGCATGTATGATTTTTGATATTTTGATACATTTAGAAATCTCTCCTATGACAATGACCCAGGGTCTTCCCCAGGATTTTTTTCAGGCGCTGGGGAGGATGGGGGAGGGTGAAGGGAGGGGGTCATTCCCCTCCCTTTTCGATTTTTTTTTATATATGTGTACCAAAATGGTGAGTTTTAAGGTATGTTGTGAAAATAAAAGACGAAAGAAAGTGTCCCATAATATATTTAAATCAACACATTTGCTAGACAAAAAAAATGAGTGATAGTCTACAAAATTAAATATTCAAAACTCCATATACAGTACTTCAATGTGCATTTCTATTTTGAATACTCTACTTCTCATTGGTTTTGCATTGAACCATTCATCCTGAGCTTTTTTAAATTGGAAATTCTGTAAGTCTAGAGGACATGCATGCTGAATCCCTTTTACAGTCTGAAATGAAAATGTGAACCTCTATTATTATTATCTTTCAGACACATCTTGAATCAGAAGTATATAGAAGTGTTGAGCAACATCCCATTTAAACAAAATATGTCCAATTGGTGTCACAGCCTCCCCCTCACATTTAATAGATTTATTCAAGGACATGTATCCATCTGGTCAATATGGAGTACCAATGTGATTCTCATAGCAAAGAGCGTATGGGCTCTCGAGAACCATTGTCCCCATTCAGCATAGATCTTTGTTGACATATAAATTAAATCACAAACATGATTTATTATTTATCGTATTCTTCATGTCGGAGTACTGTGAAGGTTGCAAGAAGACTACATTAAAATGAATAGTGTTTTCATAGGTGCAAAGCAAAACAAAATTATGAAAAACTAGATCAATCATAGAAGCATCCAACTATTTTACAAAATTAAGAATGTTTCCATGACAAACTAGATGTTTTCCTTCGTTAAAGTTTATAACAAACTTTTTTTCTGACATCCTGTGTTACTTCATGTCAGTTGTTAATTCTAAAGAACCATAACACCATACTACATGTATATTATTTAAGTATTGAGTATTGCAGCCAGTTTTTATCCTTTATCGAATATCATCTGATGGCTTGCAAGTGAAAATTCTCCATCAGTACTATTATTACAGCCTTACTTAAACAGAAATGTTCTTTTTAAACAACTCACACAAATCCATAAGTGGCATGCAACTAATGGTTTGAGTGAGTTTTCTTCATCAACCAGTGAAGATTCCTGAAGGCAGCCATACGGCTTGGAGGATCAAGCTTATTTGAACTTTGATACAGGATTCCTATGTCTGGAGGCTGGTCAAAGTCTTTTTGCTTCTTTGTGCTTGCGTCTTTTCATGTCAGGTAACATAGTCATGACTAGCCAAATACATAGCAATCTGCATGTCTACCCGAAATGCCTTTTACAATGGGGCATCACTAGGAATTTGTTAAATCATTTCTTACTAGTCTATTCATTAAAAAAAGACAAGTTCATAGATAATCATGGTGTCACAAATTATTATTTTGTATGCAACATTTGACTCTCTGTCAACAGTATTTTATGTATTGTATACGGGTTTCCTGGGATTCACAGTACGAGACTAGGGCTCTGTCATGTCTTGCCTGAAGGATCAAACCAAAACTCCAAGTTACAATTCCTTCACCTTAACCACTTGGAGGTTTGTTCATTGTTTAACAAAGTGAACATGACTATAGCTGCAGTGTCAATACCTGTAGACATTTTTGCATACAAGAGGCACTTAACACATAGTCCTCATATTATAAAATTGTTCGTAAGAAATTCCAGAAATGAGGAGCTTGCTCAGGTTCACTTGGTGTATTTGTCACATTGAGCTCAACAAGTATTTTGACGTTTGAAAAATTACGTTATGCCTGAGCCCACCAGATGATCATTTCATCTCAGCAGTTTATGTATACAGATACTACAAAACCGGTTTTGGGCATATTCATAGTGAAACTAAGTTGCCGAGGAACTGAATTTTATAACTTACCCGGTCAAAATAATTCGATGTGAAGAAAGATATTGCCGGATGCAAAACTTTCTCAATATTTCCCAATCACATCATATTAGTTTGTCTGATAACTTACCATGACAAACCAAGGAAATCGGCGATGTGGAGATGGATGTCTGAATCAGGTGTTTTCACATAAAACTCCCGTCTATAGTATAGAAAGTGACAGAAGCCATGTCAATTAAGTAAAGTCTATTTCTCACTCCAAGTGCGATCTTTTAACACGCATCATAGATCTTTCCTTTTAGGACAAAGCACGTGCCATAACGCCAATACACACGCTCATGTCTGTACCTATGACGACGTCGCATAAACCGAGTGTGTAAACGCCTATCGACTTTTTTATCAGCTGTTAGTTACTACTTTATAGACTGGCGGTTTATCTAGAATATACTGCCATTGACGTTGACTCCATTTGGGGTCAATTTAAAGCGCTGCGGACACATTTAGAGCGCCGCGGGAGTCAGCTAAGGCGCCGCGGGAGTGCTTATTTTGAAAGTCAAGCGCAGCGGAGCCGCGGCGCTTTACGGGGCTGGGGAAGACCCTGAATGACCATCTATTGTCTAGAATCCTCTCCTATTTTTGCCAAAGGGCAAAGAATCACAGTCTGGCTTAGTTAACCCTTTACTCCATAATACCACTTCAAGCCTCAGTAGCTTGGTCAATAGCGAGTCCAACTTGGGGTACAGGGGGTTCTGAGTTCAAAATCAGGCTCATCCCATTATGCTGTCCAATGTTTTAGCACTCTAGGTTATGTGAAAAAAAAAAGAATGATAAGTCAAACTCTTTTCATTTGCTGTTGTTGCCGTAAGGTGGAATTTGTATGGAATGTTGAGGGATTCAAGGGCTTGCAATATTGTACTATTGAATGTTAAACAAAGATAGTAATCGCTTCACCCTCTGGCTGATAATGAGAGGAAGAGAGGAGTGGAGCGTCATACTTGGGACGTTGTGCACTTGATTCCCCTGAGTACTGGGGTCCACTTCCTGACCTTTCATTAATCCACATTCTGTGTGAGTACTGATGATCTATTTAGGGAGCAGAATCGAAAGTGGTTTATCCTAATCGTAAGAACTTGTTTTACAATTAATGTAGAATGGATAAATTTTAAACTCACTAATAATGGGGAGACCTGATCAATATCTGAAAAAATGTAGTACTGCTTGGGATAGGTGAGTGTGGGTATGTGTAAGTGAACTGCCCATGTGATAAAACCTATTATAAAGGTGTTTGATCATATGGACAATCAAATGTATTTTATGTACATCTTTATAATGTATCAAAGTTCTTAACTTGTACTTTACCTCTCTTTATCTAGGTTCTTTGATAATATTCTGATTCGAGACCGAAGACGTCCTGTCCGTTTTCGACAGAACCACAGCTATGATGTGGAGAAAATGGAGTTTCTGTGCCCTCTCTGTCGATGTATAAGCAATACTGTGATTCCTGTTATCCCTGCAACCCCCACTTCTTCAAGGTAAAGTCAATGTTAAAATAGCAGTTATACCAGATTTATAAAGTGTTGAGTGTATGTACATTATATATTATTGTTATAAGATTTCTCTGTCATAATCAGCTGGTGTTTTATGTCATGCAAAAGACTTGTCCTAAGCACCATTCTGAAAAAGAAAGAATTTTGCACCATGCAAGAAAAAAAATATTTGATCACATTTAAACACATGGAGAATTGGCACTTGCAGAGCCTTATCTTCGTTTGAATGATGTTTTCATGACATATTCATATGGTACACTGCAATTCATTGGTTGAAATATTGCAGCTTTGTTTTTTGTTTTTTCTAAATACATATTGTTCTATTACTTTACTAGACATGGAAGGACTTGTTTAGTGTATGGTTCCAGTTTGTTTATTGGGATCAGGGTGAGCGTCAATGCTCATTCAGAAACTTGTCCAACTTGGTATGCAGGTGTCATGATTTTGTGGATGGACTCGGCCAAATTTGCTTTCGAAGAATTTGATTAAGTCAAGGTGACATTTTTGTCTCTCACCACTGAGCAGAATTAGTTCTGTTTGTGGCTTGGGAAAGATATTGCTCTTTACTGGAGAGAAAATACCAAGAAGGTTGACTGGTGTGATATGACTGAAATACTGTTAAAAATGGCAATAATCCTCAATTTTTAACAAACTGTTTTGAAACCTCTTATTAGTCATTTTGTCTTGCACTTAAATATGGATTTTCTTTTTTTACAAAGCGCTTGTTTTGTTTCAGTCCACAAGCGAGAGATGTTCCTTTAAGTTTTGTATCCTGGTTAGACGGTATGCATAAAACTGTCCTGAACAGTGTACAGGAACCTGATGAAATGGATACTTCAGGTAGTGTCATATACTTATCGATTATAGGCTTATATTTGCAAAAGGTTTATATTTCTATATGCTTATACTGATCAGTCTTTTTTGCCAAATGTTTATTTTTGCCATATGCTTATTCTGGTCCTAGGGGTAGATTGTTAAACAGCTTTTTATTGGCTAAATGATTATATTGGTCATAGACTTAAATTGGTCGAAGGCTTTTATATGCCATATGCTTATATTGGTTTTATTCTCATATTGGACGTAGGTTTTCTTTTGTCATAGGTGTTAGTATTGGCTATATGTTTATATTTGCCATATGCCTTTATTAGTCATAGGTTTATATTTGCCATAGGCTTTTATTAGTCATTATTAATACATATAGATCCATCCTTTGTCATACTTTGTATTCATTAGATATTTTGTTGTATACAAAGGATAATATTGTTCCTCCTGACAAAGATTGTTATTATATAAGCTCAGGTGGTAAATCTCCACCCATGGGTTATAGTGAACAAATTCATTCATGCATAAAACTGCATAGAACAATGTGAAGAAATTGGCTATGGCAACTGTGTGGCCCGTTGGTTAAGATGGGGGACTTGTAACCAGGTGTTCCAAATTTCGTGCCTACTAAAAATGCTGGTCTTGTGGGTTAATCCTTTGACATGACACTTCAGAGCCCTAAACTATTTCTCATGAATCTCGGGAAAACTGTGATAAAACTGAAAACTTGTTGACACAGCATTATTTCACAAAGTTTCAAACATATAAAAAGCGAATCTATATTTACAGAGGACACTGTATCATACCAGCCCTGTTCACTATCAACCGTTATGTCTACGATGGAGGAGGGTGCTGCCCGAAACTTCCAGTCCCTGTGGTCAGATAACCAATCAAGTGGAGGATTCTCGGAGGAAAGATTCAGCTTGGAGATGAAGGAAATGATCAGGAAGTATACAAGAGATACATTTTCTGTGAGTATATTTCCAATTGGTTTTAATCCTTTTAGTGCTGTATCCGACTTCATGCTTATGCAAACGGGTTAGATCCAGGCCAGCCGCCAATTAAATTGGCGACTGGCCTGTGATCTTACCTGTTTGCTAATCTGAGTATCGTTCCTCATTAAAATAAAGCAGATATTTAAGGTTTTGAAAAGCAGTCGACACATTAATCTTTTTTAGAAAATTACCCAGCATTCAAAGAGTTAATTATGATCAGATAAGACTAACAGTTTCTTTGATAAATATCAGCTGCAATGTAACTATATGAGATTGCATTTATTATAAAAGAAGAAATCACTCATATTAAGCAACTTTTGATTTCATAACAATGATTTTACCCATTATTGCAAAGGGGATTTAATTTATCTTACTTAATAATCTCTGCTCTGTTATTGATTTGATTTTGGATTGGTCTAAAAATCCCATAGACAGAATGGGTTACAGAGAAGGACGAAATAAAACAACTTCTGAGGAATGATGAATATTATTTTTTCCTATGAAACAGTTTAATGGCTCATGAAATATATGACAAAACCAGATTTTTTAGGTTTTGTGAAATATGTCTGCTGCATGATAATGTACAGTGAAGTTTCATTAATATGGAAATGTCTGTTTCCACTGAAATTTCTGCATTAACAAAAATCCTCCAGATTAATGAAGCAGGCGGGCCATGTTCAAATTTTCAATTAACCCATTACTAAACGCCAAATTTTCGACAGTCCCAAATTGAAAGAGTTTGCAGACAACATTCAAAATATGATGAAACTGAAAAACGATCCTCTGATAAGGCAGAAAACATTGTGAGAAAAGGAGATATTGCTCGCTAGGAGCAATTTCTCCTTTTCCCCCACAATGTTTTTTTTAGAATCGTCTGCAACAAACTGGTCAAATGTCATTATTGTTTGGTAATGGGTTAAGACATAAACAGTGTATCTGTACATGCACACATTTAAAATCGCATCAAGAATGGTTTACATTAGTCATACTCACATTTAAAATCACATCAAGAATGGTTTACATTAGTCATACTCACATTTAAAATCGCATCAAGAATGGTTTACATTAGTCATACTCACATTTAAAATCGCATCAAGAATGGTTTACATTAGTCATACTAACATTTAAAATCGTATCAAGAATGGTTTACATTAGTCATACTCACATTTAAAATCGCATCAAGAATGGTTTACATTAGTCATACTCACATTTAAAATCGCATCAAGAATGGTTTACATTAGTCATACTCACATTTAAAATCGCATCAAGAATAGTTTACATTAGTCATACTCACATTTAAAATCGCATCAAGAATGGTTTACATTAGTCATACTCACATTTAAAATCGCATCAAGAATGGTTTACATTAGTCATACTCACATTTAAAATCACATCAAGAATGGTTTACATTAGTCATACTCACATTTAAAATCGCATCAAGAATGGTTTACATTAGTCATACTCACATTTAAAATCGCGTCAAGAATGGTTTACATTAGTCATACTTAATCGCTTATGAGTCTGGTATAGCAATACAACTGTTATTGAGGCAGAGTCAAAAGTCGTCAAAACATAAGACACTTAATAAAATCTCCTGCCTCAATGTGTTTTGACATGTCAAACTGTGGTAACAAAATAAAGTTATACATTTTTCAATGTAGACTTGGAACATGTTGACATGGAGATTTCTGCCTTGACCCAGACAATGGTAACAATTAAGTACCAATAATGACAAGTACAAAAATGCACATTTTTTTTAGGTTTGGCACATCGGTTTCTTAAATCTTTTTTTGTTGCATGTTTATTTGACAAAACAGTATATATAAAGGAAGAAGAAAAGGAAGAGTTTAATTCTGTTGACAGGTTGGTTTAAGTCTCGACCCGGATGATGATGATGCTCGAGTACCGTTGATGGCTTGGAATACAAGTGCCTTTACCATACAGAGTTTAGGTATGACGTTCAATCTTGCTTACTTAAACTCTACTTACTGTTATGCTTTTGAAATTAGAAACCACTTAATAAGTATGACCTACTGAAAAGTGTTTGTAACCATTACAATCATAAACAATGACTCTTTCTTCAAGGATGTTAAATTTTTGTCACATATTATCATTGATTAATTATTTATATGTACATGCATGTATATGACTGGAAGCTGTATACACTTGCGTCAATAAATTTTTCTTCTTTTTTTTCTGTTATTAAAAAATTAAGTTTGGAAAGTGACATCTTTTATTAGTGGCTTATGTTATGTGTAAAACTTTGCTCTTCAAATTAGCCGTTTGCAACATGTATCTAACCAATTGTTATAATATAACACTTTGATCCATTCTATCATGGGAAGTATATAATGGTACAAATTGAGAGCAGCAACATTTTTTTTCTTTCTAAAATTTAGAATTAATATAACACATTACTGCCTAATGCCACATTTTTGTGTTTTTCAGAAGATCAAAAAGCATTGTGGCAAAATGAGTAATTGCTTGGCACAAGCAATTTCTCCTTTTGCCGCAATGCTTTTTTAGTCTATCCACCTATCACAACAGCAGAACTGAAAGGTTTTTCACATGTTTAGAAAGCTTTTCTAAAGGTATCTGCTTCAAGTATAAATATGCTGTCTGCAGGTGGTAAAGAGTTAATTATTTTGCTAAAATCTTAAGAAAGATTAGGTAGACACCATTGTGTTTAAAGGAGAGATAGCTTGCTTTATGTAGCATGGATTATGAAATATGATAATGGGATCTTTTCTTTGAATTTTTTATTACAAGTGTGTAAAATGAATATATTTATATTTAACCCTTTACCAAACGCACAATTTTCGACTGTCCCTAATTGAAAGAGTTAGCAGACGACACTTTAAAATGTGATGAAATTGAAAAGCAATCTTCAGATAGGGCAGAAAACATTGTGGGAAAAGGAGTAATTGCTTGAGCAATTTCTCCTTTTCCCACAATGTTTTCCAGGGTCGTCTCCAACAAACTGGTCAAATGTTGTTATTGTTTGGTAATGGGTTAAGAAAGGTTGAGGTTAGATTAAAAATTCTCCTATTTCAGAACAAATGTTGCGTGATGAGGGGAAGTCTGTGTTTGGACATTTGTCCAGTAGACACAATGACTGTCTTCGTGCTGTGGTGAAAACTGCAGCTCTTAACAGCTCAATCAACAACCCAGATAAGTCAAAGGAGCACTGTATACACCTCCTCTCTTGTAAGTTATTGCCTCTTGCTGATTGTTTTAGCTTGACTATTTGAATTATGTATTATTAAATCAGGAAGTGTTGATAGACCTAAATAGGTACAGTCTGTATGTGGTAGAAATACATATTAGTTCACTGTATGAAGGCTGTAAAAACATAATGATCTTATTTTGCCTCCAACTGCTATTCCCCAGTATGCATCATACAACAGTACAGCTGCAATACAGTTTTAAAGAAATTAAGTTTTAACTTCCAAAGTTCCTCACATCTGTGAACAAGCACCTGTAAAAGGTGGTTTACATTTTCTGATTCATGGGTATTAACAAACCTCTTAATCATTTGAGTTTCTGAAATCAGTTTTACCATCAGAGTTTTAGGAAGTAACCCTGCAAAATGTTAGTAATTTTACAGTTTCTTCCTTTTTCAACATTACTGTCTGAAGTTATTTTCAGAAAAGGGGGGCCTCCGTTGCCTAGTGGTTAGAGTACAGAACTTGAAATCACATGGCCCCTCTCCATGTGGGTTCAAATCCTGAGAGAGATATAGATTTTCATGAGAGGCAGTCTCCTGACTGACTTACGGAATGCCGATGGTTCTACCCACCTTGACCAGCCCTTGTGGGCAGTTGAGTATGGGGTCTTCTCCATCTTTAAGAGTCGGGCATCGCTACATAACTGAAATAATGTTGATGTGATATAAAACCCACATAAAAAAAAAAAAAAAGAAAAGGGGGAAAACCAAATCTGTTCAGTTGGAATTACTTTGCATTGGTAATTTGATATGGATCTAAGTTCAAAGTTGTGCTAGAATTTTTTCAACAATAAAATCCCTGTTCAGATGATTTTGTCACAAAATTTGAAATTATCATTGATAAATGAGAAGTTGCTTATGTTAGTCATACAAGCAATTTCTCATTTCACAACTACAATTTATAATTGAAATTTATAACACCTTATATTATCAAAATTTATCCATGAGAGAATTATCTTTCAATTGATTATCTTCGGATTTGTAGTATTGACTAATATTGTGATCTCATGAAACCCTTCTGTTTGTACTTGTGTGTTATTTTTAAACCAAGAAAAGTAATATTGAAAATCCTACTTGATATGTAAGTAACCTTGATCATCTTTGATCTTTGATTAATGTTAAATATTCTACATTCCAGTCCTATTCCCAGATGTTCTGAAGACCAAGAACCCAGATAAGATGTGTATCCTGGATGTGGACATGTTCCACTTTCTGACCTCCCTAGTCATGGCATTACCCACCTTGCACCTGCCTACAGCCACACCCCCTTCAACGTTTGTCCTGCCCAATGGCGGGGTTAATGATCAACATGCCCTCCACCTCGTGCTGGCCGTACATCTTGTACAGATCTTGTTGCTGTTTGATGAGGACAACTGCGGTGAGTTTACAGATTTATAAGTCTAGAGTGGACAGAGTCAACATCTGTGTATTAGGGGTCTTTTGTATTCGGAATTTTTAAGATTACCAGTTCTGATAAATCCTATTTTGTGGGTACTCGTTAGAATTTTCTCATAGGCCACAATGGCGGAGAGAATGTCAGGACTTTTTGCATGCAGAATTTATAAGATCATCTTATGAATCCTGTTTTGTGGGTAGGCATTAGCTTTGTCTCACCGAGATGATTCTAATGAGTACCAACAAAGTAGGATTAATAGAAGAACTCAAAATATTTGCCATTGTAATGATTCTTTATCTCAAGTGCTAGAAGATTCTGATGATATGAAAGTGTTTGTGAGTGTGTGTAATGCTTAATTTATCTCAGGTGCAAGTTATCAATGAGTACCCACAAAGTATGATTAAAAGAAATGAAAATGTTTCCCAGTGTAATGGTCCATTTATCTCAAGTGCTAGTCCTGGTGTAACCTAGTCTGCATTGGGATATAATCATCTTTTTTAAGACGAATTCTGGTGAGTTTTGAGCTTAAGTGTGTTGTTTGTTTTTCTGCATGCATGTAATTGTAAACGTGTTTGAACTATGGGCCTATGTGCCTAAGTTCTAGTAAAATTATGTTATGTAATGTTATGTTTTTCTGGAATTTTGCATCATGATAATGTCAATACCTTAAAGAAGTAAGGGGGTTACAGTTTTTATTGTACTCTATTTGCAGGTATGGATGTAGATGGGGAGTATGAGGGAGAGGCCCTGCTTATACTGTACGACAAACTGCATTCCCTCGCCAAGTAAGTACTGTTAGGGAGTTCTATTTCAAATATTCTTAAAGTTAAATGTAATAGCAGACACGATTCATCAAGCTTGTGAAAAGAGTGAGAAATAAGGTTTTCTTTTTGATGTATTTGTAGAAACCGTTGTTCTTAGTTTGAGTAATTTCTTGTTTTGTCACAATCATATAAATCCCCTGCTACAGCAATGTTTTGGATCATGTAAGGCCCTGTGGTTATGGTTGAAGTCTTAGAACTTAGGATTCGTGTGTTTGAGCAACACCTGGTTTCTCCAGTGGTTAAGGTGGCGGACTTAAAACTCGGGGTCCCGGATTCGAGCCCCCATCGACACTTCTGGTTTCATGGGAATGACCTTTGGTAAGACTCTTCCGAGCCCTAGCCTAGTACTGTTGGATCCAGGAAAGCAGTTACATAACTGAATTCTTTTTTTGATACCGCATTAAAACAACATAAAAACCCCGTTTCTTGGGAGTAACCTTTGACAAAATACATAAAAGCACTAGTTCAGTATGGATGAATCCCTGAAAGCTGTAACATAACTGAAAATTTGTTGACACTGTGTTAAATCCTTTATAAATAAAAAAAGAACAGGTATATTAAGATATAAATGGGCAGGGTAGGGCATACTCTCTACACTAAGGATACATTTCTATTTTTTTTAAAAGTGACACATACATTGACCAGAGATTTTTTTGAGCAGTTTCCTTTTGCCACAATCATCTCCTAAACCATTTTGCTACTGATGATGGAAAAACTGTGTAATATTACTTCATAGTTTCAAGTTTGAAAATCATACAACATGATCCTTTTATTGATGATAGACTAGTCTTATTTTGTTTATAGCATTCGAAGAGAAAATCAGCCACTTCCCTGGCAGTTGACAGTTCATGTACGCCGTGCCATGCTGCCGTTCCTACGCTGTACTGCCCTGCTCTTCCACTATCTCACTGGTGTCGCCGCCCCAAATGGTTTAACTGGTATGTTCTTATGATCTTTTTGGCATTTTGTCTTTTGTCTTTCTTTCCCCTGATCCTATATTGATCTACATTATCTTTATGACCGTAGATGTTGATGTGACTTAAAATCCCGTACATTTTTTTCATTCCCAGATCCCATCACAATAGTACCATTATTCACTTCAATTCACATACAAATGAAATTTTTACACTCATTTACAGCAACTTTACTCTTCATGATTATTTACAGCATAGTTTGTACAAAATGTTCGGAAGTGTTGTTAAGAACTTGATGTTCCATGAAAAGATCTGTTCTCATTCTCATTTCATCTTCAAATAAAATGAAACAATGCATAAAATGGTGGAATTTTCTAAGAATTCATATTTTTTATGATGCATGTTTATCGTAGATATTTCAAGGAAGGGTGATCTTGGCAATGCATGCATATTTATTGAGGTTTTTCAATGAGGGAGGATTTGGAGAGGCCTGTGTATTTTAGGCATCATGACAAAGAAAGATGATTTTGAAAAAGCATGTTTATTTTAAGCACCATTCAAACTATAGATGATTTGAAGATGCATGTATATTTCAAGGTATCATAATAAAGCAGGTTGCTTCCCATGATGCATGTTTATTATAGGTATTCTGCCAATGAAGATGATTTTGAAGATGCATGTTTATTATAGATATTTCAAGGAAGTTTGAATCTAGCAATGCTTGTTACATTCAAGTTTCAAGTTTCAATATTTCAAGTAGGGATGATTTTGAAGATGCATGTATTTTAAAGTATCATTTCAAAAAAAGATGATTTAACAATGTATGTTTATTTTAGGCATCATTACGAAGAAGGATGATTTTGACGACACCTGTAAAACACTAGGTGATGAGTTTGAGACACTGTGTAAGTACCTGGGGATCACATCGCACATGTCACGACTGTTGGAGAACCAAGGAGAGCTGATGGATACTCTTATATCAAGGTATGTTCACCAGGCGCCTCTGTAGGTTTGAAAAAAGGGTGTGTCAGTTAGTTTTGTCAGTAGTGTTTTCAAAAACAAGTGGGTACAAACACTTTTTTTGTGGGTTCTTAGTAGAGTGGTGTCATGGAGGTGGTCAATTCTTGATAGCTCTATGGCAGACAAATGATTGTTAATTTATTCTCTTGCTATATTGACCCGATAGTATCTATTATGAAGGCAGTGGATAATCATTTTTTATATACATTTCAAAGCTACACTACACCATCATGGAGTTTAAGATATCATTGAATTACAAAAAAAATGCATAGTTAATTTTAATGATACACATGAGAATCATTTGGGCTAAATGTTTTCAAATGCCCTCTCCTGCAAGGTTCTGAAAGTATTTTTTTATTTTTTATAGATGTCGTTCAGTGGTCTAGATATGAGCGTGTGTTTGGGCCTATTATACACCGTATTTCAACCACAGATAGACAAATTATTTTTTTCTCATCATGTCTTTTTGTATGATAGGTGGTGCAAGAACCCGGCCCTTAAAGAGAAGCTGTCAGCGTCTAGTGTACCTCCAGTACAGTACCCACTACCAATCAACCATCTAGTCCCACTGCCATTAGACTTTAGTGAACTCATCAACACTGTGTCTACTTTCACGTAAGTTCACAAGTATTTGATGCATGTGTGGCCTATTGGGGAGAGCAAAGTCCATCCCTATGTGGGTTCAAATCACGAAAGCAGTTATAAGGGCAATATGCAGGCTGTCTATTTTTAAGTAAGAATAGACCAATACAAACCCAGTAAGCAATGCACCAAGTAATTACAGACACATTGCTGTTTACTCAGATCTGCAGACCCTTTCATAGTTCGATTATAAACCCTTCTCAAATCAGTTAGTTAGAAAGGAAGTAGTTTTTTTTACCAATATCTATTTTCTCTTATAAAACATTCAAGAATTTATTAGAAGATACTTAGTAAGCTACATTTATATATCCCTATAATGCTTATGTAACATGATCCAAATGCTTTACTCATTCAAATGTTCCCTATTTTGTCCACAGATGCCCTAAATCAGATGGAGACGACAGTCGAGCCCCAACCATGTGTTTGGTATGTGGCAAGATGCTGTGTTCACAGAGTTACTGTTGTCAGACACAATTCAATGGGGTATCAGTGGGCGCGGCCACAGAGCACACCTATAAATGTGGTGCAGGTGTTGGGGTCTTTCTCAGGTATGAAGAACTTGCTTTTGTGTAAATCATCTAGGTAGCATTTTAATAAGCATCTTATGCTAAGAAATTGTGTTAGTTCAAAACAACATTCCCTCTTATTTCAGTATTGAGTTAAGCAATATTGCAAAGTTACAGAGCTTTGGAATTGTCTCTGAGATGCTTTCAATAATGTGTCGCATTATGCTTTTGTACAACTGTTTAAAGTACATCAATTTTGACTTGCACAAATGTTTAGTTGTTTAAAAGTTGTTTGGTTGATACTCTTACCATTGTCATATCTACCGCTGATTTATTTTCTTGCTGCCAATAATAGAAGAAAAAAAACAGTAAAGAAAACCACTTCTTCAAGTGTTCATCACAAGATTATAATAAGTGCTTAACAATACAAAGGACTTACTATAATTTTGTGTTGAAGTCTCATTGTAAAATGGAACCTAGGAAAGAAATTAAAGTGAAATTGCAGATTTTTTTTTTATTATTATTTTTTTTCTCCCTTTATTTTTTGTGTCTGAAACTAAACTTGACAAACCAGATGGTTGCTGATGTATATATATTAAAGCGAGTGATTGAAATTCAATGCATTTATTTGGTAATGGAGTACTGAAGTGACAGAAGGATAAATTTCTCTTTTGGATGATACAAAAAGACTGCTTGGTTATGCCAATGTGTCCGAATAGGAGTCATTGAGGTGCCAACCATTTAACTTTGTTTCATCCATTGATTACTGTAACAATGTTCAATCAAAGTCTGTGGGAAAACAGTCCATATCAATATGTTAAAAGGTATTGTGCATCTTATTTTAGGGTAAGGGAGTGCCAGATATTACTTCTAGCTGGGCGTCGCAAAGGATGTTTTGTACCACCCCCTTATATAGACGATTACGGGGAGACAGACCAAGGGCTGAGGTAAGGCTTGTGACAGTTGAAAATATTTTGTTGAAAATGATGCTGTTTGGGTCTTCTGTGTGAAAGGTTGCTGGTTCTAGACCCGTCCCAGGTCATACCCAAAGACCTACCTAAACAATGGCATTCATAGCTTTTCTCCTTTGCATTCTGGGTAATCAAAGTAGCACTACGACTGGAAAAGTCTATTTTGTTTTAGGTATAATATAAGGTCAGGCTGGTTTCGATCATTTAGAATGCTGATGGTTCTACCGGCTTGACCAGCCCTTATGGGCAGTTGAGTATGGGGTCTTCATCATTAAGAGTCGGGCATTGCTACATAACTTAAATAATGTTGATGCGATGTAAACCTATATAAATAAATAAATAAAGTTACACTACAACCACAGAAATCTTTTCCCAATTTGACTATGAATGACACATTCACTTTCCATTAAATTATTAAGCTCCTCATTTAGAATATCAGTAATGAATATGGCATGAAACTTTGCAGACCAATAGAATTTCATTAAATCCTCCTCTACTCAAGGGTTTCCAAGGCACTGTCTCACCGATGGAGATTTTTATCTTTATGAAATAAAATGATTTCTATGGATAGAATGACAACACAAATTTATAAAGTGAGATAATACTTGAAATGCTTCTGAACCCTGCATAACAGTTTACTTTGTATAGATATATCATATTTGAATTGCACTCATAGTAGAATTATTACTGTTAATGACTGCTCTTATGTCATGTTAACATAACCACATTAGAATGGTTTGGTCTAAAAATAGGTACCTATTTTTATTACCTAAAACTTAACATACCTTTATATTACCTGAAAAACACTACCTATACCTACATACTTCCACTCAATAATAGCTTGCCCTCTTATTATTGATTTTTGAACCACAGTAAATGGTCAATTTGTAAACAATGATTTTTCATTTTTGTCCTGTGAAATCGAAATTGGTTAGAGCGTCTTTGACTCAGATTTTTAGATTGGATGACAGTAAATAACCTTAGCTGTCAATGGGCCCTAAAACTCCATTGATTTTAAACAGTCTGTTTTTTATTTTTAACATTTCAGGAGAGGAAACGCTCTTCATCTGTGTAAAGAAAGCTACGAGCAGCTTCAGAAGATATGGATGTCTCACTCTATACCAGAAACCATAGCTCACAACCTCGAAACTACCAGCTCTCTACTCAGTATAGACTGGCAACACTTATAGATTGGTCATGTTTTTTATTGACATTTCTATCTTTAAGTTGTTACATAGCTTTTTACTGGAAACTGTTTTGTTTGTTTTTCATCCACTCCTACCTTGCTCTAGTAATTTGCATTTCAGAGTATATGTGAATCTGCACTTTCAATTAATGATATTATTTTCATTAAATTTCAATGAAAATTGAGAATGTTCTGAGAAAAAGGACAGTGCATATCATTACCGTTTTCTTTTTCTATCAGATTGAGACTCACGTTTTTGAAAATTGTCTCGGACAAAAAAAAAGAAAAATTGCACACAAACCTATCCTATGTTGCAAATGAACATAAGAAAAAGCTTTTACTTTGTAAGGATAATGTAAAACATTTTGACAAAAAATTGCTTAAGTCACAATTACTAATTAATTCATTTGCCATAATGTATTTTGAAAATTTCATAAGTTCACAGAAAAACGTTTCCCTCAATCCAATCACATATTGAGAATATACTGTGAAAGTTAAATGCTTATGAACAGCACTAGATTTGTTGGGTGATACTGTGAAAGTTAAATGCTTATGAACAGCACTAGATTTGTTGGGTGATACTGTGAAAGTTAAATGCTTATGAACAGCACTAGATTTGTTGGGTGATACTGTGAAAGGTAAATGCTTATTATGAACAGCACTAGATTTGTTGGGTGATACTGTGAAAGAATTATTAACATTTAACATTTGGTATTCTTATGTATAAACATTTCTCATTGAGCTGAATTTAAAAACATCTAACATTTGGTATTCATATGTATAAGCATTTCTCATTGAGCTGAATTTAAAACTTTTGTGCCATTGTAATTAAAGAGTTGGGAAAATGTGAATAAAAGATTGTTACAAAGCTCATTGGAATTATCAGACAACTCCAATTATTGCCTTAAAGCATAGTGGTTTACTGACATGTTGGGGAAATGTTCTCTGAGGTTAACCAATATATTTTAAAGTACATAATTTCATATCATGTGGGTTCAAATGACAGTGGGGGCTTCCGTGGCCTAGTGGTCATGTAGGGTACAGAACTTGAAATCACATGGCCTCTCTCCACATGGGTTCAAATCCCAGTGACGAGAGACATTCTCCCGACTGTCTTATGGGGTGCCGATTGTTCTACCCTGCTTAACCAGCCCTTATGGGCAGTTGAGTATGGGGTTTTCCTCCGTCATTAAGAGTCGGGCATCACAGATAACTGAAATAATGTTGATGTGATGTAAAACCCCAAATAAACAAATATATAAATAAATCAAATCATGGTAGGGATTCATCATGATTTTCATGAGGGGCAGTCTCTCGACTGACTTATGGAATGCTGTTGGCTCTACCCGCCTTGACCAGCCCTTATAATCAGTAAAGTCTAGGGTCTTCCTCGATTTATAATGATTAAAGAGAGTCGCAATATAACTGAAATTCTTTTGATGTAATGTAAAGTACTAAAAAACAATCAAGGTAATTACCTTAACATATATCCACTCCTATTGTATTTTTTCTGGAGTGAAAAAGTCCTCTCCAAGAGAAACTGTTTTTTAAAGAATTTTGACAATCAAAAATGTTTTTTTGACAGAGTTAATCTTTCATGCTATGTAATCTATTTTATTCACTTATCACTTAATATAAACCCATTCAAAGCCCTTACTGCCTCAAACCCGACCTTACCCATGTTCTTTGGAAAACGTTTGCAGCAATTTGACAACAGGGTCTATTTATCCTAATGTTCTACTAACACAATAATTTCTACCCAATGACGCAAACAAAGAGTATTTTTTTGTTGCACCTACTGTTCCTTTCAATAGGG
The DNA here is from genome assembly GCA_947846245.1 of Cerastoderma edule. Classification (NCBI taxonomy): domain Eukaryota; kingdom Metazoa; phylum Mollusca; class Bivalvia; order Cardiida; family Cardiidae; genus Cerastoderma; species Cerastoderma edule. The sequence goes on from OX401404.1 coordinate 6,596,993, forward strand.
ACCAATCACAAAGTCCCGTAGGGAGGATTGAGTTATTACACATAAGCAGAAAACATAATGAACCATTATGGCTTAAGGAGGCTTTGTCTACACCCTGTATTACTTCTTAACCCTTTACCAAACGCCCAATTTTCAACTGTCCCAAATTAAAAGAGTTTGCAGACGACATTTAAAAATATAACAAAATTGAAAAATAATTTTCTGATAGGGCAGAAAACCTTGTGGGAAAAGGAGAAATTGCTCGAAAAGAGCAATTTCTCCTTTTCCAACAATGTTTTTCAGAGTCGTCTGCAATAGACTGGTCAAAGATCGTTATTGTTTGGTAATGGGATAAGATGTAACCTTGTACACAACATCAGGTATATGATGTACTCCTCTGTGATCAAGTACTTATATGTACCTACATGCTGTATTAGCCCTAAAAATGTAACCTGGTATGCAACATTAACTATACTCATGATATATGATATTATACATGATACATGATATTAATCCTTAATCCTGTAAGGATTTCCATTAAAATAAACATGATGCTTATTCCCTTGCATCAGATGACATTTTAAAACATTGTGATTGAAATATATTTTTTTCTTGAAGAGCTGTTTTTTCCCTTCAATAATTTTGCAGTTAGTAAGATCACTTGCATCAGATGACATTTTAAAACATTGTGATTGAAATATTTTTTTTTCTTGAAGAGCTGTTTTTTCCCTCCAATAATTTTCAGTTAGTAAAATCCCTTGCATCAGATGACATTTTAAAACATTGTGATTGAAATATTTTTTTTTGTAGAGCTGTTTTTTCCCTTCAATAATTTTGCAGTTAGTAAGATCCCTTGCATCAGATGACATTTTAAAACATTGTGATTGAAATATATTTTGCTCTTGTAAGCCGATTTTTTCCCTTCAATAATTTTGCAGTTAGTACCGGTAAGATCCCTTTAAAACTTGCATGTTTCTTATTTCACCATGAAGTTTTAAGTATGAAAACATCATTCATCCAGAGTCCTTTTTAAACTAGAGTGTCTCAGGCTTTGAGCCCAACCAGTTTCTCTGGTTTCATAGGTGTGTCCTTTGGCAAGACACTTCAAAACCCAAACCTAGAACTGGTATATCAGAAAAGCTCAAACACAACTGAACATTTTCTGACCAGGCGTCAGACCCCCATATTAACAAACATTTTTTTTATTCCATTGGCAATGAATGGGTTATCTTAGATAATCACTGTCAGCATATAATGTAGTACAGTCCAACTTGTGTTAAGCAACCATCCTTTGAAACAACCAACCTGCCGTAAACAACCACTACAGAAAGTCCCATTTTTGGATTTATAGTGTACATCAACTTGTGTGAAGCAACCAATCTGTCTTTAACAGCCAATTTTCTCAGTTCCATAGGTTTACCTCTTAACACAAAGTTTGACTGTATAAAAAAAATCCCTTTTTCATAACAGCTACCTTATCCCACAGATTTTTCGAAATTGTTGAGGTGAGCAGATTCTCTCAAGCAATTTCTAATTTTCGTGATGAGCTTTTTGATTTTGTATATATTTCAGCGTTATTATTTTCTTTTATCACCTCAATTTTATTCTTTAACCCATTACCAAACAATAACGCCATTTTACTAGTTTGTTGCAGACGACTTATGAAAACATTGTGTGAAAAGAAAAAATTGCTCTTAACGAGCAATTTCTCCTATTCACACAATGTTTTCTGCCCTATCAGAAGATTGTTTTTCAATTTCATCACATCTTGAAATGTCATCTGCAAACTCTTTCAGTTTGGGACACTCGAAAATTTGGCGTTTGGTAAAGTGTTAAGTAGAGCTTTGTATATCCAATTTCCCTATTACAGAATACATACATGTATTCTTTTTACCCATTTCCTAATCTGTACTTTGCAGCAGGTGCCGTAAAATCAAAGTGGCAAATATATTGCCTAAAAAGTGCAAAATCAGGTAAAGGATAACTAACATTGAAACATTGTGGCAAAAGAAGATATTGCAGATGTTCAGTTTCTGCTTTTGTCACAATATTTTTTTTTATGTTTACTAGTTTTAAGAAGTGGAATGGTTAGAGCACCTACAGACAATGCTAAGAAATCTCATTGGAACAAAAGAAGAAATTGCTTGCATCAATCAATTTCCTCTTTTGTCAGTGTGTTCTAGATCTACTCTAGATGTTAATTTCACTTTGGATCAATCTAATTTATTACATTTGCTTATGAGGTTAACCCTTTACCAAATGCTAAATTTTCGACTGTCCCAAATTGAAAGAGATTGCAGGCAACATTTAAAATATGAAATATTAAAATAATCTTCTGAAGGGGCAGAAAACAGTGCTGGAAAAGGAAAAATTGCTTGTTACGAGCAATTTCTCCTTTTCCACAATGTATGCAGAGTCATCTGCAAATAGTGGTTAAATGTCGTTATTGTTTGGTAAAAGGTTAAAAGGAATGTTGAAGGATATGTTTGTTTCCCCACTGTATGATATGATGTGCTTCAAGTATTCATTTAATGGAAAGTTAATTGAAATGTTTTAAGATGTGTACTTAACAATAATTGCAAATGGAAATAAACCTGTACCAAATCTTTGTTGTTTTGCTTTAGCCTGTTAATCTGGCATAGAGTTCTCATGTATTGAAACAGGGTGCCTTCAAGTTCAATAATGCTTGACTTAAGAGAAGACCAAGACTATGTAAGTTTAAACTTATTTATTTTACACCAGTTGTGACAGAAGTTTAAAGCTTATTGAATTCACTCTTGATGACTGCTTCCTGTATACAAAACCAGTACTGCAAATTTGAGAGCTAGTCTCAGCATTTTGACCTTGTATTTAATGGGGATTAAATCTGGTACTCTAGTTAACCCATTAGCATACAATAACGACATTTAACCACTTTGTTGCAGACGACTCTGGAAAATATTGTGGGAGTAAAGAACAATTTCTCCTTTGCCTACAATGTTTTCTGCCCTTTCAGAGAATTTTTTCCCAATTTCATCACATGTTGAAATGTCGTCTTCAAACTCTTTCAATCTCGAAAATTTGATGTTTGTTAAAGATACGCTCTCAGAGATATTTGGAGTATTAATTTCAATTTTTTAATCACACTCTTTGTCACTTAACCAATTTTCGTTTTAACGGTAATGTGTATGCGTCCATATGCATGTGTGGAAAACGGGGTTTTCCGAAGACCCACATGACAAAGGTGTATCTAAAAATACCATCTCTTACTCTAAGTTTAAAATGGTCTTAGATATCTTCCATTTTAATGTTCTAGATGTTCTTTGTATCATTAAGATTAGGGTTGGGAAGCTGCCAATAATCAAGTTCTATGTTACTACAGAAATCTTTGTTGTTGTTTTTTACAGTAGAAGATGCTTTGTTTCAAAAAGTTAAAAACTCCATCTCTGAGTCTCTTTAACCCTTTCTCAAAATTCAAATTTTCGACTGTCCCAAATTAAAAGAGTTTGCAAACAACATTTTAAAACGTGATGAAATTGGAAAATAATCTTATAGGGCAGAAAACATTGTGGGAAAAGGGAAAATTGCTTGTTTTCTCATTTTCCCAAAATGTTTTCTTAAGCCATCTGCAACAAAGTGGTCAAATGTCGTTATTGTTTGGGAAAGGGTTAAAGGGTCCACAGAGGCCTATGTTCTACCACTGCGTCACTTTCACCCAAAATCTCTCTGTGAGATGGAATAATGACTGGACTGTGTTTGAATTCCATGTGTGGAAGTCTTTAAGCTGACTTATGGAATGTTGATAGTTCTACAAAGAAACTTGACTGCTATTGACTGCTGATGGACTGACCACTAAGCAGGTTTTCCTTATAGTGCTGGAACCGACTTCATGCTTATGCAAAAAGGTTGGATCCAGGCCAAGTATATTGGTGACTGGTGGGGCTTCCGTGGCCTAGTGGTTAGAGTACAGAACTTGAAATCACATGGCCCCTCTCCGCGTGGGTTCAAATCCTGAGAGGGATATGGATTTTCATGAGAGGCAGTCTCCCGACTGACTGACGGAATGCCGATGGTTCTACCCGCCTTGACCAGCCCTTATGGGCAGATGAGTATGGGGTCTTCCTCCATCATTAATAGTCGGGCATCGCTACATAACTGAAATAATGTTGATGTGATGTAAAGCCCATACATATATATATATTGGTGACTGGCCTCCTATCTAACCTGTTTGCTACTCTGAGTATTTTTCCTCACCAAAATTAAATAGATAATTTAGGTTTAGTAAAGCAGACGACACAAGAATCTATTTTTAGAAAATTACCCAGCATTCCTTAACTCAAAGAGTGACCTTGACCATGGACATATAGGTTTTTTGTATCGCACACCAACATGTTATTTCTAACTTATGCTCAAAGTTATCTAGAAAAAAAAAACACAACCCTTTCAAAAACAATAACGACATTTGACCACTTTGTTGCCGACAACTTTAGAAAACATTGTGAGAAAAGGAGAAATTGCTTGTAACGAGCAATTTTTCCTTTTCCCACAAGGTTTTCTGCCCTATCTGAAGAATATTTTACAATTTCATTACATTTTAAAATGTCTGCAAACTCTTTCCATTTGGGACAGTCGAAAATATGTTGTTTGGGAAAGGGTTAAAATAAAATTGTTATGGTCCCAAGTCTCTTTGGTAAACGGTAAAAATTGGTTCTACGTGTCTTCTGAAATTGTAATTTAAAACTGGGTTGTTGGTCTCCTTGAAAATACTCTGGTAAAAAATTGGTTTTTATACCTTTATGGAAATATTCAAAATTTAAAACTCAAAATCATTTACAAGTATCAACATTTTATTAAGGCATACTTATTAAATCAAACAAGTTTTCCCTCTTCCAATAATAACTATTCAATCAAATAAGCTGTGTGTAAAAGAGAATTCACATATTTCACGTTATTTGCTCTCCATTTCCCAAACACATTCATTGAGTACTACCGAACATCATTTGTTCGAATCTAAAACATAAGAAAATCGCATTCATTTAGTATCGAAATTTTGTGTAGACTGAAATACAAGGAAAAGCGATAAAATAGCTGAATAGTTCTTGAATTCTTCAAATAAAGTGCATTCAAAATAAAAGAATATGAAAAAGAAATATAACGCATATCTATGAGTGCTTACACTGCTCAACATTATCTTCACATACTCTAGTGGCATATAAACAAATATCAAATCTAGGATTCAGCAATATGAAAGAACCAAAAACACAAAATATTTCATCATAAAAAATGATACCATTTTCACCTTCATCTTGATGAAGGGTGTAAAACATTGTGAAATTCTTCTTTTATCACAATAACAAATGCTGTTCTCCAGTAGGTAGGATAAAAGAAAATTAAAAACAGTGTTTAAGAAGTATTTACAGTATTCATGGAATTAAAGCTCTACAGGAATGATTTCATAAAGTTGGCAACCATTAATTATTCTACAAAAGATAAGATAAAAACAAAGTGAAACAAGCATTTTTGAAAACAGTTCCAAAATGAATCATATGAAATACTTTTCATAAGAGGATTTGGTTACCAAAATCCTGAGTAGAGTCTCATAAATTCTACAATAACAGCTTAAACATAATGACTGATCAAATTGCCATGTACATTAATGAAAGGCTTCTTAACTTTCCCTCATATATAAATATATCTCTTTTAAATTCTTTTGTGTAGTTACATATTACACTTTCTTGGAACAACTGAATAAAAAGGAAAAAATTGTTAGTGGTGGGAAAATTAGACCTTTTTCAAAGTTAATTTTTATTTATGTTGCTGCAAACAAGAATGTACAAATAATACAATGGTGAATGACACTTTCCTTTTATTATAAGTAATTGTTGATGCTGTGCAGAAGACACTCTGCAACAACTTTTTACAAAAGATCTGCATCTAATAAGAATCTAAAGGACTTGGCATTAACTTTTAATCTCAATTGCCCAAATGTTCAAGTTTCCAAAGAGACTAAACTTGTCCATACACATCTCAAACCTGTCCAGGACTAACAAACAATTCCTTTTTCAAGGTTTAAAATGTATCATATGTTGTTGTACATGAAAAAGATAAAACATTACTTGTCCAAACCAATTTTTTAGTCATCCTGGAATAAAGCAACAAGACTTAATGTCGAGCTTTGCTCTAATAGTCTACTCTGTTTATTGTCTTAAGATAGAAAGCCCATTATTATCCGCCATTTTGAAACTCATTCATTTGTCGGATGACTTCTATCCCTCTAGGGATACATTGTACGGAGCCAGATCTATTCTGTTTAATTCAAATAGTTCCCCCGACCGAAGTATACCAATAATAACTGAAGGAATCCGCCAAAAGTATGGGTTTCAAAATGGCAGATTATGGGTATTCTACCTTAACTATTGAAAAGATTTTACTCAAATAACTTAAAATTATTAACTTAAAATTCGATTTAAAATTGCACCATGTTCCTTCACTTCTTCTTTTTAACCTTTTTCCCATTTAACTTCGCAAACAGCGAAGGGTCAATATCATCAACGGAAAGTCCTTTTACAGAAAACAATCTTTCTGCCCTTTGCTCTAGAGTCCCTCCACATTTCAAGCCCCGACTCATGAGTTCTGCCTTCAACACTTCCATCCCAAACTGCTGAACATCCTCCAAACTTTTCATGTCATCCAAACAAAATTCCTTTTTCTGAAATGAAACAATGAATAATTGTAGGATTAATGTGACAGACCTAAGATTCTGAATTATCCTGTCACTAGTGCCATTTCGGGACCGATAACTAGGTGCCGTATAACATTTGTTATATCCGGCACTAACCATATGACACATGCACATGGCAAGTTATGACGTCATAAGAACGTCATGACACACGACGACATGTTTACGTCATTCTCTACTTTATTTTTGTGTGTTTTTCTCGTGTTTTATTTTTATTTTGTTGTTTAAAAAAATATGTAGAGGTAACAGGATAAATAGAATAGATGATTGGTGTCTTTGAATAAGAAATATTATCGGGCTCGGCATCGGAATATTATCCGTTTCGCCTTCGGCTCACCGGATAATATTCCTACGCCTTGCCCGATAACATTTCCGATTCACGACACCAACCATCTATTCTCTATTTATATTGGAACCTTAGATGGATACAGAAGTATTTAAGCCTTGTTGCCATGTCTCTATCATAAATTACTGACAGAGGAAACTTCAAAACAATTTAAAGCCAGAAAAATCACAAATATTCCTTGGGTAGAGCAATCAAGCTTTCTGAAAACTGACAGATCCCCCCCAAAAAAGGCATCCAAGTTCATTAACAATTTTGTGCCAAACCTCTCAATCCATATTACCTCATCCTATCGCATCTGAGCAGAATAAACAATAATCCCTTTTGCCATAGTGGTTTCTACCCAATTTCGTAAAGAAAATATGAGTTTTTTTTCATGCTTATTTCTGCCATTTGCTGTTGCTTTTGACTTGAACCAGTCATATCATCACATATAGGTGTATCATTGGGTCAAAAAAAGTTGATTTGATCTACTTAATTTCATCCTATGTAGACAATCCAAACAAGAGATGAGAAAACAGCTCTATGACATCGTTCATCCAGCTTATCCATTTTCAAACCCTTTTGAAGCAGAAAATACATTTCAAACATTGCATCAGAATCAGATATGCTCATCCTTAGCAATTCTAATTAAACCAATTCTAAATTTAACTCATTATCTCAATCATTGACATTGTTTGTAAGTGAAGATGCAATTCTTTAAAAGGATCACAACACAACAGCATTAATAATATTTTTTACATGTTAACAAAATGAAATTACTTTGAAATATTGGTTCTTTCAACCTTTTGTCTACCTATTTGGTCCAACATGCAAAAAACATTTTCATTCCGATATTGTATAGTAACCATTGTAACAAAATGAGAAATTACTAAATAAGAGCAATTTCTCTTGAGTCTTAAATTGTTTCTTGAATAATCTGCAACCATTCCAATAAAACATGTTTCAATGAGAAAAAGGGCTAAGCCTTTCCTTTGATGAAAATTCTAATCAAGAATCTTACCACATTTTCAGTTTCAACATCTCCAGGTTCAGCCTTTTTTGCAACATCTTCAGTTTTATCCTTTGTTTCACTCTCCTGTTGATCTTGCTTCTTGGTTTCTAATAATTCATTCTTTACTTCAGATATGGCAACACTATCTCTTGCTTCATCATCAACTTGTTCCACAATATTCTCAGTCTTTACTTCTGGGTGTTCAATTTCCATTGACATTCCATTAGATGGCCCTGTGGTTGATGTTGATGGCCCCTGTGAGTCTGACATGCCAGGGGACGCAGAGTCTGAGGTGTCAGGTTCGAGCTTCACAGATGCGGAAGGTCCGTCAGAGCTCGATGAGTCTGAACCATCTTCTTCACTGTCAAGGTCACTCATATCAATGTCCACACCAAGCCTGCAATAGGATCCAATTAGTCAACAATTAGCTCTTTCATTTACCCATTCCTAAACATTCAATTTATGTACTGGGTTATTGGTTGTTTGTTTATATGGGGTTTAACGCCGTGTCAAACATCATTTCAGTAAATTTATGCCTCACCTGGGTTTCAACAGTACTAGGCAGGTCTCTTCAGTGTCTTGCCCATGGACACTCCCACGAAAATCTAATTACTGTGTTAAACCTTTAAAGCAACTGCAGTTGACTTGATCACAAGTTTTAAAAAGACTGAACTTGAATAATCCTTGTGGTATTGGTAAAAACCATTGCGCCAAAAAACAATTCCTCTCTGTCATTTCCATTTTATATCTTTGGTAGAGTTGATAAACCTGTGACTATCGACAGATGTGTTGATTTACTAGTTTAATGAAAATACTAGTTGCAAAAGAATCAATTTATTTCCAGAATATATCAAAGACCACTTCTACAACTTCAACATCTGACATGGTTAAACCAGGGCTCACCCTGGCTGGAAAAAAGTCTGCGCCAGCACATTCGCCAAATGACAAAAATAGGAGCCAAATCTAAGAAGTAGGAGCCAAATTCTGAGGAAATGGCTCCAATTAAAATTCCTTTTTTCAAACACTTTTCATGTTATAGATGTACATATGTGTTAAATCCTCTTGGTTAATTATTTCTGTTTGATATGTTTCACCATTTGTATTAAAATTGTAATGTCATAAATATGTAATGTGTAATGCCAATAAAAATATCATGTTAAAAAAAAAAAGCAAAAAAAAGCCAAGACATCCCCCCCCCCCCTTCCGAACAAATTTAAACCAAAGATGGTATAACTAAAGCTACGCTTTGAGTGACAAAATCAAAATGAATCTTTTATCTCAGATATCATCAAATCATATTGAAGACTTTACATTTCTGAATTCTCAGTTTTGTTATTTATTTCAGAAATGTCCGATAGATAAATGGAAAGTAAACATGACCTTAGGTCTACTTGTTTTTACTCTCGTCAAGACTCCGGTCTGATGATTTGAATGATTAATAATAGAGGATCACAATTTGAATAGTACTGTTGCATCAGCGAAGGAAGCGAACTGTCAATATCAAAATACTTTAAAAATTAACCCTCTTTCAAATCTCGCATTCTACCATGCATCATAAAATACTGGACGGAATGCGGTAAATAGTAATCGGTTTTCATGGAATAACCGCATCGAGTCTACCAATCAAGTGTGTCAAGTTGTTTACACATAAAAAAGATCCGATTAATACACGCCTCAGGCATTGTTTGACACAGGGATAACAATTAGCGGATTAATTTGGGGTTTTCGGAGATACTGTTAAGTGTGTCAAAGTATTTAACTGTCTTTAGTGTCCAGACAGGTGGAAATATGGTAAAGTTGAATGAAAAAAACATGTGCCAAGCAAATTCGCCAAATCGGGAAATCTTTCGCCAGAATGAAATAATATTCGCATTTGGCGCATTTGGCGACAGACAGCGTGAGCCCTGGTTAAAAGCTTAGAATGCTAATTGCATCTGATCATAATTAATGAAATGTGATAACAGTTTTTCACACACATGGAAAATTGAGTTATCACCTGTCAAAAGTGTAATATTTTTAGGATTTGTTGCTACAGAGCAAAACCACCTACCATTCTGTCCCTTTCTTCTTCTTCCCTTTATCAGATGAACTTGTCTCTGCCTTTCTCTTCCCTGATGTAGAAGCTGTAGAGGTGGAAGCTTCTGTTGTGACCTTCTTTAACCCTGATCAATGAGAAGAGAAAGCAATCAAAGATGGGACCATTCTTTGTACAAAACATGATTCAATTGTTATACATATTCTACAAATTTTAATATATAAACTTATTTACGTTACATGATTTTTCTTCTTTGAATTGTTTAATAATAGCTTGAATTTGTTGTATGAGTAAGCCACATATTAACAATCATTATTGAAAGACTGTTGATCAATTTACCTTTCTGTAAGGCATCTTCCTGGTTCTGTGAGATCAGTTCCCTCTGCTTCTCATACAGGGGATCATCAAACTTATGATGAGGCATGGCGCGCCTTCGTGCCATTCTATCCTGACGCCGCTGCTCTTTCTCCTTGTCTCTCTCCGCTTTCTTGGCCAACCAGTCCTTTAAACTGTAAAAAAAATAAAACAGTTCTTTTTCTAAACCACTCAATTTTTTAATCATTTGTTTTTATGGAATCAATGTTAGCTTTAAACACTTAAATTGTTTCTTTGTTATTTATCCTATTTGAGCAAAAGGTATCACCATCAAATAGTTTTATCTTATAAAGAACATATATTTCAATGAAAAAAGGAGAAATAACTGATCTATCTACTATATTGAATTATTTTTTCCTTATGTTTCCAAACTGAAGTATTTCTTAAAGTGCTGGAACCGACTTCATGCTTATGCAAACAGGTTAAATTAAGACCAGCTGCTAAGAAAATTGTCTGCTGTCCAGTGATCTAACCTGTTTGCTACTCTGAGCATCTTTACTCAACAAAATGAAGCAGATATTTAAGGTTTTGGTAAGCAGACGACATTAAAAATCTAATGTTAGAAAATTACCCAGCACTGTAAGGGATATTTTTTGGGTCGGTTAGACATTATCGGAACAATAATATCAGGCTTTCTAACAATCATTCAGGACAGTAAGCTAAATGAGTGTTAACTTAAATTATGATAATGAAAAGCATTAAGAAAGAAATAAAAGAAAATACATTGTCTTGTGACTTAATTTTGCAATAAGCTTTACAATTCCTTCATCAACTAGATTGAAGTATAATTCAAACTAGAGTTTGTTAAAAAAAAATAAGCCAATGAAGAATGATTCCTACATGAGTTTGCTTTATCTTTATGTCAGAGAATGAAAGCTCCTTTTGATTTGAATCTACTTTATAAAATGAAAAATCACTTACTCTTTCTCCACATTGACATCCCTCATTCTTCTACCACTCAGATCTCTACAAGCGTCATGGTTTGTGGTTTTGTCAATCTGAGCACCAATAGCTCGCAACATTGACCCAAAACCTGCATTAAAAAATCAGTGTTATACAAATTGGTAAATTGAACACCTTCCTGGTTCAAGGGAAGACACCCATGTTCTTTACATATTTGAAGCGCTTACCATAGTATTGAACTGAAACCTCAATCAATTTGCAAAATATTCCAGAGAGAATCTATTTTCAACGACCATTGCATAGTTTTCACAATATGAGTTATGTTGGTACCCCCTGAAAAGCTGTTGATGATCAAGCATTGATTCTGAAACAAGTTCTTAAGCTGTTTACGTCCTTGATTTATAAACAAAACTCGCATAACATGTTAGATAATGTAGAGTATCAATGCTTTCATCCAACCATAACCTTTAACATTGCAAGCAATAAAAAAAAAACATTGCAAACTCATAGAAGGTCCATCACAATGTCCCAAACAATTGAACCAACGTCATTCACCTCCTGATTCTTTCCTCTAAGAAAAGATTTCCCTCAAAAGTATAAACCCCCTCGGATTCAGTATATGCCTTCATTCACATTATCAGAGAGGGAGTTAGATATTGTTTTCCGCGTTATTGTTTTTCACAGGAGCTGTCCCAACATCAATCAAGCATGCCGCTTAATCATTTGCAGAAATCTGAAAATGTCTCACAATTGGAAACATTATTCAAAACAACTCATAACCAGCGATGATAAATTGTTGAGGAAGGTGATCAACTTTTTCACTGTCACAGTGTGAGTAAACACAGTAACAGATAAGTTTTGGTTTCAGAAAGCCTTAAATGAAGGATCTTAAGAGTGAAAATTTGACCGTCACCGTTACTTGCCCTGTAATCTAGCATTATCACTCATAAATTTTATTGCTACAACCCCGGCTGCGGTGCAATTTCGCAGAATGACAAAATCGTTAACTGTTAAAGAGAAATCAAATCAATTTTTGATAAGGTTGTGTTACTGTATATAATTTTTCTACTCCTTGAGCATCACTATAAAATAAGTGAATCAAGAAAACATAATGATTTAATCATACCTTACCTTACTGTCTACACTTTCACCCTAATTGACCCAAAATCACGCTATTTTCCCCTCATGTGGGTAACAGGTACATTCCCCTATTTGTGAAAAAAAACCTGCATCAAGCCATATTAATTTGTCAAGCTTACCTCCTTTTCCTCCGACCAGTCTGATGTATGTATGATAGACGACATTTTCTTGTACTGGCTCCTCATCGTCTACTAGTGCTCCATTACACACAAGGAAACAGGACTCTAATGGGACACCCTGAAATAAAGTTTCATCATGATTTATCAGCTATTACTCTGACCTAAATGCATAGTTTTCACATGAATTAATAATTTTAAACACAACGGAAAATATGATGTCTATATTATCATGCAAACAAGAAAGTATGAATGAGCTTCATAATACATCAATCTGCCATAAATCAAAACCATTTGAACCAGTTGATTATTCTTTTGTTTTATCATTTCAATCAATAAATGCAGTTAAAAAATTGCTTTACTGTTGAATAAGTATATGATTTATATAATACCAGAGCAATTATGCTGTAATTTCTTTCTCGTGTTTTTTTTTTTTTTGCTTCTTCAGTATGTATCATGCTTATTTTTTCACGAAACATGAAGCAAAATCAAAGCAGGAAAAGATAAAACATCATTCCATTCTGTAAGGAAACAATAATTAGTTGTGCCTACATCTCTAGTATAGACATGACTGGCGTACCAGTACATTTGGGAAAGACTGTATCCCTAATTGTAAAAAAAAGTCCAGAATCATTCAATGGTCTGATAAACGTAAAACACTTTCAAAACATTCATCTCATCTTCGCCAATGAAGATTGTTAATTCATTTTGAAACAATTAAGATAAATTATTTCTAGATGAGAATTCTAACCAGAAAACAGCATAGGTTGTTGACAGTTGAGGGGTTGGTGAGGAAGAATTTTGAAAATACGCGAAAACCAATGAACTTTCAGTTTTACATATTTCCTGAAATGAGTTGTTATTCACTTACGTACCTTGGTTTTGTGCAGGTGATCCTTTAGTTCTTTGATACTCTCGTATTCCTTGTGATCCACACAAAGGACATGTCGGGAGCAGTAGCTGTGTACAAACGTCGTCATTTCGATAATACAAATTACCGGAAATCGATGAGGTTGTTTTTTCCGGTTGTTGTTGTTGTTGTTGTTGTTGTTGTTGTGGACTGGTTCCGATCGTTAATTTGTTTACCAAACGATTTTAAGTAGAGCTTCAGTCTAAGAATAACCATGGCGGCAAAAATCAAACCAGGTTTCTTTTTGCATAAAGTGATCTTAGTGCTTTTGAATTTATGTGCGATATCTTTGTTGGGGACAAATGGAAGCCAGACGTTTCCTGCAAACCGATGGCTCGCAGATTTCCAAAAAGCAAAAGCTGTTCTCAATATTTCGGGTAAGACTAAATATCCGTCCTTTTATGTAGGAAAATTGGAAATCATTTCCGAAGAGATCGACTTCAAGATGACTCTGTATCGATCAAGTTTAGCGGGTAATATTGTCCTCAGCGTAGATGGCGAAAACACTGACCTTGACCTTTCAACTTTGGCTGTTTATGATGGATCTGTACTCGAGCCTTGCTGTGGACACACAGCGCTTGTAAAAGTCACACCTGAGGGAGTTGATGCCATAATAAACACGGCAAATAATACGTATATCATAGAGCCATGGTCAAGATATGAAAAAAGCGAGCGCCAATCAAATTACACAGATGAACCGAAAGGGGACAGTGCACGTCGAAGTTCCGTACCGACAAACACAGAATTCGACTGTATCCTGTACACCGCAAGGGATGTTTTGATGAACAACACCAGAACTGAAGCGGCCTATACTGGAAATCTAAGTGGTGACCTGATAAATACAAAATCGACACCCACTGAGAGAAGTCAAAGAGTAAGAAGAAGTAGGCCTACTGATAAAACGGAATGTGCAATCCACGTTGTTGCTGACGACACGTTTTTCACCCAGGTTGGACATGCCAGCGTAAAGACAACATTCAACGAGATGATGTATTTTGTTCGGGAAGCAGACGCGATATACCGAGGAACCGACTTCAATGGTGACGGTTTGGGAGATAATATTGGCTTCTATGTGACAAAGATGTCCATACTCACAAACTCGAGTCAACATTACATGAAAGAGAGCTCTACGGCATCAGAATATCTATACGCGTTTTCTAGGTACAACTTTGATGAATTTTGTCTAGGTGTAGCTTTTTCAAGCAATGAGTTCGCAAACGGGGTAATAGGTCTTGCTTGGATCGCGAGCTCGAGTAAATATGGACAGCCAGGAGGCATATGTCAAAAGCGAATTTTTGTAAATCCCCATGAATACAACCTAAACACGGGTTTAGTGACCTCGCATAATGCTGGCAACAGGATGCCTACGTATAAGACGGTCATCACATTGGCTCACGAATTCGGACATAACTTTGGAAGCCCCCATGATTCTAAAGGTAATGCAGAATGTGCTCCTGAAGGAAGCTACGGTAACTATCTCATGTATGCTTACGCCACTGAGGGTACTTTGCCGAACAACAAACTATTTTCACCGTGCAGTATAGGATACATTTATCCTGTCCTTAGAAACAAAGGGTCGTGTCTTACGTCAATGGATGAGGACAGGTCTGTCTGTGGTAACGGTATAGTCGAGAATGGAGAAGACTGTGACTGTGGATCGAAACATACTTGCTCAGAGATCGATTCCTGCTGCACGCCGGATGACGAAGAACCCAACTCAACCGATGTTCCTTGCAAACTTAGAACGTCCGAAGGAAGTGAATGTTCTCCCATCGTGTCGCCATGCTGTAACATTGGGTGTCGCATCAATCTTTTAAGCGAAGAAAAACAATGCAGGGCAGAGAGAGATTGCGCGGCATCTCAACTCTGTGACGGGATTACTGCCGAGTGTCCGGATGTCGAGAACAAACCGAATGGTACCGAGTGTGATGGAGGAACCAAAATGTGCATGGATGGGTCGTGTACTGGAGACATTTGTACGGTTCACGGAAAAAATCCGTGTTCGTGTAGTGGCCAATACAGTTGCTTTATATGTTGTCAGTCAAGCGTTTCTTCTCCATGTGAACCCACGACCAATCACGTTGGGCAGATGATTCACAGACTTCTCGGCCAATCTTGTGAGGACAGAAGGGGTTATTGTAATGGGAGAGGAAAG
Organism: Cerastoderma edule; assembly: GCA_947846245.1. NCBI lineage: Eukaryota > Metazoa > Mollusca > Bivalvia > Cardiida > Cardiidae > Cerastoderma > Cerastoderma edule. The sequence goes on from OX401404.1 coordinate 6,612,661, forward strand.
TGTGTCATCAAGGACAGCAGCAATACAATGGACAGGATTCATGACGCTTTCACGGAGGAATCTGTTGAAAGTTTCAAAAAGTTACTGGAGTTATACTGGTACTACTGGGTGGCCGCCATTGTTGCCTTGACATTCATGATAGCGGTGTTTGTGTTGACGTGCAGAGGGGACGGCGATGTTCACACGAGTGCATACATGCATGGTCAATTCTGCCGTATTCAGAGAGAGGCAGAGATCCAAAAGGAGTATCTGGTGAGGAGAAAGGCTGAAACCAAAGAGTTCTACGACCAACAGCTGAGAAATCCTGACACCTCAAGAGAGATGTCTGCCACCCAAGCCATTGCTCGATTAATGACGTTCTTCCCTACTGCCACCATTGATATCATAATGCAAACATTGGAGGCGAGTGTGAACGAGGAGGCAGCGGTCCGTTTGTTGATCCTTAGAAACTATCCATTCAGAAGAGTCTGCAGTAAAACAAATAAGTAACTTTGTTAACATAGTAAAACATACATACTAATTCAGGGTTTTCATTAAGAACTGATTGGCAATGTCAACAATCGGTTGAAATCCTTTGTGAATCGGTTACTTAATGCCCTCATTAAGAACTGATTGGCAATGTCAACAATCGGTTGAAATCCTTTGTGAATCGGTTACTTAATGCCCAGTCTTAAAGTCTGATAAAAGAGGGTTTTCTGGCTGAATCTGTTAGATCTCAACCTGGATTTCTTACTTTAAACCGTTATGAAAACCAGGTGCATACTCAGTAACGGGTTTGCTCTCAGTTTCTCCTTGATAACAGACATTTCTGTATTGCAAAAAATGTTTATTAAAACGTGTGATGTCTTAAAGACGACACAATGCTTGATACCAGCTATAAACGACAATAATGAGCTTTTCTTCGTGACTTGCATCCTATATCAATATTAGATTTCGACATATTTGAATAGTTTCATTTATTGTTCAGGTGAAGCCGTTCGACAAGGGACTTTTTACAAGCGTACTTAGCTTTGGAAAATTACATAGGAAATGTGTTTAATTGAACTGCCTCCATAATGTAATCAATTTACTGTCTGTTTACATATCAAAGAACTAAAATAGTATTAGTAGAGGTATTTGTGTATTATTGACAGTCTTTCCAATTTGATGATTAGAGGGCAACGCGAACTGATTAGGAAACTGTTGTAAACACCTTAGCACTAACTTTACAAAGCCATACTTAGAGATGATTGCCATTGTAATTGAACAATGCATGACCAGAATCGACCCTGTTCCATTTTGCTGTCTTTCCTTACATACTTTTGCTTTGAGTTCTTACTTATCATGATGTTTTTAATGAAATTACCAGTTATTTATTGTCGTTGTTTTTGTTCTTTTTTTTTATGTTGCATGAAGTTATGTATTTATCATGTTAGTTTAAAATAAAAAATCCTAATTATTTATTATGAAATCCAATCTTTTGTTTTCTTTATTTGAAATGTCGCGATAAGAACAATGAGCTAATATGCTTAAGTTCTAATAAAATATGTTCTGTTCTGTTCTGTTCTGATAAAATTTGCTTTACACATGATTGAGTGTCTTAGGCAACGGCCTAATTGAAATGTGTTTAGTTTATGTTTTTTAGCTACATGGTGGCGACATCTATGTACAAACCAGTACAACCTATTAAAGACCACGTTTTGAGTTTGTGTGTTGAAATGCTATTCCCATCAGTAGTGGCGAAATCTGATTCTGATTGACTTGTCCATAAATGCCCTTTTTTCTGCACCTGTCCATGTCATGGTAATAGTAAATTTCGGTAAAAATCCACTTGTCCGTTAAGGCTTTTAGACAAGCTGGACAATACGGTCAAAATATCCACTCCAGCCAGATCAATACGGGCATGTAATAACGTCTTTGATAACTGACACAGGTCCTATACGTGTCCTCTTCGTCAGTGACGTACCAACGTTTTCAGTTTTGGAACGGCTTTTCTGGATGCACCGGTACTGTATCGAATAAATGACCTTCTACACATGTGGTGGATAGGTCACTTCTGTGCCGAAGGATTGGTTAAGATTTAAAACAGCAGCAGAGATCAATGATAAAGTTAGAAAGTAAGAATTTCGTTTGTGATAATGAGCAGATTAAAGAAACCACTCGTCAGAAAGGTGTCTCCTTTTTATCGCAATGATTTAACCCTAAGAATGCTGGGTAAATTTTTAAAAATAGATTTTTATGTCGCCTGCTTACCAATACCTTAAATTTCTGATTAATATTGTTGAATATACCTAGAGAAGCAAACAGGTTAGATCACAGACCAGTCGCCATTTTACTTGGCGGCTGGTCTGGATCTAACCTGTTTGTATAAGCATGAAGTTGATTCCAGCACTATAAGGGTTGAGGTAAATATTCGTTTAAGCAGATTACCATAAAGTTAAGGAAGATTATTGTCGGACTCCGTTTATAAGCGAATTTCTTCAAACTCATGTTCGATTCCCTCATGGTACAAGAATGTATCAGGAACGATAACTCGAGTAGAGATGACTTCGGTGATTGCATGAGTTTCCTAACTTAAATGGTTCTATAAAATTGTTGGAAGACGGACTTCTTCTTGTATGTTTGAAATAAAAATGGTTTCAATCGATTTAATCCTTTCATAACTAAATCATGAGTTAAATTGTTCAGGACTTTTCCTCTTTCTTGGGAATTTTCTTTAGACTTTTTGGCCATATAAATTATTAAATATCTAAATTGCATTTTGAGGATTCGTAAAAAAAAGAATTCAGGATTCTGAAAATCTTAAGCTTACATCCAAGTACATAAACGGTAGCTGCAAATCCAGTTTTAATGAGAATCCCAGCACGGGGACTGAGTGCCAATTAAAGAAAAAACACAACTAGACTCGAACCCGCTTCATTTCACGAAAGAGACTGATAGATAGTATGTCTCTGTATTACTACAGATATATTCGACAGGCTTATTCAAGGGTTCAATGCAAGACTATAGTAAGTGCTTCATGTTTATGAAGCACTTGCTATAGTCTTGTTTTGAACCCTCCTATTGGTTTACGGATTAGAATTTGTGTCGATTCTAACAGCATACCAGCCATATCGCGGCGATCAACGCCCATGTATTTGCTCCCTGTATTTCTGCATTAGATATATGCACAATGTTCATTTCTAAACGGCTTACAGCTCGAACCCATGACCCTTCTATCCCATGTCGGGCACGCTGCCGGTTAAGCTATTAGGGCTCGATCCCCGTGCTCATGGTTATTCCTCATCTGATCTGCACTCCATTTATCTCCAAACCCATGACTACTTTCCCACTTAAACATTGTAAATCAATTGTGAGAAAGGTCATGTAGCATCGAGTTCACAAATCATCGTTGTCGAAAAGAGCCGAACATTAATAGTCCGGTGTACAAATGTAAGGAAAAGCCAATCTTCTTTAAGCAACAGTTTTAGACAGTGCATGAAAAGTATCTTTCTTAGTGATATCTTATTACAGGGCGTAAGTCAATTAGAAAGCTCCAAATGAAGCTCTCTGAATGACTTTCGTTTATATTTAGCCGCTAATTGACTTAAACAGGGCGTCAGTGGTGCAGAGGTAGAGCGTCTGTCTTTTGTATCGAGGATCCTGAGTTCAACCCCCGTCAGGCAAGGTGAAAAATTACCGGGACTAGCCCTCAAACCTGCGCGAGTACTGGTTTGGTATTCAGGAAGCAATCATCGAGGGTGAATTTAATAAGCTTCAAGTTTCCGTCACATTCGATGTAAGATAAATAAGTTTAACCCATTACCAAACAATAACGGTTTGCTGCAGACAACTGTGGAAAATATTGTGGGAAAAGGAGAAATTGCTCGTTACAAGCAATTTTTCCTTTTCCCACAATGTTTTTTGCCCTAGCAGAAAATCATTTTTCAATTTCATCACATTTTAAAATGTCGTCTGCAAACTCTTTCAATTTGGGACAGTCGAAAATTTGGCGTTTGGTAAAGGGTCAAACTAAACTAAACACTAAGTTTTCTCCTTTACTGAGGCCGCTTAAACCAGGATTGAGTGTTTGTATGTGGCACTGCTTTTCAATGCCGCAAAACGTTGTGTGAGATGATGTCGTTAGTTTGCGTAAGAAGAAAGTCGAAGACGACCGCTAATTGGAAACTCGTCAGACCTGTAAAACATGTTCCTTCATAAATGAGATTTTTCCCGACTGGAACAAATTAATTGGACCGGTAGACAACCAAAACAAAAAAAACGAAATAAAAATAACTATTTATGAGTTTTATTGCAACTTCTAACGTTCCCACTTTGTCCTCTATCAAAGTCAAACTGCATAAGAGGCTTTGGAGACATTTGACTTCTTGATGAAATGTTATTTTTTCAGCAGACGAAGCAAAACTGCTAAACTAATTGTCAAACATATTCGTGAAGGACGCTTCAAATTTGATCAAGGATGTTATAATCATATGACAAAAATAGTCTTATTTCATGATCAATATGCATTTGTGCATCACATACCGTCTGCAGCAAGAGGTCGGAGTAGTTAGTGCAAGAGAAAGGGATAATTAATGTTTTATCCAGTCGCGTGTATTCTGCCCTTTTTATGTGAGTTTTTCTTTTGTAGAAAACCTCATCAGTCGCATGTCAGTTCACCTTGAAACTAATACCATGGATAAGATGAAACATGTGTTGTAACTATTTACACAAGATTGCGAGTTTATTAATTTTGAACATCAGATCATAGAACAAAGGAGGAATAATTACAAGCAGCGACAGAACATCATGATTATGAACAATTAAATAATCGGATGTTTAAACAACATTAGAAATGTAGTTTATAGGAAACCTAACAGAAATTCCAACAGTAATAAGAAAAGATAAGCATTTTCATTATATCTCCAGAAGTGCATATCATATGAACAAGCGTCTTCAGTACAACTTGAAAATAATTAAATGAATAAGCAGGTGTAAAAACGTTGTCGCAATGTGGCTTATAAGTCAAGAATAGCTTTCCTCCTTAGGAAGCATTCAACAATTAAACGTGTCTGGTCTACTGTTAATTAGATTGACAAAAGCATTTATTTATTGAAGTGAAAATGAAATCAGTTGGGGTTCAAGACCATTCCAGTTGTTAATTCAATCAATTGATTAATCAATCAATTAGCCAACCAAGTATCAATGAAAAAAATCTTTTAATATCAAATATTCGTTCGCTGCACAAATATATTAATCGAACATCGAACATTTGACGATGCTAGGAATTCCAAGCCAAAATTCATCATCGTCTCAGCTGAGATGGCATTCCAGACTAACGCGTTTAGAATCGATCATCAGATGCTAAAGGTGTTAAGCAGAATCGAATTTTACGGCGGAAGAAATGCGGTAACAATTAAAACAGTACCACCGGCTCACGCTTTAATCTATTTACCCAGGATGGTTTCGTTTTCATTAAAGCGCACTTTCAAAGCGGAATGAAAACTTTTTTTCTTTCTAAAGAGAGGTCGCTTCAGGTGTCGTTACCAGGCACTAATTAGACATTTATAGGTTACCCCCTTTGGTCAATAGAGAAGAGCGACCAGCGAATGCCGTTGCAATGCTTGTTAGATGGCCATTATGTTTAAGCATAAATATCGAGTTTAGTTTTAACAATTATTTTATAGCATCGTGGGAGAATGAGTCATTCCTCGTTTCGTTCCGAGAAACGACTCCATTTCCCACGACGTTTTTCCTTTTCAAACCTTTCCCAAACGCCAAATTTCGACAGTCCCAAATTAAGAGTTTCCAGACGACATTTGAAAATGTGATGAAATTGGAATATAATCTTCTGATAGGGTAGAAAACATTGTGGGAAAAGGAAGAATTGCTCGTCAAGAGCAATTTCTCCTTTTCCCACAATGTTTTCCACAATCGTCTGCAACAAACTGGTCAAATGCCGTTATTGTTTAGTGATGGGTTAAAGGAAGACCATGTCAAAGATTTCCCAACATCTTATAGTAAAGGGGTATGGGTTTTACACGGAGACGTTAACTAGCTGTCAAACCATCTGGATGTACAGTAATTGAAAACGTTTTCTCGCCTCATCTGTAGAAGAAAGCTCATCGGCGTTTTTTCTTCTTCTTCTAATTTTGCATGAAATAGACATGATCTGTCGCATTGAAATTTTAAGTTCGACGATATTTAAGATCTTCAAGGGTATCATATCCACCCCTATTTTCTTTAAATGATTTATGACGTGTAAATTAGTCAGTATCAAGCAAGTTAAAGACGGTATCTCTCTTTTCAATAGACAATTTCAGATTTCATTCCGAAATGAAAAGAGACTAGTGAACAGAACGTTTAGGAATGAATAGTAAGAGCGAGTTTACCCAACCATTACGCAATTTTCTATATGAGTATATGGTCGACAAGGGATTCCGAATTTACTTGAATGGTTACATATAAGTTTAACGTCGTTTTTAACGTTATTTAAGCCAGATTACGACAGTGAGTACACTTATCCATGCTCCAGCTAATCTTTTATCAAAACTGCACAATAATTTCAATCCTCCTCTAATTGATTTCCCACATGCTCATAATTGACCAAAGAAAGGAGAAGAATAGATAATTTCCCGTTTATTTCATTGCAAGTCGGGGAGACTATATAGCCCGAACCAGGTCTCGAAATCAGGACCTTGGAATTCCAAGTCGGACTGACTTTAATTCAGAGACAGTGTAGTATAACTGAAAAATCGTCGGGACGATGTTAAACCACAAAGAAACAGTACAAAAACGATACACCACTGTTGGCCCAGTTGACGTGCTGTGCAGATACTTTAACCGCTCATCCATATGTATCCGCTTAAATGCATCTGGTGCAAAGGCTTTCAAAAGCTTTCGTGACATTTTTCTGTTTCTTACAATGGTTTCAACCGGATATCTCGAATGAAATTATTCTTATTCTTAAAGCTGCTTGTACAAACCAGAGAAAAATTGAAAGCCAAAATAGAAACGTAATTGAAACAATACAGTTATTGTCTTAATACAAATGGCTTCTGAACGTTAAATCAATTTAGAATGAATTTGTACATTTATAATATTCAACCGCTGAGTGGAAGATCTCAAAACTGTTGCAATGCGTTTTGAATTTGATTTACATTTATTCAAAGCATACAGGCTCTAGATACTTAAATACGACCTATGTCGCTGCCAATGGCTACTAAAATTTCCAGCGCATTTTATACAACAGTCCAGCTTTAGTATAGTTTTAAAGAAATGGAATTTTACTTTCCAAGTTTCTTCATATATGTGAACACGCAGCTTTAACATTTGTCATCTGCTGTTGCTTTGAAATTGAACGACTCACACAGGCTGATATGAGGGAATTGATTAGCACAGAAAGAAATCCATGACAGAGCTTCCTCCTAATTGAGCTAAATGATTCCACGATTAAATCGGAAACGGTTAAATTGAACAAACAGTTGTTTCAGCGATAAAGTGCTTAATAATGACTCTCCCCTTGGGACACCCGGCTTTATGAAACATGATTTTTGTGGGTGATATTTCATAATTCTTTAATGACTGTCTCCCTTTGCCCACCAATGGCAGGCGCATGTTCGTGAAGAAACTATGAGATGCGACCAAGCTCTATTCTAAGCAATGTATTTGAATAGTCAGGAAAAAGGTTTGGCAAATTCATTTGAAGACACTTTGACAGAGCTAAGACCCTAATTGTTTTGTGTTTTTTTTTCTGAAATATAGCTACCAATATGCAATTTGTATTTTGTCAAAAGGTTTCCACACAATATAAAAAAAAATTATGTTGTCGTCTGCTGTTGCTCTGTAAAGATTTCCCATATGGGGGAATGAATTAATAAACATCAGTTGGTAGAACTTTTTTCCGAAAAGAACCTTCCATTAACTCAACACTAGAGTTGATGACAAGCTTATATATACCGTCAAATATCTTCCTTGAAGAACCGAAATGGGACAACTCCTTTCATCGGATAATAAACAATTCTTATTTTAGTTTGATAGTGTCAATACCTTTGTTTTGATAATTCCTTTCTCGATACTATGAAGAAAAAAAATATATATTTCGAAACTTAAACAAGCTCTCGAAGCATAACATCATACAACAATTCCCGAAATATAGTACACCAACGAGTATTATAACACTTGTGGCATTCCAAACTCTTAAATTCACTCTTTATATATGATTGCTGGTTGGATTGTATATGACAATCACGGGGTACTTAATGACAATTGATTGTTAAATTAGATATGCGTATACTGAAACGGATTCCAACTTTTGACAATGCTCTGTATGTTAAACGCACGTACTTTAAAACATTGCATCTGATATCTGTTCACCTTAAAAGAAGTACTAGTATACCAAAGGTTCGTGGACGCAATTGCTCATCTACACAATCAGACACAAGGGTAAATGAAATATGAAATCTGATTTGTGAAGATCCAATTATGATATTGGAAACATTTTTGTAAACACGCGGGACCCGTGTATGAGCATCACGCAATCCAAGATTTATTGTTTTATAACGTAACTACCGGGTTTGATATTGATATTACCCCCGGGGTAACGCTCCGCTACCAGACGAAACAGTTTGAAGCGTCCTGAATTGGAAAAAGGTTGGCAGCCGATAAAAGAAAAAATATATTTTTTTTTCAGTAGCTTGAAGCTCAACGTTATTATCAATTAACGCTATTAAAGGGTTTGATAATAATATTACACTTGGGTTATGATCCGTTACAAAGCAAAATAGTTTGAATCCATCTAAACTTTTGGGAAAATGTTGGCAGCCGAAAAAGGAAATTACAACAGGTTAAATTGGGTGTCATGATATTCAACATTTATCATTTTTACAACATTACTGCTGTGTTTGATATTGATAATATCCCATGGTTTTTAATTCTCTGGCAGACGACATTCACCGTCCCGAATTCAAAGAGTTTACCGTCGATAAAAAAAAAAATCAACAGATTTGGGTAATTTTCATGCAATCAATGCGACATATTTCCAAACTGAAAGTGTTAGCAAGCGATAAATGGAATCGAATGATAATTCAAAGATATTCTTCTGGATGAATAAAATTATTGCTAAATTTTTTTACAATTGTCAAACTGTCGTCTGTAGAATAATTTATTGGGTTCCGGCGTTGATCGCAAAAGGATTTGACAGTTACAGTCGGTCTCAAAAAGGACTCAATCCAATTAATGCCTATTTTGAAATCAATCTGGATGGAAATCTCACATGAAACAATATAATATACTATTGTGTATAATAGACTGAGCAATATATAGGAATTACAAAACATACCAAACGCACATTTGGGATATGACTCGAGAATTCCTCTTTGTAGTGGGTTTCCTTCACCAGACTCTTGGACTAGATTTGTGTGACATGGGGTATAACTCCTTGTCAAAAGTATTTCAGCTATTCACCGGTTTTCCTGGAACTCCTTATGTGGAGCTCTGCAGTGTCTTGCCAAGAGACACTCGCAAAAGAAATTCAGTGGCCCCGTTGACGATTGAACCCTACAACTAAACCATTCGGTCATACAGAACCCGCTTTTTTGGCTTGGTTGAATGCTAATACGTATGTGTACCAGAGACATAGTTTTGTGGATTGCAATGCCCATACATTGTCATGTTAGAAACTACAACTCAAGGGTTCAATGCAAGACTATAGTAAGTGCTTCACAAACATGAAGCACTTACTATAGTCTTGCATTGAACCCTCGCACTATACTCTTTAAAAACAGCCCTCGGAGCTAAAAGAGAGCTCTGTGGCTATTCAATGGGTAGAGGATTGTAAATATTTACTGTTTTACGATTAAGCATACAACGCTACTGTTATGTAATTGAAGACAGACTGATTATGGACGTCTTTTTCCCACGCGTTTGTGTACATAACAAATTTATGGAACTGCGGTACATGTACAGTTCTGCTGCTGTACTGTTCCACTGGTCTGTCAGTAAGTGTATTCGTCCGTCTGTTCATGTGTCCGACTGGCTGTTTATTTGGCTTTGTCTCCGCTTGTCTGTGTCTGTATGTATGACTGTTTTCCGTTTGTCTGTCTGTGTGTCCATTTTCATATCCATCCTTCCGTTTAAAGTTTCGTCCCTATTTCTTTGCTATATTGCTTGTAATTTATATAGACTTTTCGTTGACTCGTTTTATTCATTCTTACTTCTGTCATAATTTAGTTTAAACCTGTTTATATAACATCGGCTGGTAAGCACATTTTACAACTAAGAATAATAATTCGCAATTCTGCTTCCTGGATACATAACCACTACTCGCGCCGAATGCGGATAAATGAAAGGTCGCAAGGTTGATCCTGCTGTTCACGGGATTTGAAGGCAGGACCTAAGTGTCCCTAGTACCTCTGGACCACTGGCCTCCATATTTCTCCCATTAGCTCGAGAATAATGTTTGCTCAAATACTAAGAAAAAATAAATTGTCATCACGATTGCAATAAATTGTCATTGTGTTAAATATTAGTATTCTACAGATGGTGTTTCAAAACAATGTCTTGTAAATGATACATTCTTTACAATCTTGTAGAAAATACCAACGCTAAATGATTTGGAGAAGGCTTGGATATGTCAAAAAATAAATAGATTTACTGCCTCTTATTTGACATACATCGATTACCATCTTTTTTGATTTATGTCAATAATTCAATAAGATTATAATATATGTCATTTAAATATCTTGAATTGAACTGAACTTGTTACCTCTCTACATCACTTTTATAAAAGTACAGTATCTTATTTTGAGTAGCACTTTCCATTTTGTTCCTTTCTTTACGATAATGCATTGGTCTGGTTAAGAGGTTTAACATCGGTCATTTGCACATAACATTTCAACATCGGATGAACAAACGACTATTTCATCGGTACTGATAAAATCACCATGTTCAGGCAATTTTAATGAGTACCAACACTATAGGGTTTAGAGAACGAATAAAGAAGTAAGCTAGAGGAATGCTGATGGAAATAGTCTATTTCAACAAACAATTCTAGCGAGTGCCAACAATAAAGGGCTGAGAACGAATAAAGAAGTAGGTTCGAGGGAAACTAGTCCGAATGATCCCGATGTAGATATTTCATTCTACACACATTTACAGCTTTAGTTAGAACACACATTTACAGCTTTAGTTAGAGCAATACTGATGAAAATCGTCTCGCCAAGACGATTCGAACGAGTACCAACAGCAAACGGTTTTGAAAACAAAGTTAGATGAATAAGCTTCTCGTTCAGATTTTCAGTTAGTAATAATGGTGATTAAAGATGTTATCTAGTGATATGCTGATGGAAATCGTCTCGTTTAGGCGATTCGAACGAGTACCAACACTATGTGGTTTAGAAACGAATACATAAGTTAGCTTGCAGAATAGGTTTACATCTTCTCGTTCCGACTTCGAACGATAATAATGGTGAATAGATAGGTTATCTAGAGGAAAACTGATGACACTCATTCCGTTCAGATGATTTAAACAAATACCAACAACATAGTGTTTTGAGAACGAAGCTTGACGAATGAGCCTCTCTCGTTCGGATTTCCAGATGATAATAATGGCGAAAAAAGGAATTATCTAGAGGAATACTGATGAAAATCATTTCGGCAAGACGAACTTAACGAGTACCAACAACATAGTGTTTTGAGAACGAAGCTTGACGAATGAACCTCTCTAGTTCGGATTTCCAGATGATGATAATGGCGAAAAAAAGAATTATCTAGAGGAATACTGATGAAAATCGTCTCGGCAAGACGAACTTAACGAGTACCAACAACATAGTGTTTTGAGAACGAAGCTTGACGAACAAGCCTCTCTAGTTCGGATTTCCAGATGATAATAATGGCGAAAAAAGGAATTATCTAGAGGAATACTGATGAAAATCGTCTCGGCAAGACGAACTTAACGAGTACCAACAACATAGTGTTTTAAGAACGAAGCTTGACGAATGAGCCTCTCTCGTTCGGATTTCCAGATGATAATAATGGCGAAAAAAGGAATTATCTAGAGGAATACTGATGAAAATCGTCTCGGCAAGACGAACTTAACGAGTACCAACATCATAGTGTTTTGAGAACGAAGCTTGACGAATGAGCCTCTCTCGTTCGGATTTCCAGATGATAATAATGGCGAATAAAGAAATTATCTAGAGGAATACTGATGAAAATCGTCTCGGCAAGACGAACTTAACGACTACTAACAAGATAGGGCATTTAAGACGAATAAAATAGCTACAGGAATACGCCTCTTGTTTGGATCTTCAAATGATAATAATGGCGTAGTAGCGAAATGATCGAGTCGACGATTTCCTTTTTTACGACATCAGCACGTGGCTATGATAAACTCTGGGACGAGCGAGAGGGCGTGAGCCAATATTCTGTTACTCCCCACTCGAGTTATTTGCTCCAGGACTCTACAAGTCTCCTGGAATCGAGTACCACTGAGCATGCGCAGTATCGGCGAACTCTGAATAAATAGACTTGACACGCGAACTTTGTTTGAAAAGGGACTGGTTAGTGTTTGTTGATATTTTCTATAAGACTGTAATGGAATGAACTGTTTTCATATTTGGTTTGTGGTTAGTTTGATATGTATCAAATACATTGATTCGAATTAACGTGCAGGTTGATGCTAAGTGGATTGTTTACGTGGTATATTTGAATTGTCTTTAATCTAGGAAGTTAGGCACTTATTTTATTCTTCTTTTACCTAGTCAATAGTGATATGCTATCGATATTCAAAACGATAAACGTGTTATTAGGTCATCTATATGCAGCATATCAAATGCTAATATTGATAATTAATTTCATTTTAGACTTTTGAACGATCTTCTAATTATTTCGTCAAAACAATTCAAAACAAGGTTGAACTAAAAACGTGCAGTCTTTACATTGTGAGTCTTACATTTACAATTTTCTTTTTTCCGTTTATCCAGTTTTCGTTAGCCGTATTTTGATTATTTTTCATTTTATTAATTGGTTTTTGTTTCTCTTCTTATTTAATGAATTCGACCAAAATGGATTTATAATGTTTATATATCACCAAAGAATATTTATTGTGCTTCTGAGCCTATTTTATTCAAAGTTTGATTATTTCAAAAGCATGTATGCATTTATAATACTGTAATGACTATGTATTTATGTCGAGATAGGCTTGTGGTATGTCATGACATCTCCACCTTCATTACGGATTGCAACCCTTCTGCAGCAAACAGCTTAAGACTTCATTGTTAAATGTATTCAACTTGCATATCGTTTTCATTTACCATACATTTCCCGAATGAGAATATTTCCTTTTGAGCTCGGTTCTTACCCAAAGTTGCTTTCTCGGTTGCATCGGATGTGATTTCATAAAAATTCTTTCTTTCTACAATTCACGTAAGATTTCTAGACATTATTGTATCGCCCTTTTCCGATTAAGATGTCAACACACACAAGCGCAAGAAATGAGTACCACTTTAAAATATGTTCTTCTTCCAGGCTTTTAAAATCTTGACAAACGAAACGTGACTTAAACAAAAACATACAGCGATTGTAATACATTGCAAAATCATCAGAAATAAAATATAGAAGGAACTTTGACTAAAAGACTTTGTCGATTCTAATGGATTAACACTAAGGACAGGAACATTAAATACGTGCCAGATGTATCAAATTCATAGACATTTAATGGATTAACTTGAACCTCCGATGCTTCTGATCTGTTCAACAAGGGTATTTGTGGACAGCTAATGGGTTATCTTTAACCTTGAATGCTTGTGATTTCTTCATTTCCACCAAGACTATTTTCCGGCAGTTGATAGATAAACTGTGTTTATCTTCACAAAGAATAGTCACAGACAGTTAATATATTAACATTAACCTTTGATACTTCTGATTTGTTCATCTACCCCGAGACTATATTCCGATAGTTAATGGATAAACTTTCTTCATCTTCACCGAGAATATTCATAGACATTCCATAGATTAACCTAAACCTTCGATACTTCTGATTCGATCATTTTGCACCAAGAATGTTCATAGACATTGTGTGGAAAGCCGCTTAAACATGAGCATGATTACCCGGCTCATCCTTATTCTGGCCTCTTTGTTTCACCACTGCCACGGGTCCGGCTACTTCGAGATCCAGTTCTTGTCCATGGTCAACACACGGGGCGAGGTCTCCGACGGGGAATGTTGTGGTACGCGTAATGACGTCACGGGTGCCTGCGCAGGCGAGTGTGACACGTTCTTCCACGTGTGTTTGAAACAGTACCAAAGTCTTGTGACCCTGACGGGAACCTGCACGTTCGGCAATCAGACGACACAGACGCTTGGCGGGAATTCCTTCGAGTACGCGCCCAACATCAGTTTGTCAACCATTCGGCTGCCCTTCCGGTTCTCCTGGACGGTAAGACGCTTGATGCTCTTTTTTGTGTTACACGTTTTATCCAATCGAAACTCTTCGGCAAATTCCGGTCGGTTCACTGTGGCCTGTCAACACCACCGACGGATTCCGATTTATAAGTTTTTGTGTCATTTTGCAACCTCATTGATGTTTCTTATTCGTTGTGGTTTTAAAATTGCACCATCAGAACTTAAGTTATGTTGCGATATCCGGCTCATTTTCGTTGGAGGAAGACCCACGGAGTTTCCATAACGGCTGGTCAAAGCTGGTAAAACTATCGGTATTCCATAGGTCAGCCGGGAGACGTCCTCTCATGATAATCCAAGTATACAGCTAACCCAAACAGATTCTGCTCGAAGAGGAGTCGAGTTATGTGCCCTTTATAATAGGCCCGATGTCCCCTCTTTTGGTACTTAGTGGTTCCGATAATGGGTTTGTAGATACGAGCAATTTCTCCTTTTTCCACAATGTTTTCCAGAGTCGTCTGCAACAGAGTGGTCAAATGTCGTTAATGTTTTGTAAAGGATTAAACGTGTGCGAATCATACATCTGAAGACAGAAATAAATGCACATGAAAGTTCATTGTAATAATTGAGCTCTTGCGATTTCTTCTAAGTCGAACATTTATTAATCAGGTAAAATCATACTGTTGCATCCAGAAAAGCCGCTCCAGAACTGAAAAATGTAGGTAAGGCACTGACGAAGAGGACCCATATGGGACCTGGGTCAGTTAATGACTCTCATCTAGAACACTAATCTAATCGATAATATTTTCAAATTTACTTGTACACAAATGTACAGATCTGTGCACAAAATTAAAAAAGAACGCGGCCAATATTGCCAGACGGGGTCGTGACGTATTTCTTGTCCACAATTCGTAGGGTGTATTATGGAAAGTTATTTAACTAATCATTAATAATTAATTAATATCGATATATTATACAAACGAATCATTGCCACAGTGTGATAAATCAATCAACTGATATTCATTAATCAATCTTTCCGTATAGTGTAGCTGTAACGCAACGTACAGTAGACGTATAAAAGCTTTGTCGAATAAAAATGACTTTTTATGTAGGCTACTTGTAGCATGTGAACGTTGAATCGTTATGATAAAAAAATAATTTACTGAATATGGGCAACCCTTTTAAATTGCCGTGGTGATTTTCATGTACATACATGTATAGTTATTAAGTGTTTAATCGAGTTTCCTGCTTTGCAGCAAGTGACTTTGGTGATCCATTAAAATTAAAAAAGGATGGGGCGGTTGGAATATTAAAAAGTTATCATGCACAAAGAACTTATTTTTCTTTTTTCAAAATACTATCAATATGAGGTGGTTGGAATGGTGGTGGCGTTAGAATTGGTATACATAGCTTTATTCACTGAGAGAAAAAAACATAAATCGTACAAGTGGGAATTTGGGAAAGACAGTACAACTGTAATCAAACTACATGTAAAACATGTCGAAATTAGACTGAATGTAATGTATTCTATCGAAAAGTAAACAACATTAGACAGACAAATTGATTTGCGTATTAGATAATAGATTCTGGTATTCGATTTTCAAAATAACTGAATAGAGTGTGAGATTTAGATTTGATTTGAAGTTCGCTGTCAACTGTATCTGTCAACAGTATCTATGCTGTTTTTCGATTGTTTGTTTGATATGGCTTTGTTTGAATAGTTTCCTTTATCATTGCTCTTTTATTTGCTTCCCTTTTGAAAACATTGCAGATTTGGAATATCTTATAGTAAAATAGCATTAACTATAGGTTTCTAAAGAAAAGAAACAATTTGTTCATTCGTACATTTCAATTATTCCTTGTTTGTCTATAAACCGGTCCTCGATGGTCGGAATTTGGACCAATCTGCACTCCTTAAACTTGACCATCATTGACGTTATTCCACATTAAAGTCTACACTATGTACAGTTATATTTGATTCCATTTTCTATTACTCCCATGGTTACTATTCTGTATCCCAAGGCGAAAGGTCCCATTTTTCTGTCCAGTCATACTCATAAACAGATATGAGGCAAAGTATAAAAAAATGGCCATATGATGCAAAAGTTGTTGAAAACGGTTTTAAACAACAATGTATCAAACAAACATTACGGTTATAACGTTATAGCCCGATATCTTAACCCTTTACCAAACGCCAAATTTTGGACTGTCCCAAGTTAAAAGAGCTTGCAGACGACATCTCAAAATATGATGACATGAAAAATGATCTTCTGATAGGACAGAAAACATTGTAGGAAAAGGGAGAAATTGCTCGATAAGAGTAAGTACTCCTTTTCCCACAAGGTTTTTCAAAATCGTCTGCAACAAACTGGTCAAATGTCGTTATTGTTTGGTAATTGGTTAAGGCAGGTGTTTTCGCGTGACCCACCTCGGCGATATTAATATTTCCGTGAATCAATTAGCGCATGTTGACACAGGCTATTCTTGGGCTCGGGTTTCTGTATTGTTCGATAGCCGATAGACGCAACGTTAATTGACTGGGCTCATAACTCATAACTCATCTCTGCCTATCTTCATTATTAGCCAAGCACGATCTTAAGACTCGGGTATCTTTAACGATTTTCCCATTTTGGAGTTGTCTGCAGCTGACATTGTTTAAATCAATTACATATGTACAAAGCCTGGTACTGGTAGGTCATACAGGGAACATGTACTATGATGCTCGAAAGTGGCGCTTGTACATTTAAAGAAAGAAAGAAAGAAAGAAAGAAAGAAAGAAAGAAAGAAAGAAAGAAAGAAAGAAAGAAAGAAAGAAAGAAAGAAAGAAAGAAAGAAAGAAAGAAAGAAAGAAAGAAAGAAAGAAAGAAAGAAAGAAAGAAAGAAAGAAAGAAAGAAAGAAAGAAAGAAAGAAAGAAAAAAAGAAAGAAAAACATAGATCACATGTTATCTATAGATTAAATTAATTTTTTTACATTGATTGTGAAACAATTACTTATAACTTAGACAAACCACTCTCGATTCCGCTTCCATAACCAGTACACGCGCCGAATGTGGATAAATGAAAGATCGCACGGCAGATCTGCTATTTATTCGAACCCACGTCCCGCTTGTTCCGTGGCCGACAGTCTTCCCCTGGTCTCTGATATGTATAACAATATGGTTATTTACTTTCGTATAAAGGTCTATACGTCATGATAAAGATTCTAAGTTACAGTAAGGCTTTCCTGGAATTCACTAGTGATAGGCAAGGGCTCTGAAGCGTCTTATCAAAGGACTTCCACACGAAACCAGCGGTTCCAGTAAAAAATGCCTCAAACATACGTATGATCTCTAAGCGAATTTTGAAACCATTGTGGACGAAATAGAATTTGCTCGTTTTGAGCAAATTCTTTTTTTTTTGTCGCAATGGTTTCGATTGTTTTCAGTTGTGCGCAAACATATGCAATCAGGATCGTATTCTTTGCAAGCCGCTTAACTCTTACGTCGTAATAACTCATGTTGATGCTCATTCAGCAAGTATTAATGAAATCACTGTGACAAAAGAAAGCCTTTCTCGTATTCTTGATTACGCAATTGTTTCTTCGCAATGACATAAAGAAATGGCGCTTCTATGAAAATCTATATCTCATGTCTGTTGACGTTTTCACTCTGGACAAACCATGCGTGTTAATTCAATACTCTGGATGGGCTTCAATATTCGTGTGGGGTTTTGGAAATCGGGCAAGATGTATCAGGAAAACTATATACGATTGAATGGATATGTGTCAATTATTCACGACATACGGACATTTAACCAGGTTGTTCTACCAAGAGATGGTATGAGAGGATTCGGACTTTTGTATAACAATGACAATGACATATATTTCCTCACCGACATTCGCATTTCATATTAGATGTACGACGAAATTAGCTTGAAGGACGTGTGGCCAAACTCTTTTGCCGAGTTAGATAATTCGTGTTTGTGTTAATTATTATATTGGTTTCTTTTGTACAAATTTATGGCAATACAAAAAGATTAAAATAAGACAAAAAGCAGTTCACAGAGAAACATGAATTTGTAAAAAAAAAAAAAAGTAACAAAAAAGGAGTTTTAATATAGAATGGGGGGTCCAAAACTCTCATCAACCAAACCGCCAACATATTTTAGAAAACATCGCCTGTCCTTATAAGTCTGAACACAACTGAATACAAAAAATGCCACCAGAATAGTCATAAGTAACTTATTGTTTGGATTGAACATACATGCGTGTAGCACTTTCTATTCATACAAGTATTCATCTTAATTTACATCGCATCATACAAAACTAAAAGATTGAGTCATTAAAGTACACCTTTTCGTGATGAAATTATAAAAGATAAACCCCGAAACTTAAGGTTACATTATATAAGTAAAACGCGATACAATGTAGTAAGGAACTGGTTTACCCCAAATATCTGAAAAGAACCATCAATAGCACCTCTTCCCTCCCCCTCTACAAGCCGGGAGCACCCCGTGAATGTGTGTATTCAGAAATACTAATAGAACGGATAATCTTAACAAGTAAACATCTCGCCTTTGTTTGACATTCCTTTACTGGAAGCAGTACTTTCATTTGCTATTCCTTTGTCATTATAAAGGAAGAATTGCGAAATTGAACATGACGCATGCTCTGTAACGGGCGAAATCCCATGGCAATTTACTTATTTGGGTTTCTTGGGCAGTGTAGCACCCAACGTATAAGAATACATGTATGTACATCAATTTAGTTACGATATGTGTTACTAATACGACCAATGAGACACATCGCTTGCATACTTTTTTGCTTCATGTTGCTACTAGTTATTTGCTAAATCTACATCGATGAGCTTTTTCGCAAGCTGATTGAGCTTGTTCGGTCTCGGTTATCTAGGCGTTTGGGTAGAAGTTTCAACGAACATACATTTGTGGAAGTTTTTACACAAGCGTCTGATTGATCGAGACTAGAAATCTATCCCCCATACTAAGCACGTATTCATTATTCATTTCTGACCGAGACTGTTGACACAACCATGTTTGGCACCAATGTGGCTAATTGGCTATGCAAACTTAGATTGGATTTTCTGCCCCTCAGCATCACAAATTTAGGACAGGAACCAGACTAATGTAAACTATGATACTTCCGGTCAAGGGACATGCCTCGACCCTCTTTATTTTGTCCTATTGACCATAATCAAACAATGATGACATTTGACCAGTGTGTTGCAGACGACTATGGAAAACATTGGGAGAAGAAAAATTGCTATTATCGAGCAATTTCTCCTTTTCCCACTATGTTTTCTGCCCCTTCAGATTTATTTTTAAAATCACATTTTTAAATGTCTGCAAACTGTTCCAATTTGTAGCAGTCAAACGTTTGGCGTTGGCGTTATCTGCTGCGTTGCCAAGCATTTGCGCTTGTAGACTTGTAACCCTTGGTCCCAGGTTCGATTCCACTGGTGCCACTTGTTTCGTGGTAGTGTCCTTTGACAAGACACTCCAGAACAATAGCCTTGAAGTGATATTTCTATTGAAACCTGATATATTTGGTATATATCTGATAAATGTTAACACCTTAACGCATAGTTCCTGGCGTGTATGATATATATAGAAAGACTGGGCAAGTATGACTGTTTCAGAGGTCATTCGTGTAAGGAGAGTAAAACAAGGCACGATTATGTTTGTGTGTGAAAATGTTCTCGAACTTGTATTATTGTCAAAAACTTCCGTTTACCAAAACAACGAACGTTCGTTTGAGATATTGTCGCAAAATTCTTCTTTTTACGGTAATACGCGAGCTCTTCGCAAACGTTTACTTTAATGAAAGAGGGGCAGATTGATCTTGTACATCGCTTTAAAAAAAAATCTGTGAGATGACTGGTTTATGCAAATGCTTATTTTATTCAAATGCCGTTTTTCGCCGAATGTAAAGCTTATAAATCAACGGTAGTAGAATAATGCTTCCAGAGCGCCTTAGAAATACCGTGACTCGTTCTGGGTTGTTCCTTAGACTTTAATTTCTAATTAATCAAGATCCTTGCATTCCATTGATCGAGTTAATTAATGTGATTTTAAAAAGATTAAGACCGTGTCAAGTATAAGATTAACCGCCTTTCAAGATTTCAAGACGCCTGATATAATTTGAAATATATCTCGATGACCCTGCAAAAAATCAGACACCTGATAGCATTGTAGCTAAAGTAAGGCAGGTTTGATACGAGGAATCTGTCAGTCTGTCACATTTTTATTTTGTGGGCTTTTTTATGCTCATAACATATGTTGCATTTATTTCATTCGAACTGCTTTGGTTTGAAGCATTTTTTTGTATTTATTCCTGTGAACATGCGAATGTCAAAGATTTGGTTCATGACATATATTGCGTTTATTTCATTCAAACTGCTTTAATTGCAAACATCGTTCAAATCTATTCCTACCTAGATATGATTGCCATAGATTTAGTTCAAAGCATTACCATTTTAATGGTTTTTTTCTTTCTTTTTTTTCATTGAAATAAATAATTCATTGGAGGTTGGTGCAAATTTACGCAAACTTGAAGAGCTCAAACGATAATTTGTTCTCATACGTTTTTCCTAATTCAATTTTTCTCTTCAAACCACATGGTTAAAGCCAATGTTATATCTGTTCTCATATTTTTTTCCCAAAAGTATTCTTGTCTTCCTTCGATGGAATATTGCCAATGTTGACAGTGGACATGAATATAAGAGAACTGAAGAAGCAGAAAGGAGACATGTTAATTGCGCTAAAATGAATCTCTTGTTTGTAGTCCCCTGTTTGGCTCGTTAAACCGATCAAGATACGGGTTTAATGACGGGTGATAACCCCAATTAATCACGTTTTTATGGTATTTACTCGAAAGCCTTGCGCATTTCGTCACGTGACATCGTCGACGTCTTTTCATTGGTTCAATGAATTAGACACGCGTAATTTTATTTCAATTAATTGTTCAGGCCTGCAACGCGCCATTGGCATTAAAAGATTCGCGGATAATGGGTTTTACTCGTCCTTCGCTGTGATTTATCAAAGTAAAACAACGAGAAGATGTCTTCCGTTGTCAGTTTAATTTTGCAGGCAAGTAATCATATCGGACGGGCTGTTTTGTTCATCCCTTCTTTTTTTTTGTAGATTGGCACATTTTCACAGAAGTCAAAATCCCAGCAATCTCCATCCAAAATCTACAAGAATCGTTGCGACTTTTATTTTAACCCCTTTCCTCTTAAACAGTGGACAAACAATTATCATAATACTTTAATACAAACATAAACAGTGGACAAACAATTATCATAATACTTTAATACAAACATAAACAGTGGACAAACAATATAATAATACTTTAATACAAACATAAACAGTGGACAAACAATTATCGTAATACTTTAATACAAACATAAACAGTGGACAAACAATTATCATAATACTTTAATACAAACATAAACAGTGGA
Source organism: Cerastoderma edule (assembly GCA_947846245.1). NCBI lineage: Eukaryota > Metazoa > Mollusca > Bivalvia > Cardiida > Cardiidae > Cerastoderma > Cerastoderma edule. The sequence continues at coordinate 6,634,474 of OX401404.1, forward strand.
CAAACAATTATCATAATTCTTTAATACAAGCATAAACAGTGGACAAACAATATAATAATACTTTAATACAAACATAAACAGTGGACAAACAATATAATAATACTTTGATACAAACATAAACAGTGGACAAACAATAAAATAATACTTTAATACAAACATAAACAGTGGACAAACAATATAATAATACTTTAATACAAACATAAACAGTGGACAAACAATATAATAATACTTTAATACAAACATAAACAGTGGACAAACAATATAATAATACTTTAATACAAACATAAACAGTGGACAAACAATATAATAATACTTTAATACAAACATGAACAGTGGACAAACAATATAATAATACTTTAATACAAACATAAACAGTGGACAAACAATATAATAATACTTTAATACAAACATAAACAGTGGACAAACAATATAATAATACTTTAATACAAACATAAACAGTTGACAAACAATTATCATAATACTTTAATACAAACATAAACAGTGGACAAACAATATAATAATACTTTAATACAAACATAAACAGTGGACAAACAATTATCGTAATACTTTAATACAAACATAAACAGTGGACAAACAATTATCATAATACTTTAATACAAACATAAACAGTGGACAAACAATTATCATAATACTTTAATACAAACATAAACAGTGGACAAACAATATAATAGTACTTTAATACAAACATAAACAGTGGACAAACAATTATCGTAATACTTTAATACAAACATAAACAGTGGACAAACAATTATCGTAATACTTTAATACAAACATAAACAGTGGACAAACAATTATCGTAATACTTTAATACAAACATAAACAGTGGACAAACAATTATCATAATACTTTAATACAAACATAAACAGTGGACAAACAATTATCATAATACTTTAATACAAACATAAACAGTGGACAAACAATTATCGTAATACTTTAATACAAACATAAACAGTGGACAAACAATTATCATAATACTTTAATACAACCGCTGTTATAAAAGGAGAAATGTTTAATGATATGCCCAAGGCTTTAATAGTAAAGAACATTCCTATTTCGTATCACAGATTAAAAGTAATTATGGCTCATTAATCAACTTTATCAATATGCGGTAGCTACAATTTGGTATAGTCATACCATTTTATATACAGGAATATGGTTTAACAGTGATAATAGTATTCAATGTAAATTCATTAATCGAACTCGGCTTCACAATTTTATCATATTCGTGTTTGGTGCACCGGGTGGAATTCTTACGCCTTGCCCGAAAGCTTTACCATCCGGAGACACTAGCCATCTATTCTCTGTATATATTCTTTGATATATTTCCGAGCGTTGAATTTGATGGGTTTCAAATAAATCACACCGTTGCTTGAGTTTTCAGGAAATCTTAAATGAAAGACAAACGACATTTTGGAATAATGGTGACTGATCCTTTCCTGCTCTGAATTGCATTTGCATTTTAGATGCTGTAGATGGGTTACCATTTGTTTGTATGTTTATTCATATATCTTCTTGTCTTTTTCATTCATTTATCTTTTCATCTGTTTATTTACTAATTCATTTTCATTCATTTATGTATCTTTTTATGTTTCCGTTCAATTTTCATCTATAGATGAACATTTCTTTTCGTGTTCTATCTGCTTCAAACAAATCTGGTAATCAGTCTGTAGTAGTCTGCTGGTACTCTCATTTCGAACATTGCACACAGTTTTATAACCAAATTAGACTGCTAATAGTGTATCCACGAATTAGCTCTGACGCCCGGTTAATTCTCAATGTTCCTCTGTGCCACCTGATAACCATAGATTTCTGGATTTTCATTAAAGCTAGATTCCTGGGTGAGTTACGGAGCTCTCAAAGTTCTTCCTTGTTCGGCTCAGCTCTCAAAGACAGTTTAGATTAGGGGTTGCATCAATAATCCGGTCACCGCAATACAACTGATATACTGTTGAAGAGAAGTTAAGATCTTGACAAACAATTAAAAAGTAAAGATATTCCTTTCTAGGTTATTGGATCATTTAGCGGTACAATAAAGCAACCTGCTTGACTCATTGACCGTTTCCATGTGCTCATCTATCGGTGACCTGCAATAATCGATATCCTAACGACTGGAGGATGAATCTTATCTTGACAAAATTAATTTCCTCGCTATCGTCTTATGAAGCAGGTGTAACATGCTGATAGGGCGGTGTATCACACGTGATTGGCTGAAGATCATCGATTGGTCTACAGTTCCGGAAGTTGGATAACCGCCAGCGTTTCCGGTTCCGGATTACATTTGGCAGACATCTTTTCTCGGCATATCTGTTTTTGAAAATGGGGGTCCAAAGTTTGAAACCCCGTCTTGTCCGATGTTTTGCGCAAACATTTCTTGAATCGTTTGGTATTCGATGTGCACGCTGAGTCTAGTATTCTCTTAAACGATATTTTGGCATTATGGGTATTTGAAACCCCGTGCTTCAATGGTATTTTTTTCATCTATCACTTACCTGGGTGTTACTGGCTTTGTCCTAAAAGTACCAATGGGGTTTATAGTATTAGATTTCAGGTTACATATCTTTTCCCGTGTGTGTTCAAATGAGCGGTATATTTAAATTTTCATGAAACAGTTTCCCGGCTGACTAACGGAATGCCGATGAATATACATGTACATGTGCCAGATTTTATCAGTCTATGTCTGTATTATATGGTTTAGTTATCTTCCAAGGTTTTTGGGCCGAGCATTGTAATATAACTTAAAAAATGCTGACGCGATGTAAAACCCTACTGTACAGGAAAAAAATGTTTCCCTGTTCCTTTCTCCAAGATATGTATGGCATCTTTCACGTTTGCAAATCGCAAATCCAATACATGGAACGTAACGTGCAATTAAAAAAAGACAATATATCATTGCTTCAAAATAGGATTTGTAACTTTGACTACGCTTGTTTTTTTCAAGCGAATCTTGACAAACTGTTAAAAAGAAAAAGCCATTCCACCACAATAAATGTCGATGTTGAAGACATGCTCGGAAACTGTTGTAATTTGTGACTCATTTGCTCGCAATTGGCAATTGAAATAGTTTTATCTGTTTTGAATACCCTTCATCGCAAATAATGTAAACGATTTTTTTTTCTATCAGAAAACAACTTCTTACTGTTAAGCATTTCGTCATTGGTAAACTGTAAGTTTACCGAGAGTTGAGTGCACAGACTATATAAACCAACGAATTACGATCAGCAGAGTAAACATGCGTGTATCTTAAAGAATAAATTCAAAGTACGAAACAAACCATATTTCTATTCGCCAATGTGTGTTCTTAAGACCAATTTAACCTTAAACGAGTATCACTGGGATTTTTCACCGACCTAGCAAGAAATAATGTTCGAACATTGTAATATAAAATCAGTTATTTACATTACTACCAAGGTTGTTACAAAGTAGTTTAGTATTTTTCCAACGTTTTTGATGAACACGTTTGACGTGTTTCCTTTTCTGTTGCAATTTACTCAGAAACGCATATATATCTAACATGACAGCCCGTGTTCGGCGCTCCTCTATAGGCATTGTACAACCGGAAGCTGGCAGTGACATCATGGTATATTGCTTTATTGTAGATCGTAAAATCCAAAAGCGAACAAATGCTGCACCCTACACTCGAGAATACAGTATATATGCATCTAAAATCACAGCTGTTAAAAGAAAATGTCGTACCTCATATTTTTCGATGAAAGAGATGCGACTTTTTTTGTTTGAAGCGGCGGGGTATTGTTACACAGATATTCAAGTAAACTTGACTTTACTTAGGCAAATTACAGGTTCATTGAGAATTTAGGCAAATTCATAACCAATACATAGATATAGATACATGCTCATGATATAATGATTTATAAATATATATGCATGACTAATGTTTGCATAAAATCACAAAACAACTAAAAGGAAAAAGAAGGTGCTTAACAAAGCAAAAATGCAGTTTGTCACCGTGTACGGTTTTCTCGATTGTTTTTACTTTTATTCACCCAGTTGTATAGTAAATCAAGGACAAAACAATGTTTGTTTTAGTCCAGAAGTCCAAATGATATGTATTTTGGGCCAGAGGATTTTATATAACAATATAACATTCTGAGTTCTGTTAATAATCTGTGCAGAGGAACACTGTTTATTTCACCGGGCGCGATGGGTTTATATCAAGGAATGCTGTGTTCAATTGACAGCAGGAACCGAGGACTTGTTCCGGAAATGTTCACGCTAGTTTTCTATGAGGCGACTGTCTGCGGGCGATTGCGTGTCATACAATGCCGTGATTGAACATTTCCGCGCGTTTGTCAGTATAAATACGTCTGCTTTCTCGCTAGTCCATTGTTATGCATTATTCAGTGATGTTTTTATTCCACAAACCTGTTCATTGTTCGATTGCTACCGAATACAAGAAATCATTAATCAAGCGCGGTAAATGAGTCTTGGGCATGCGCGTCGCGTTCGTTTTAACAATTTCATTACGTTATTTCGCCGAATCGAATATTGTTCGATCGGTACAGAGGGTTCTTGCCGATGATTAATTTCATTATGAGACTAGATTGATTATTAATTCCAATTGGAACGAACGCAGTGTGCAGGTGAATGTATAAGACGATTGGAAAATCAATTTCAAGTATTCCGATAAACTACCGTGAAATTTCCAAAAACCCTTCACTTCAAAATGTATTTGTGTGCGTTTTATACATTTATATTCGTTATTTGCGATGAATTATTTACAATGAAACCTTTCACTCTAAATGTTTTATCTTTGTTTTAAGGTTATGTTTCATTGTATGTAATGTAAAGGAATTCTAAATTAAATATTGTATGCTGCTCCTAAAGAATGCATATTAAAAATGGACATTTCTAACCATATTACATGGGTCTTCTATCTATATATAGTGTGTGTCTGTGTGCTTATAAAAGATGTGAGGAGGGACATTCGTCCCCCTGTCAAGTGTACTAATTTCAAATTTAAGGTTATCCACCCCTCATGGAAAGAAGTCAGATTGACAAAGTCAAAGATTTAACAGAACAAATGCCGTTGTAAAATCAAGTTTTATATTATAAGAATTTTCTATAGATTGAAAATTTTATATGCCACATTTTTTCCTGTAATTCTAATTTCAATGTGAAAAATGATAATTTAGGGGGGGGGGTGTTAATTAGGCCTACTATTAGAATTTATTGGTAATCATTTTGTAAATATAAATTCAAACTCAGATGAATTCGGAAGAGTGGCTTGGTGAATGGTTTTAAAATTAAAAAACCTTATTTACATTTCAATTCATTCTTTAGCCAAAGCAAATACAAGTTATCCATCAGGGGTGGACTACCTAAAACCTATCTAATTTACATCGATTGTGAAACAAGGTCTTACAACTCAGATCGATCACTCTCAAATCTGCTTCCTAGACACAGGCCCAGTATTCGCACCGAGTTCGGGTTGGTAAAAGGTCGCAAGGTGGATTCTTGAGGCCGACGCTCTATCCTTTGTCCTCTGTTCTCCGCAAGCATGCTGGTATTAAGTGAAAAAATAAAGATAATCTCATATTTCTCAAGACGGTACATCAAGAAGTTTTTCTTCCTCTCGTGTTGCATGTTTATTTAATTGTTTGGGTTGATACTTGGTGTCAAGAGTATTCGGTTATGATGCAAAGTCCTGCCCAAAAATTATGAATGGTGACTCACAGCTTTACCGTGTTTCGCAACATTATTAACAATAACCTGTCTATACGTTATCATTTTAAACATGTATCTATACACTTTAAAATTCATACATGTACCTTGTTCGACTCACCTGAACATTCAAGGTCTTCAGCAAATTTTCTTTCTGGACCCCATGTGCCGTATCACGTGATTGTACCACGTGGTCTAATGTTACGAATTACCCTGAGGTGAAGGTGTAAACGAGGTTGCTATTCGAGTACAGATGGTCGTGGGCTCCAAACCTAATCATCACCGCCATTTTCACGCTGCAAACACACGTCTTGAATATTTGATAAGGTCTGACTTGATTTATATCCCGTCGTATCACATTCCACTACAACAACACAGACCTTTGATGCTTGTGGTTACCAAATTCAGTCTATTTGTTCATACCAGATTTGTCGAGAGGTCATTGATTATAGAATAAAATGTTGGAAGCAATGGAAAAAGTAAATATGACTGATCAAATGCAATCTATATTTCGTATACCGGTAAATGAGTCCATTTAGAAGAGACATTGTTCATTTTAAGCAATTTTATTTTATCTGACCATACTTTCTCAAATGATCCGCTCCATTCGATTAAAATGCCCATATACTGAAACTGAATGGTTGAATAATACTATTTTGATAAGTTATTAAGATGTCTGTAGCAGGTCGACCAACCAGAGTAGTGATGAAACTATGAATATCCTGCGAAAGGAGTCACACTTCTTAGTTAAAAAGAATCTAGATATATAGAGAATAGATGGTTGGTGTCGTGAATCGGAAATGTTATCGGGCAAGGCGTCGGAATATTATTCCGATATATAATATATAATATTATAATATTCCGATGCCGAGCCCGATAACTTTTCCTATTCAAAGACACCAACCATCTATTCTATTTATCCTGTTACCTTTATGTATTCGTTCAAACAAATAATATGTAAATAAAACACGAGAAAGAAGGAAAAAATATGTAAAGAATGATGTCAACATGACGTCATTTCGTTCTTATGACGTCATGATTTGTCGCGTGAATGTGTTACATGGTTAGTGCCGGATATCACAAATGTTATACGGCACCTCGTTATCGGTCCCAAAATGACACTTGTGACAGGATAAAAAACTTATCCTGTCATTACTGTCATTTTGAATAAGAAAAATTATCGGGCTCGGCATCGGAATATTATCCGTTTCGCCTTCGGCTCACCGAATAATATTCCTATGCCTTGCCCGATAACATTTCCGATTCACGACACCAACCATCTATTCTCTATATATCTATTCAAATAGACACACATTGTCTACCACATGACTTACACTTGTCTTTGGATAGATAACGTCAATTAGAACCATTGTCGATGTATATTCGTGAGTAATGTTAACTGGTTTGAGAAAAATACAAGAGATGAACATTTCATCGACAGTTCATGTACTTGATCCTTGACTTCATGCACAGAGAAGCTGTTTGTTAGATATTTGCCAAAGCGCCCTTCCCGACTTACATAATTGCGCAACTTTCGTTCATACATCAACCTATTCACCTATTTGTTCTTAACCAATTCCCTCATTTTGTGAACAATCAAAATGAAAACATTGATAAATGACAAAGTACGAAAAGAAAAACGAAATAGCTTCTTATGTATCAAATTTAAACCAGTGTGTCAAAATAAGAAAAGGTAACGAGGAGTTCTTTTTTTTCTTTTCATTATATGCTTGTTTACCCCCCATCTGTGGTATGTGAGTCACCATGTGTATGTTTGAGTGAAGGGTTAACCCTTTACCAAACGCCAAATGTTCGACCGTCCCGAATTGATAGAGTTTGCAGACGACATTTCAAAAATTTTGAAATTGGACAGTAATCTTCTGATACAGTAGAAAACATTGTGGGAAAACAAGAAATTGCTCGTGAGGAGCAATTTCTCCTTATCCCACAGTGTTAACAAGAGTTGTCTGCAACAAAGTGGAAATCGTTATTATTTGATAAGGGGTTTACTGAACACTATTTCATTCTAAAGGATTTACTCATTCCGATAAATATAGAAGTAAAACTCAGCATTGAAATTACTATTGTGTCACATTGATTGTTGCTATAAAATGAACTTATCGAAGTTTTAGTTAAAGTTTCAACAATATATAAATATAGAAATGCAAAAAAGTCACAGTTATTATAGTTTTAAAACCCAGTGTATGCATAGAGGTATGTTTATTTTTCGCCCACGGCAATTTTTAAAAAAAAAGAGAGAGAAGAAAATCATCCCAATGATCTTTATTCGATCTAAGAATCCTGATGAAATAGGAATCCAATTATCCGATTTGTTTAATTGGATTGAAAGTTAATTTGTCCCCTATCGGCCACGATCAAATTAGCGCGCCAGGTTAAGCAGTTTCGTCTTAGAAACAGGAATGTCTTGAGCCCAATAGCTCGGTCGAAATATCGGATTGGGAAGACTATGAATTGGGGATTAACGTCGTTTTTAACAATTGTCAGTTATACCGTTGCGGTCAGAGTACAATGTAGAGTCCACATGTCCATGATCCTCGTCTTTTATTACCAGTTATCGCACAATATCATTCCATAGCCACCGACTGCTTTCCCACATGAACATGATTGATAAGTGGTGACAGACGACGAAAACATGTTGTATCAAATTGATTTGATCAAATGTCAGGATGAATATGGTCCGAGCCGGGCATCGCACTCACTAAACTGTTTATTGGCTACACTATTTGCCACAAAAAAGACAAAGGGCAGAATACAAATTCTAAGCGATTTGATTGGTCAGAATCAGCGTTCCAAAATACCACAGCAACAACAACAAGGAGACGATTGTTTCCCATGAATCATTGCTTTTCCATTTTCGAAGCAGACAGCCCTTTATCAAACTTTAATTATCCACTGATTTGTATCAAATGTTTGTCAAATTTTCAATTTCAAATCATTTTTACCAAAATTTCCGTGAAGGAAACTTCGTATCACGCCAAACCATTCGTTTGAATCAACACACGTTCATCTCTAAGGACAATGTGATGTTTTCCTTCCTTCCGTTATACCAGCCAGATTTCTGCCTGGTAGATTTGTACTATACCAGTCTCTATATTCGATAGACGAGGGACCGGTTCCCAGTCTAAGCACTCACAACTCCTATGTTACTTCTCGGGCTCTCTACCGAACTGAGGTTTATGAGGCTCTCAGAATTGTCGCTCACTCATTATACAGCCCTGTTTAGGAAAATGTTTGCAAACAGTTCGTGTATAACCTTAAATCGTAGAATCTTACATCAATATCCCTATGAAGGTCCGTTGATTTGTCCAACAAGATTCGGCTTTGATTCGCGAATGGCGACGGCGAACGAAAATGGTGGAATGCTGGCTTACTGTTTGTTAAAATGTTTACATTGATTCTGTAATGAAAACAGGGTATAGTTTCTAAAATAAAATGAAATTAATGTGTTTTGAGCGTTATATTTTTGATTTACAGCATAAGAAATACTAGTATGACAAAAGGGTTTTTATTTATCGAAGAAAAATAGTTATTTTGACATACTTAGAAACCATTTGCCTTCTTTTGATAGGAGATATACCAGATTTGGCAAACTATTTTTCTTTCGTTTTCTTGTGTTCAATTGCAAGAAACAAGTAGTTCGCCATAAACGTTTTCCTTATTGACAACAGAATAGGAACACGTCTCCCAAAGGTTCTCTAGATGGTTTTACTCGTTTACATAGACACTTGACCAGTTTGTTGCTGACGACTTTGGAAAACATGGTGGTGAAAGGAGAAATTGCTCTTAACGAGTAATTTCTCTTAATGAGCAATTTCTTCTTTTCCCACAATGTTTTCCACCCTATCAGAAGATTATTTTTCAATTACATCACTTTATGAAATGTCGTCTTCAAACTCTTTCAATTTGGGACAGTCGAAAATTCGGCGTTTGGTAAAGGGTTAACGTGTTTTTTACAGGTCTTCAGTCAGAGCATCTGTCCATGAGTCTCGTTAGCGCAGACCGCACAAATATGACTGAAATAATACTTAAAATGGCGTAATAACCCAATCCAACCAAATCGCTGTGTTTTCATTTCGCACCAAAGCGTTTTATCTTGCTTTTTCTTTCACAAAATTACATATGGGCTGGTGGTACCGTGATACAAGAAACCTCGTTTGGAATTCCGAATGGAATAACGATTGTTACTTCCTCGCGTGTCATGTATGTCTTTGCAATGGGCAAAGGGGGATGATTGGCAGCGAAATGTTTGTTGCAAATCAATCGGAATCCCTCACTAATTATCCTTTAATTAAATTCAAGCCGCCGATGGTGTTATACCGATAGCGAGGCCAAATGAATAATGGCGGCGGCACGCGTCGGGTTGGCGGAATTCGAAACTGCGGTTAGTGTTTCCATTTACTTCATCGAGCGCCTGGAAGACTCTGATCGCGGCGGCTGTGGATACTAACCTAACTCAGAAGATCCACAATGTAAATGTAAAGTGAAATATCTAATCAATCGGACCAATACTAGCCCGATTCATTTGCCGCTTTAAATTAAAGAGCAAATTGCTTATGTTTGCCGGACAATTGCTCCAAAGATGTTATATCGAGCCATGTTTGGGTACTGTTTACATGTATATTTAAAATAGTTCTTAGGTATAAGTTATATCTCCGGTGAAGGGAAGGTAAAGGGCGTGAATTGCACACGAAAGGAGCGATGTACCCTTTTGTCAAAAAAGTGTTTAAAGTCTTCTTCAGAAGTTGTGACAAAGAAAGGTATTATGAAGTATGGGGTTGAGCAAAATACAATACAAAACTGTATAAGCTAAATACAATACAAACCAATATAAAAGGTACATGTGCACCAACTGATAAATGTAACCCGATCTATTGGCTTTATCCGTCTTAACTCAATCTCTTATACGATATGTATCAAGACCGATGCAAATGGAAATTAACACCAGGAAACCCCTACTTCATTTGCACAACATGCTATTTTCTCTGTGTGAAGCTTAGACATGGTTCGCTGCTATCTGGAGACCACTATTTTACTTGAATACCAAAACGTTAGTTTGTACTAGGCTTGAACAAATACAATTTCTTCGTGAGTTCGAGAAGAAACCTTTTAAACCAATGTGAATAGTGCCCTGAATAATCTCACCGCTTGTAAATTGGTGAACTTTACTTTGTTTGAAACACCATAATAGTTGTTTTATGTAAAGTTTGAAGAAATTACTTTCCTTATCATTTTCGGAAAAGAAAGTTTGTGTCCATCAGTGCTTTCAATGCTTGGTGTGCGGTTGTTCAATTATTTAATGCATGTATATATTTTGTCACTATGATAAGTTATCTCTATGTATATAAAGAAAACATGCTCCAAATACATCCGTTCTATCTCCAGCTTGTGATTATTGGATAAGAAACATTGTATCAATAGGAAAAACTGCTTAAAAAAACAAGCAATTAATCTTGCTGATATGCGGAACATTAACATTCTTTGTAAAGAAGACATGCTTATGTAAACTTTACTAACCATACCTACACCATCACTGCTCTACATTTTCTTTTTCTCCCGTCTAATTTCAGAGATCCTACACGATCATAGTAACAGCCTCGGATCGAGCCTCGAATGGAGGTAAGTTAGGTTTAGTCTTCCGTATAATAGGAAAGGTCGCTGCAATATAGTTATTACACTGCTGAAACAGCGTTAAATAGGAAACAAACAAAAGCAACCAAAATGGTTTACAAGTCTCGTATTGAAGACAGGATGCAAAATATTATATATCCTGGACCCGGTTTCAAGGTGTATGAATTCGTGACTCTGACCCTTAAATGAGACAGGAAACCAGAAATTGGTGCTCAGTCTCTGAAATCCTCTTTAATACCGGTTTTAGCTGTCTATATAAAAGACTTCTTGTGTAACCAGCGAAAGGCTTTGAAGTATTCTTAACCCAGGGATATCACACTGTGAAATAATTGGCTGCTTTTGGTAACCGAGCCCAGGTTGTTCGGTTCCGTGTTTCAAATGCTTTTCATTGCACCATTGCGGACATGCTGGTATCATGACAAAAGCATACTGCGCGTTGATAGCAAGGTACCAGGGTAGAGTTTTATCAAATGGCTAAAAGAAACTGTATGCGTAAGTCAAAACCAATAAACACGAAAGATAGTTTTAAACATTATTACAACAATGTTATTTGGTACGTCTTGGAGAGACAATCTAAATGACGTGTTACGTTAGAATATTACCCTTCTCAATGTCTAGATAAGATGGAGTGTTGTTTCTGGACTTATGCACATTCTGCGCATAGTATGTTAGGTAAAATGCTACCCAGTACCAAATTGCCTACGCTTTATCTTCGTAAACTATCATCAAAGTACTGTATGTTTACGTGGAAAGTAATGAATATATGCTTCATCGCTATCATGTCGTTTGCAGACGACAATCATGTCGTTTGCAGACGACGATCATGTCGTTTGCAGACGACATTAGAAAATACCTTTTTAACAGGCGACACCAGTCACTTTTGTGTATGGTATTTAATGGAAGAAAGAATCATGACAAATAAGGAATACTTGGTCGAGATCCAATATGTCATGATTATTGCGGGTGTGTTGGATTACGCTTACTAGGAGAAAGGAGAAAATGGATAAACGGTTTAATTTTTGTGTCAAGTGTGATCTAGATCAATATTCGTGTTTGTTTTAGAGGTTTTTTGGCCGTTAATTGATTGTGAAAACTAAAACCGCTGTATGTTTATTAAGTATTTGTCCACCAGAAGCAACGCATTTTAAAACAATTCGGTTAAAAATAGTTCGACACAAATTTGCGATTTAAGATGATACGTTTAATCGCAAAGCAAGTCAGTACTTCTCCACCAAACGCCATTTCGTTATATCATGCAAAAGAGTATTTAAGTGCACATATTGTTTGAATTGGAAAATTTTAGGTTTGGGGAAATTGCATGTCATTAATGATATTGCAGAAAACCCTTGTATTCACGTAATTGATTTGTTAAAGTTTTTAACGATCAATTTCAATGATTTTACACAACTGCTAAAATGCATTATCATTTTTTTTTCATTCTTTCAAACTATGTCAATAAATGAATAACTTCTTTTGTTTATGCTTAAGTATTTATTATAGAAAAGTATTCAAAAGAATTCTTCTGACGTTTAGAGAATAATGTGATCTAAGATAATACATGATATTACCACTCTCAAACTGTCACAGTATCTCCAACTTTGCCATTAGTAATTCCGGTTATATAGAGAATATATGGTTGGTGTCGTGAATCGGAAATGTTAACGGGCAAGGCGTAAGAATATTATCCGGTGAGCCGAAGGCGAAACGGATAATATTCCGATGCCGATCCCGATAATTTTTCCTATTCAAAGACACCAATCATCTATTCTATTTATCCTGTAACCCTTATGTATACTTTTAAACAAACAAAATGAAAATAAAATACGTGAAAAAAGCAGAGAATGATGTATTCATGACGTCACGTACCATGGCGTTCTTATGACGTCATGATTTGTCACGTTGATGCGTTATATGGTTAGTGCCGGATATCATAAATGTTATACGGCACCTAGTTATCGGTCCCAAAATGGCACTATTGACAGGATAAATGACTTTATATGATGAATTTCAATTGGCCAAATATAAGAGAAATAATAATGTTTGATACAAAAAAAAAAAAAAGAATTGCTCTAGTCTGCGAGTCTGTGAGGAGTAAATAATTTTTGGATACATTGGTTTCAAAGCTCTTCCATTAGTTGAATAGGCATTGACAACCCATTCAAGTAACAGGAAGAACCGCTTATAGCGGAATAGCCCAATTAAGCAACGTGAGGGAAAAGTTGTCGTTTCTAGATAAAACTATTTATTTTCAATAAATTTCATATTTTTTACCTAGATTTGTTAATAGTACATGTTTCTGATATTCATAACAAAAAAAGATTGCCCAGAGAACGACTTGTCTAAATTTGCTTAAACGTATAATGTAACATCAAGTTGTCCGAAAAATGACATCCGACGATTTTTCCGTTTTTGGATGGTTTAACAACTCACCATAGGGCTATAAGCCCGCGTGTCTACAACTAGAAAACGTTACATTTTCTCTACATCAAACGGAACATGATTTATGTGATAATCAATGATGTAAGCGATGTGCATTGTCGGAAATAGCTCTCCCCTGCCGCTTATAACAAGCACAAATAACGACAATAATGACTAAATCGATGAATTACCTGTAATGGCGACGGGGATTCTTTCCATTTCGGTATGTTTCATACTAGACGCTTCTGAAACAGTTAGGATGCATGTGCATTGCTTTAGCACGTGACTAAGATGCTCATTGCCTGGTTTTTGTGATAGAGAATAGATGGTTGGTGTCGTGAATCGGAAATGTTATCGGGCAAGGCTTAGGAATATTATCCGGTGAGCCGAAGGCGAAACGGATAATAATCCGAAGCCGAGCCCGATAACTTTTTCCATTCAAAGACACCAACTTTCTGTTCTATTTATCCTGTTACCTTTAAGTACTCTTTCAAACAAACAAGATGTGAATAGCCTAAAACACGAAAAAAAATGAAAAGAAATAAGTGGAGAATGATGTAAATATGACGTCATTTCGTTCTTATGACGTCATGATTCGTCACGTGCATGTGTTACATGGTTAGTGCCGGATATCACAAATGTTATACGGCACCTACTTATCGGTCCCAAAATGGCACTAGTGACAGGATACAATGCATTATCATTCTTACAAAAGAATCATAATACCATGTCTTCGTACTATATTTTCTGTTATTTTGGTTTTAGGGGAACAATCATATGGAAGCTATTTGCGCTTTTCCGTTTTAGAATGATATCGTTTTTGATCAAATGGCAATTTAATGATTAATAAATTGAAAAAGAAAGGCACGCGATATTTTATCGTTGTTATTAAGTCGACGGAATGTTAGAACCTTAAGAATAAGCACATGCATTTTGTATTTGTCTCGTGCTGTTTTCAATGAAGATCGTGAAATTGAAGTAGGGTGTTTCATACATGTTGGTTGGTGATGAAACCCGAATATTACAAATGAGATCACGCTGACTAAATGCTTCTAAAATGTATATATTTGTATTACGTACATTATCAAATTGGTAATCAAAAGGACCAGGACCATATACATGTAATTCTCACATATCTCTCTAGCCAATAATTGCTTGGATTATTCGGTATATACGAAGGATTTTAATGTTCCTAACTGGAAAGTCCTTGATTTGAGATCTCACCATACTCTCCTCAAAGATCCCCAGACTTTTTTTGGCATTGGATATTTACAATAAATACAAGATGCAATATAAAATCAAACTGAAATCAAAATGTTACGAGTGTTATAGTTTTAATTTACATCCGAACTCTATAAGGTATTTGCTGTCATATATCGTGAAGTATTTATTTCGACAGTGGTGCAACATGCTGACCATATTATTCACAGATATAATCATACATAATTGCACTCGTATTGTTTTTGTTATTGAGTCAAATAGATTTCCTCAGATAAGATAAAAACCTTCGTTTACGTTCAATAGAGGTTTTCGTGGGACAAATAGTTCGCCACAAACGTTTTCCTCGTCAAACACAGAACAATGCGTACCGATAATGAGGAAAAACGGATATTGACACCGGCAGCTTGTTAGGGGTCCCAGCTGCTTCCGGTTTGGAGCATGTAAATAACGGGAATTTCTTTAAGCGAATTAATAACTGTAAATTTTATGAGCGCATCGCAAAATGCACAGGTAATTGATGGGTTTGGGTGGAGGTTTCGTTATGCATTAACAATTTCACACGCAGTGTTAATGCTTTGGTTCTGAACAAATAAGTGTTTAACTCGTATGCATTACACCATTGCAGATATTCCATGCTTCATGTGCCAGTCATCATGTAAACTCTTTCTTTTTCTTTTTTTAGGGGGTGCGGGGGGTGGGGGGCGTAACTTGCCGCATTTTCCAAAGTTTCTGTCTTCAAATTATTACATGAAGTACTTGTTTGTTTTATACCCAACTAAGGCAGTATGTTTCTTTGTAAAAGACAGTGCAGTTTAACAAAAAAAACTGGAAATAAATTCATTCTTTATTAGTTTCATTTTGAAATATTGTCCTGTCAATGTTTCTCATTACGAGGACAGTTCACGGAACCTCGTATAACGGTTTATTGTTCTGCGTCCGTCTTGTTTCTCTCAATCTCTGGAGGACAGTGGCCCAGAGGTATCCGAGGGTCGTGTGTTCGAATCATTTGAGTGGCGAGTAGCGAGTATCTTTCATTTATCCACATTCGGCGCGAATACTGGTTATGTATCAAGGAAGCAGAATGGAGAGCGACTGGTCTAAGTTGTAAGAACGTGTTTCACAATTGATGTAAACTAAATAAGTTTAAGTCTAAATCTCTGTAGATTAAATACAACATACACTGAACATGTCGCTTCACATTGACTCATATTAATACATAAACACCAGAAAATGTGGGGAAAACATTGTGACAGAAGAAGAAAGTGCTGTAGACGAGTAACTCGCTTGTTTGCATAATGCTTTCTGCCCAATATAACAAAGAAAGTGTTATTCTCTTTAACTACATTGTATGTTAAATCTTCGTATAATGATATTTTTAATGTGCATTCGGTTCTAAACAAACATTTAACGAAATGGACTGACATCTTTTCAATTAACAATGACGAGCAAATCCTAATTAGACCATACTGCTTAAGTCTTTAAGTGTTAAGGCAGTTTTTTCAAATTATTATTTTTTATATGGTTTTTACGTCACATCAACATTATTTCAGTTATGTAGCGATGCCCGACTCTTAATGATGGAGGAGGACCCCATACTCAAATGCCCATAAGGGCTGGTAAAGGCGGGTAGAACCATCGGCATTCCGTGAGTCAGTCGGGAGACTGCCTCTCATGAAAATCCATATCCCTCTCAGGATTTGAACCCACGGGGAGAGGGACCATGCGATTTCAAGTCAAATTATTATAAATTTATGCCACGTCCCGTCTGCTGCAAGTGACAATAAGCATCGAACTATTCACATAGCCCACGTGGCGATTTGTAATGAGTATTATGTAATCCAATCAGCCCATTCCAACAATATGCCATATTATGCTCCAATGGACGACGGATTAACCCTTTACTAAACACCAAATTGTCGATTGTCCCAAAATGATTAAGTTTGCAGACGACATTTCAAAATGTGAAGAAATTGAATAATAATCTTCAGATAGAGCAGAAAACTCTATTGTGGGAAGAGGAGAAATTGCTCTTAGCGAGCAATTTCTCCTTTTCCCACAATGTCTTCCAGAGTCGTCTGCAACAAAGTGGTTAAATGTCGTCATTATTTGGTAATGTGTTAAAGTACATTTTTGTGCATTCAATTTCAAACACATTGTAACGGGTTTGAGATCCATCGTATACCGGAAGTATATAACAAAATTTATTGACACTCTCTGCATATATTTAAATTTCAATTATTATTTTAATTGTATTTTATACAATAATGCAAAAGCGGAATTATTGGAAAAGTGTTTGATTTTGACTTTCAAACCGTTTTGTGTAAACAAGTACTTGTCAATTCAACTGCGTTACACGGAATAGGGAATAGTAGAGAAGGCTTATTCAACAGTGTTATCTGAAAAAGTGTGAAGAATTTCGAAGAAACGTGTCTGCTTTCAATCTGCATGTTGCGTGTCTATTTTCAATTATGATCGCTTATCCATAACACCGGAAGTCGTGAACCGATCCATCATTCCAGCTAAAATGGCGCTCCTTCCGGTTTAATGAAAACCGCCTGCCATTTTGAATATAAAAAAAAAATGAGTTCAGCCTTCTTCGTGTGATTCCGAACTCACAGATTGGTGTGCATTGCAAGCACCGATCTCTTATAGCTAATACAAATTGACAAAGACTCTAGTAATTCAGAAGAATGATCGCGTTAACCGCATTTCAGTTAAATTTCAACACCACGTTTATATTCGATGGAGAAGGCCCAATGCTTAACTACTCACAAGAGCATAGCAAGCTTTGTAGAATATTCGGCATTCAATGAGCTGGGACACTATCACCTTTGAAAATTAAAATCTAATGCTACCGTGATTTGAACCAACACTGAGAGGGTTTGCTTTGTTGTTTTAAATTCTGTTCTTGCCCACTAGACCAATAGGACTCTTGTATATTAAAGGAAAGTGCATCGTCGGTATTCTCTTATGAAGACCCCACAGTTACAGGTGTCGGTTTTTGAACTCGGTATGTGAAGCTTTACCAAATTGTAACGGCTATCACACCGCTATCAACAAAAATCCAAATAGATTTAGAGAGTATAAAATAGCATATACTGTACGTGTTTTAACTTAAGGGACTACAAGTTATAGGTCTCATTCAACATGTGTTGTTTCGATCCTTTTTTACTTCCTTCCAAGAAATGCCTTTTTCTGTTTTAGATATGTTTGAAACTAGGTATCATAGAATCTGTGTATCAACTACAAAACTGTCCATTATGACTCTATCAATTTAGATGGGCCATATCGTATCATTTGTCGGAATGTTTCGACTGATAAACCCGTCCGGAATTTTGTTGTGGTTCTAATTTTTAAGCTGATGGCATATTTCATCAGTGGCATAAGTGATGTTTTATGTTAAACGCATGCTTATGTTTGACGTCTAATGATATTCTTGTGCAAACTTTGTGATAAGAAGAAAGTAGATAATCTTCTTTCAAGATGGTTACTAAAAAATGAGAAGCACACGAAGAAGTGATTTGTCGAGTAGATGGGTTAACTCTACATGCATCATTGAATTTGCAGCAGACATCAACATTTTAACTGACAATCCAGGGATAGACAGACATAAATATGATGGATTTAGAAGGCATGAAATTAATGTGACAATATTAGATACATATGATAATCAAATTGTCTTTTTGTCACAATATTTGCAAAAGACGTCAGATTTAATTGTGTTTCAAATGTCATAAGACTACAACCGGGAAAGGCTTGTTTTGAACGATCTGCATAAGTCCAACTCTTGTTCCTGAGAATTATTGTAGACTGCGAAAAAAAGTTACTCATAAATGAAAAAGAATACATATCCACAAACACGAAAATAATACATAACGTTATACTACATAATATCTACGGTGGCATAGATGTGACATGTATGTGATTTTTTTTCTCGTTATTCCAAAAAAAAAAAAAAGTCGAAATAACGAAAAATTAAGTCGTTATTTCGAGTTAGTAAGTCGAAATAACGAAATAACTAAGTCGTTATAACGAGTTAGTTGACCAATCAGATGGTTCATTGTATTCAGCGAATTTATGTGAAGTGTCGTAGAGTGTGACCCAATGTTAACCACTCCTGTTATTTGTACGCACGCGGGTACATTATACTTTAAGTTAAAGAGTGAGTTAATCTGATTGGTCAACTAACTCGTAATAACGACTTAACTATCTCGTTATTTCGAGTTGGTAAGTCGAAATAACGACTTAATTATCTCGTTATTCCGACTTACTAACTCGAAATAACGACTTAACTATCTCGTTTTTTCGAGTTAGTAAGTCGAAATAACGACTTAGTTATCTCGTTATTTCGACTTACTAACTCGAAATAACGACTTAATTTTTCATTATTTCGACTCTTTTTTTTGGAACAACGAAAAATAAAAAAATCGCATACATGTCACCTCTATGCCACCGTAGATATCCTATTGCTAAAACAATTACAGTTTATAGCGATATCCATTTTATACAATTATTTCATGACATTTAGGCGCTTAAACCTTACCTGAAGATCAAATGGTGTTAAGACAAGGCATTTGAAACAATGTGACATTTTGTCACAATCTGTATAAACGTCAGCTGTTGCAAATGCGTCTTGGTTCGCTTGTATCGGAAGAGAGGGTGGGGGATTCAAAATGATTCCGTAAAAGAGAGCGACACAAGTTCCAACCATTGTTACTGGGGAAATTACTGGCATACAGCATTCATTCGTGGAGACGTTGACTGAAATTTTCTTCGAAAAAAAGAAAAAACCGTAAATCACGAGTTAAAAAGATAGGCCCGCGCGGGCTTAAGTGCCTTATTGAATATTTCATAGCGCCTAGGGAATAACGACTATCAAATTAACCCTTTCCCAAACGCCAAAGTTTCGACCGTCCCAAATTGAAAGAGTTTGCAGACGACATTTTAAAATGTGATGAAATTTGGAAAATAATCTTCTGATAGGGCACAAAACGTTGTGGGGAAAGGAGAAATTGCTCGTCACGAGCAATTTCTCCTTTTCCCACAATGTTTTCCAGAGTCGTCTGCAACATAGTGGTTATATGTCGTTATTGTTTGGTAAAGGGTTAAGATGATTTTCTGATTTACGCAACGATTACAGCCATTAGAGGAGTCATTGAAATGTCAATTGATAACGCGTTGTGTTGATCCCAGCGGAATAAGACATCGTTATTTTTTGGTTCACATGCAGTCATATGGATGGGTGTATGGGATGTAGTTATTGTTAAGGGATTTTTCAGTTGATTTAGAGTCGCATTCGTTCTAACGCGTAACAATATGAGACATATTCAACACCTATCACCGAAAAGAAATTATTATAGAAGAACCTGGAAATGATTCATTGGTAGGTGGGTAGAAGTTTCAAGCAAATACACACACAAAATAAACCCTTTACCAAACAATAACGACATTTCACCAGTTTGTTGCATACGACTTTGGAAAACATCGTGAGGAAGGAAGAAATTTCTCGTGACGAGCAATTTTTCCTTTCCCCACAATGTGTTCTATCCTATCAGAAGATTATTTCCCAATTTCATCACATTTTGAAATTTCGTCTGCAAACTCTTTTAATTTAGGACAGTTGAAAAGTTGGTGTTTGGTAAAGGGTTCAGAGACATCGTTTTAGGAGAGTTGATTTGGCTTCTTGGACAGTTAACAGCTTGATTTAGGGATGTTTGACATGCGAAAAAGGTCTGTTAGAGGCATTGTAATTGGCATATGTTAAAACAAAAGAGACTTCAATAAAAGAAGTAGAGATGAAAAGAGCAGTCCTTGGTGAAGTGGGCTCAATATCTGTCCCAAAGTTTGAATTAGACGGCTACGTTTTCTCTGTCATTTGGTTTCTTTGAGTTTACACGTCATTTTTCTTTTTAACGAAAGTCAACATATTTGCTACATTATCGTAATTTGTATGTGCATCACTTTTTAAATATTACGTCGTATGATCTTGATCGTATGTGGAAAAATTCTATTGTCATAAGAAAACCTTGGAATTTTAAAGGTGTTTCTTCACAGAGGAGAGAATTTGAAATTCATGATAAAATGTCGTTTAGAAAATACAGCGTTTGTATTGTTTGATTTATGATTATAAGTAGCAAATAATGTATACTTAATTCAGGAAGCATCAACTTATATAAGCATGTACAGTTTATATGCGGTAGATCTGAAAAGCGATGTCACGCTTTTGGATTAAAATAATGTAAATTCACTGTATACACACTTAAATGAATTAAAAACAATCTAATTTTGATTTTAATGACTATTCGTCATTGGGTATCTTATCACGGTACAGCTGTTGTGCAGTTTTTAAAAAAAAAAGATTTTTAACTTCCAAATTTCTCACATCTGTGAACACACACATTTAAAACATAGAATCCGCATAAGGACAAATCAGTTGTTGGTTGCATTGTCTTATCTTCATTCCCTCTTTGTTTTGTCTATTTCCAGTGCATGTAGACCGTGTAATAGAGAGATCCGCCCATTCAGTTGTTGGTTGCATTGTCTTATCTTCATTCCCTCTTTGTTTTGTCTATTTCCAGTGCATGTAGACCGTGTAATAGAGAGATCCGCCCATTCGGGTATCATACTGCCTGGGCAATCATGGCACACGCTGACTCACAATGGACCAACCGCCAGTATGGTGTACAGGTAAATCCTTAACTTACATGACAATGAATCACATTTTTTCTGAATTGGGTTTCAACCCATTTCAGCAATTGACTGTAATGTCACGGGGACAAGTTTTTTTGAAAGAAGGATATTTGCCCTAGCTTAAATGTACCATGCATACATAGTCCAGTCAGAAAGAGGTAAGTTTGATACGGGGTAGTAGCCAAAATGCCGACGATTCTGTCCTTATAGGATTTGAATCTTTTTACTATTGTTGGTGTAAAATTTAAACATAATTACCTTTTATAGACATATTACTTTAAGGTAAGACCTGAGTAATGAAGAAAAGTCATTATAACAAAATTAAAGATTAAACAAAGCAAATGCCATTTTAAAATCAAGTTGTTTCATATAATAAGAATCTTTCCTGGATTAGAATTTGTATTTGCCAACTTCATTTATGAAATTTTGATTTTAATGTGAAAATTAAAATTCAGAGGGAGGTAATTAATATGAAATAAATAACAAAATCGTTGATATTCATATCGTTGATATTCATTTTGTTAATATAAATTCAAAATTAGACAAATTTTCGAAATTGGCTCGGTGATTGTCTTCGAAGCGATGCATATTTCATGAATTACATTTAAACTTATTCTTTTATTAAAGCAATAACCAGTTTTCCATTACCCAGGTCTTACGTTTAATCGCTTTGGGTCTACCCGTATCAATTCGCCTTACAGAATCCGAGTGATGTGCGATGTTCATTACTACAACACGACCTGTTCCAAGTTCTGCCGTCCGCATAACGACAGATTCGGGCATTATACCTGTAACATGAACGGGGATAAAGTCTGCATGGACGGATGGCTGGGTACCGAGTGTGATATAGGTAAGACATGTAGGAACTTGTCTAACCATCTACATTGCTATGGTTGAATTTATCGTGTCAAACTCCTCACGAAATTGATCACTGCCACAACAAATCTCACGTGATCATCTGCTTAGAAACCGAAGATTGAACTTAAAATGGCGGCGACACACGAAAAACAGTCATCAGTGCTTTGTTTGTATAGAAAAATTAATGAATTTAACACGTCGAATATCAACACGGGATTACATAATTGATAGATTAACTACCATAGCAGGTAAAACTCAAACAAAAATAGCATTATAATTCATCCAAATCTGGATGTTAAATGATCAATGCAGGCTAGCATTGTAAGAAGTGTATTATTGTGTGAACCATTAGTTCGAGTTCAGTTCTGTGTTAGTAGATATGTCATCTTCCGCTGTGATTTAAGAGTCATTATTATGCTATCACATCCAAATTTTTCTCCTGGTGATTTCTTAAAAAAAGAATAGTCGAAATAATTTAGAGCATTCTTTTCCATTCCTTAAAACGTTGTTCTTTGTTCAGAAAATCAAATTTCATCGCCTATGTGGTTGAAACGTCAAGAGGCCCCACAGACGTTGGTTTCAAGGGAGTGTCCTTTGAAGATACACTTCATAGCCTAAGCCTAGTTCTGGCTAGCCCCAGATCAGCCATAATGGAACTGAAAAAAGATATTGCCACGGCTTTTATCACGTTAAACAAAATAAAGGCTTTGCTCATGACCGATCCCGTCCACCAGTTTACGATTTTCTTCTCGTGTTTTTCAGCAATCTGTAAAACCGGATGTCATGCCCTTCATGGGTCATGTGACCAACCCGGGGAGTGTCGGTAAGTAAATATGTTGGTTTTCGATTGGTCAATATCTTTCTCACCCGAAAATTGACATATACAAACCTGTAATTGATTAATATGGTTATAGTAATGTTAGATATAAATCAAAATGATGAGCAAGAAATGAAAAGTAGACATTTAGTTCAGTCATTGATATATGCCATAGCACTTTTTATATGTAATAATTTATTTCAAATTTAGCACTCAGGCATAAAACACAAATAAACGTCTCGAATTTATAGAACTGTAGACAGGCGACGAGAAATACGTTAATCAATGGCAGACGAATGATGTGACTCCTATCTGCACTGCTTACTTTTGAAACGTTGTTGAATGAAGGTTTCAAAAATATAATAGAAAGTCATATCCTTCCGTAATTATTTGCATATATTTACAGTATTTCATCACCAATAGAATAGTCCTGACTGCTTTCCCAATCGGTTTTCTATTAGTGAAAACAATCCAATCATACATTGAATTACACATGTATATAACCAGGTGCTCATTTGGGTGGCAAGGCTCGTTACGTGACAAATATATCCCATAATCGGGAAGTAAACACGATTCCTGTAATAACTCACCCTCGACCTGTAATTTCGATCTCAATTTAAAAAAAGCACTATCCAAGCAAACCTTGAATTATACTTGTATATATTCAGGTGTTCATTCGGATGGCAAGGCCTGCAATGCGACCAATGTATCCCATAGTCTGGATGTAAACATGGGTCGTGTTATAATTCACCCTGGACGTGTAACTGCAGAGTTTTCGTTTGTTCATTACCACTTATGTGGGAGCGTAGCGAGAACCTTACTCTAGTAAATTGGAATTGCGATTTCAAATTAAAAAACATCAACAAATTATCCATGCATACCTTGAATTATACTTGTATATATTCAGGTGTTCATTCGGATGGCAAGGCCCGTTATGTGACCAGTGTATACCGTACCCCGGATGTAAACACGGATCGTGTAATAATTCCCCCTGGACGTGTAACTGCGATCTCAACTGGGGACATATACTCTGTGATAAAGGTGAGCCTTTCTTGATATTGATACCGATCACAAATTTTATGCGTAAGAGGCAAAACATACATGTAGGTGATACATCGCGAGGGTTCAGCGCAAGACAATAGTGAGTGCTTCACGTTTGTGAAGCACTTACTATAGCCTTGCACTGAACTTTTAATGATATCTATGTTAACGTCATAATAAAATAGAAATATCAATGGTACATATTAATGGAGCCAAATCAAAATTATTTCGATGATATAAAACCAAATCTGTCACGAGTCTGGGAAGGGGTGTTATCGGGTCATAAAAACGTTTACCGAACGAACAACATTTTGTTGTACCTCATAACACCTAACCGAGTGACAGAATGTATATTTATTTTCATATCATCTGAATCCAGTTAATACTTTCATTATATTCCCTTTTCGTGCAAAGATATCAGATAAAACATATTAAGGTAGTATATAATGAGTGGACGTATTGTGTACAGTGTTTTTGCGTACTAATCTAATTTCTACCAACATCTTATTTCCAGATTTAAACACGTGCCGTCACAAACCCTGCCGTAACCATGGACTCTGTATAAACAGTGCACCCAACAATTATACATGTGAATGTCAAAAGGGATTTTCTGGGATCAACTGTGAAATAGGTAAGTTTGTTAATATTTTCTTCCGGTAACGCATTTAAATTGATAGTGTTACCATCGCCATATACATCTTCAGGTGACAAGTCAAGTCTTTGTTTTTAAATGAGGTATTTCCTGAGATTTATTTGTAAACATTCTACGAATAGTTGAGTAATAGAATTCATTAGACTGATCGATTTTGCAAACACTTGGTTACATAATGTGTATCCCACTGAATTATCATCATTCTACGGAATGTGGTTTGGTTTGCTATATCATAATTGAAATAGGTTATTCCTAACACAATGGAATTGATACATAATGAATATTGGGTTGCATAGAAAAATGAAATAAGAAAACCATCAAACTCCTGACATTCATATCTAAATATACAAATATGACTAGAGTCTACAACATATTCTGGAAAACACAGTCAGTTTCATTATCCAGACAATTGCGTCGATGTAGTCTCTGATGTTATGAAATGTTTCTTTGGTTCTGTAAAGCCTAATAATTAAGGTGGTAGACCTTTAAAACGGTGAGCCCCTAGTTCAATCCCCGCCAGCACTGCTTGTCTTTCTTGAGTGTCTTTTCGTCAAACCCAAGTCTTGTACTGGTCAATCCGAGGCAAGCAATGCTTGATATACCTGAAAAAGGGATCAAACGACTTAAAACCCCATACAAAAGGGTTTTCTTATT
This sequence comes from Cerastoderma edule, assembly GCA_947846245.1. Classification (NCBI taxonomy): domain Eukaryota; kingdom Metazoa; phylum Mollusca; class Bivalvia; order Cardiida; family Cardiidae; genus Cerastoderma; species Cerastoderma edule. The sequence goes on from OX401404.1 coordinate 6,660,174, forward strand.
ATAGAAGATGACCCGTGTTCAAGCAGTCCCTGTAGCAATGGAGGCACATGCGTGGATACCAAACCCGGTTTTGTATGCAGCTGTAGCCCAGGATGGACGGGGCCGAATTGTTCAGTGGGTAGGTAATGGTGTAACAATAAGCAATAAGGGCTGGTTGTGCAATTATTGTGTCGTAATTGTCTTATTTATATTGGGAATTTAACTTTAAACAGCAACCTTATTTGGTATCACACCTTCACGTAATGTGAATATCACTAACTACGGAATGGTATCGATTAAGTCTTCACAAGTGTTTTTGCCGTCTTCATAAAAGGTGACTTGACCTGCGCCGTTCTTTTGGCTTGACTTTTAGGCAAATTTTGGATCTCTTAGAAAATATTAGGTACCGTTTGGCATGCAAGTTGGTATCTCAGTATATTCCCAGTATAGGGTCATTGAGACTACCATTTCATGAGAATGCATTTTTACAAGCAAGCGCCACTAAAGGTACCACATATACATACAGATACCCGAACATTTATATCCATATGGTCTTTGGTACTTAAACGCTTCCTTTGCAATCAAGAAGATATGATGTTTTAGTTGGTAAAAGGCACCTTGTATGTTCTATGTATGAAGATATCGTATCTATCAAACTAAAGCGCTATTTCTGCCTCTTAATCATTGCAATGTATGAGATACCATGTTTAATTCTGGCGGAGACATTGTCTATATATGTCGAGTTCATATTAACTAAGCTCGCATCTCTGCGAATCATACCTAAGATCACAAAATGCGAATAATACAGAGGATTTCTTGTCTTAGAAAAGTGTAAGAAAGAATGAGTTCTAATCATTTCTTACAGCAAAAAGCTAATCCAATGAGTAAATGTAAATGATTTTAAAGGACTTTATTTTTCATAAAAGGAGTTGTCATTACTTTTGGTATTGAAGTATTTCTGGCTTATTATGGCTGATGACGTGTGCAGAAGAACCCGAATAACATTCAAAAGCCTTTTTAAAGTCCATGAACGTTTACATAATTCCGAGAAAATACAGAACTACAAAATCCTAGCAGTAGTTACGACCGCTACGTTACACTAATGTAGTAAAACGTAACATTGACAGGTGAGTGAGAATTTGGCAGAACCATTGGCGACGCATAACCTTCATGCATTACAGATATCAATGAATGCGCATCCCACCCATGTTTAAACCACGGCACCTGTTTGGACGAGATCAACGGCTACGAGTGTCTGTGCCCGCAAGGCTGGCAGGGTCCACATTGTCAACTGGACGCAGACGAATGTGAAGGTCGTCCGTGCGTAAACGCGTTCACGTGCCGAGATCTCGTCGGGGATTACAAGTGCGAGTGTCAGCCGGGCTGGGAGGGCAAGAACTGTGACGTCAGTAAGTCAGATACCACGTGATATAGTCACGTGACACCATCGTTTTGGTGATGGCGTACATGCAGATGTATTCTACTTGAGTTAATAAAGGAATTTTATGTGAGACAATTCATTGTTGAAATATGATCTTGGATTTGAAATTATTCCCGCCGAAACAAATCAATGACCTTTCATCATCATGTTGTCGCATTCAAATAAAAATGCCGCAAGTACTTCGTTTAAATGAAGCAATTGCAACCTTAGTTTGACAGTAACATTATTCACACATACTCCTTCATTTTGTTTAAATCCTTCAGTGAGTAGGAAATGTGGAAAACAGTTGTTTGTGTAAATTTGGTATCAAAGAATAATTCGATTAGTCTTCATTTTTAAATCTTTATGACAAATTCGATGACCCATTTGATAACACTTGCAACCCATTTGCAGTTTAAACATAATCGAAAGCCCGCCATACATTCTCCATAAAAAAAATAATACAATAAATCTTGCAAAACAGATCTAGCAATAGTACCAACTAGTCTAATGACATGTGCATGTTTCTTTCAGATATTAATGACTGTAAGACGGTCACGTGCCAAAATGATGGACAGTGTGTAGTAAGTATCTAGTATTTAAAAGACGAACCCTCTTGTACATTCTTGGTTTCATTAATAGCAGATAACAACTATCCGACACAAGATCTCTGGAAATCCATGTTTTTATTAAATTGATTTTTCAGGCTAGCATCAATTGACTACTGAGATTATCCACGATAAAATTAATATTTCCCCTTTTCCTTTTCTTCTTTTACTGAGATCTCTCTTCCACAACATTTTACTCTATGTTATTCAGTTGTGTTATCGCATTGACGACTGGTTAGACTTTCGATTTGTATCTGTTATCTTCTGCTCTTTCATACCGCTCTTGGTTACAATACCTCGTTGGCTATTATTTTCTTTTATCCTACACTGTCTTTGTATCTTTCACGTCAATGACTGGTGAATGACTGGCGGTCTTAATCATTTAACACTGTTCTCGGTTTCAGGACCTGATAGACGACTATTACTGTATTTGCCAACCCGGGTACGTCGGTAAGACCTGTCACAGAGAGGTACACGAGTGCGACAACAACCCCTGTATGAACGGTGCGACCTGCGTGGACCGCATCCCTGGATACTCGTGTCTATGCGCCGAGGGGTTCAGTGGGTATAATTGTCAGGTATAAAGACCTCTATGATTTAAAAAAATTGCGATACCAGTGACAATGAATAGATTTGTACAACATATTGTGCAGAAGATATGTTCCATGTCTTTGCTGCGCATCGACAGGGTAGAAATTCCATCTCTTTATACACTTTTTGACATTCCGGTGGTCTATCATAGCCGCTAATATTGCAACATAAAAGCAATTTCAAGCATTGTAAATTACATGAGCATAAATGCGTTTCTCGTCATATTTTTGTGTTACATAGCACTTTTTTACAAAAGTATTAGCGAAATTCACAAATTTCGACTGGATTAAGAATATTTCAATTGTGTTTAAAAAGGTGTTGGGTGCATGTATGAGTGACAGAGGGTTTCAAGCAACAAAAAAGCATCAAAATAGTAAATTAACACATGTGTGATGTCAAAGCCGCATCTAGGCTCTAATTATATTTTTCTTTAAGAATGATGATTTTGCTCTAGAAACAACGTATTGCCATAAAGCTTAACTACATCGCACTTCATAGTGTGGGACTAGTAGAACATGGGCGTACACACTTTTTTCTTCCTGTGTTGCATCAATTGCTTATCGGTAACGGAATATGAGGAGCTTGAATAGGTGCACAACCTTGCATGAACATGTACCAGCAACGAAATTGTAGACGAAATGAAACCTGTATCCAAGACATAAACGACTAACCTTTAAACAAACAAGTAATACAAAAGTCCGAACTTTACACTGCAGTTATTAATTACTAAAAGATGGACAATAGATTAGAAAATAGAATTTAAAAAAAAACGCCATTTACGAAATACACGTATGTTGGTACGTCACTGGCGAAGAAGACCTATATGGGACATTTGACAGTAATTCACTGTAACTACTACCAATAAAATTCATTAAAAAAATCAACTTTGTAACTTCGTCTAACCTCCTTGACTACTTCAGATTGACGTTGATCCATGCAGCCCTAACCCCTGTCAGCACGAGTCCACGTGTTATATCCTGGATGACGATTATTTCTGCTATTGTTCGGATGCGTTCATGGGAAAAAACTGTGAACAGTTCAAGGTCATAACGGCCAACAGTATGTATACGATATTGTTGTTTCAACATTAAGCACATATTACGCTCATTATTACTTTTAAACGGAAGTTGGTCAATATTGCCAAATTCTTCTTGGTGAAAGTTGTGTAAAAGCAACAAACGCTCAAATTACGGGCACATCCCACATAGTTTGCGAACAAATTTATATTTCTATACAATATGTGCTACTTAAAACGCTTTGATAATGTCTTCAATCTTGGTTATTTTAAGTCTGAATGTATTATTTAAGTGAGATATTCAGACTTATAAGGGTCTAGACTTAACGCAAGCTTGTATAATAACTTTACACATGTCTCTAACCTCAACCATCACTATACCACATCAGACTTGATTATAAATTTGTTTCTGGTAAAGTTTACTTATCGAGTGCTTAACAGTCGCGTTTAATAAAAGGACCGCATATGCGTTCCATGTCAATTTCGACCAATGTACGTTATTTTCTTCTCGTAGATGTTGACAGCTGCACCGTGTCCATACCCAGTAACACTAGCGTGGGTGGGGTACAACTCATATCCTCGGAGATCTGTGGTAAACACGGACTCTGTATCAGTAAACCAGATGGTGGGTTCGAATGTTCATGTAGCCCGGGGTTTACAGGAGACTTCTGTCATAAAAGTAAGTGTCATACGGGTAATTAAAACTGCTTGTTCACAGACGTGAAGAGACATAGACATTGTCTTTTTTAACGAAAGAAAAACTTGATAAGCAGTTGCGATGTTGAAAAAGACGTACTGAAGCACAGCCATTGGGAGTAAAATAAGTTCGTACTAAGTATTAAGAGCCTGTATACAATGAATGTATATAATTTTAGATCCAAAAGCGGTGCAACGATATTGAAAAACATCGCATAACGTTTATACATACTTTGATATATTGACACATTCTCAATCAATTTTGCGTCCAATAGCTTTTGTCATTCTATATCTTACCGTTAATACAAAAACTGTATGGTTTTAACGACATAGGAAATTGACCTGTAAAATGTCTCAATTGTGAACAATAACCTTTAAAGTCATCATTCAAACACAACCTGTATGCTTAAGTCAAATTACATAAGTTCGTAGTCAAATGAGGTTAATGCATGTGTATTCCCTTTCTACATCTTGAATTTTCAATAGTATTGAAAATATACGGCATGTAAGATTGACAATGTCAATATGCAATTGTTTATACTGAAGAACAATGAAATATTGCAGCAAGATGTTTGTCCCAGATCCCCATTCTTGAGGTGTGTTGGTCGCAGATCGATACTCGGTTTGTTCTTGAAGGTCGTATGTCCAATAACTGATGTATGTTGGTTGCATACTCTCATTTTCTTATGTTTGCGGGTCACAGACCCTATTTCGTTATGTCCATGCATATTAATCGCAAGTTCTCATTTGTGGCATATGTTGGTCGCAGATCACCAGTATATATATGTGTTTGTCGAAAATCCAAATTTTTGAGTTTTGTTTACATTTCTCCCTTCAGATAAGGACGACTGTTCGAGTTCCCCGTGCCAGAACTCGGGTACCTGTGTGGACCTAATCAACTCGTTCCAGTGTATCTGTAGTGAGGGATGGGAAGGCGCCCTCTGTAACATAAGTAAGGGAATAGCTTACTACATGTGTCGATGTAAATTGACTTGTTTAATTTATTTTGATAATATTGCAAACAAGGACGGAAAACATGCAACCAGACAGGGACTCGAAGCCGGGACAAGCAAGCTTAGCGACTGAGCTTCTGGCCTGGTTTCACATTTGACTCTACCCTGAAAAGTATATCCCTACTACAATATCATAATGAATTGTTTAGAATTGAAATTTGTTTTTTAGATCGAATCATTTCTTTCATTATTTTCTTTTAAGAAGAATGATTTCCGTTTGAAAGAAATTAACAGCGAATCATCTGTAAAATACTTAAAATATGCACATGATAAATGCATGAATTTCTCTTGCTTCAAATATCCAAACACTGGTTTTATTTACTTGGTGACAAGAAAGTTAAACATAGCAGAGAACCAAAAGCAGATAGAAATGCTCATTTTAAGCTCATTTTCAAAATGCAACCAACCATCGGAAATCGCAGCCATTAAGATAGAAGAAGTATTTCTTCTCGAACAACAATCAAACAACAATTATTATCTCTCGGTTGTATTATATGTCAAAAAGTACATGCCGGTAGCTATGCCGGTCAAAGGGTTGTTGACTTTTTTTAACAGTTTGAAGAAGACATGCTTTATGAGCTAAAGGGACTCGACTCAAAGATTATCATATATATACAAAATGAATTTGTACTTTTGTATTGTGGGCTAGATGTCTTTGCAAACACCTACATTACAACTTCTACAGGAATTCCTAACAGTTACGTCACACTCTGTTTACTCCGATATTATATAATTCATGAGCATTTGTAAAAGAAGAATTCAGCAATAAAGGATGTCTAAGTTAAATATGTTACAGACTTGTCCGTAGTGTTAAGGATACGAAGATGGTGTCCGCAGCCAGGCAGAAGATTTGCTAATTATGTCTTTCTGTGATGTCAGTGCTCGACCTAGTTTGTTCCTCTGTATATTATATATCTAGTTAAATAGATAAATAAATAACACAAAATTCTTATTTCTTTTCTATTTTACCTCAGACAAGAATGAATGTGATCCCAACCCCTGCCGTAACCATGGTGAGTGCATAGACCTTGTGGCGGACTACCAATGTCAGTGTACCGACGAATGGAAGGGGAAAACATGCACGCTTAGAGACAGTCATTGTGACCTGTTTACGTGCGCGAATGGTGGCACGTGCGTGGATCTCGTGCACACATTCGCCTGCAGATGTCAACCGAGCTGGGAAGGAACTACTTGTCATTCGCGTAAGGATACAATGTGTTGGTGTATGGTACTTGTATGGTGTTAAAGAAACTGTCTCATGTAGTTTTTGTGATATTCAGAATTATAATGTACTTCTTCAATAATCGTATCAATGCGTTTTGGTTACTTTCTAAGAACACACAATATTGAACTTTGATATCAGATAGAGGCAGATTTCAGTCGTCACTAAACAATGCTGTACACCATGTTTAACGATGAAATGTCAATTTCCATTATCATATATGTACTGTAGCTGTTTCGTATTATTGCTTGATTTTAAACAGAATATATTTATTTAATTCACAAAAATATAGCACAGACTTCAGGGAAATTATCGTAAATTACAGTTGTAAAGTTTGTAGAATGAATTTCCAAATATATTCGACTACACGTTGTTATAAAGGAACGGCATGTTCATAAATGTACATCATAACAGATGTGGTTGTGTTTAACGACTCTTGGTTCGATTCGTTGCGCATGGAAATTAAAACGACATTGACAGTAAAAGGTTAGTCCACACACTGGAAGTAATGAGTAGGCCTTTGAAACAGTATACAATGTTCAACAGGCCTAGTTTTTAGAGTGAAACACTTGAAATAACAGGACTCAAATGTTTGAAATCAGGGTTGTGATAGATTTCGATTTCCATGAGATGTTGTCTCCCGACTGACTTAAATTAATAGTCCCGATTGTTCTACAAGTCCTGACTGCCATTTTTGGGCAGTTAATTTCGGCGTCTTTCCCCATTCACGCTGAACCGGCTATCACGATATAAATGAAAAAACTGTGTTACACAATGTTAAACCTACATGTTAGTTGGAAGCGATGCACTAAAAGATTAGAAAAAGAACATCGATTGTAATGGAAGCACGACGCTTATCAAGGTCACTCTCGATAACTGCTTCTTGGATACATGACCAGTACTGTCGCCGATGTGTGGGCTAGTCCCGGTATTTACACATCACCGCTAAAGGGTTACGAACCTAGGACCCCAGTGTCAGAGGCCGACTCTCTATCTCTGCACCACTGTTTCCCACTGTATTGTGTTCAGACGGAAGCTAAACTGTTAACAATACCCATGCCCAATTGGTTTAAAACGCACAACCTCCACTTTTCAATGTGTTCATATTATCCTTTTTTTACAGCGAAAGTAAAGAGCTGTGACTCGGGACCCTGTGTTAACAACGGGACATGTGTGAACAGTGGCGACAGTTTCACCTGTATCTGCAAGGAGGGGTTCGAGGGCCGGACCTGTGCCTCAAACGTCAACGACTGTAACCCGTTCCCATGGTAACGTCTCAATAATTCCCCTTCAATTTCAGTTGTTTTCACAGGTTAAATTTGTAAGAAAATAGACGACTATTGACAAGCATAACCGAACAATTGGATATGCAAAAAAAAACGTACAAACAATAAAGCTCATTTTGAGCAATTCCTTCTTTTGTCACAGTTGTATTGAAACCACCAGCTTCGGGCCTATTACGAAAGTTATAACTCTTGTTACCTAGTTTAAGAAGATCCTATACTTACACAACAGTTATTCATTTTTCACTGATCATTCTAAACAATGATTGTGCTCATATTACAAAGTGTAAATTAAATGTAGGTCCATGTTCATGGTCACACGTAAAGCTCAATGTTGAATGGTAAAATTGCCTCTAGTCATCAAATGGTACTGCAGATTTCGAACTTGATGTATTCACTTTATCATGTGCGTGCTTTGAGTAAATCCGGAAACTGGCGAGATTTGTGCACCATGTTTTTAATACACGTAGTTTATACATCCCGTTTTGCTTTCTTGTTGTCTTCTAAAGTCGTGATGCCACTTCCATTACAGTTATAACGGTGGTCGATGTATAGATGGCATCAACAGATATACGTGTGAGTGTGACAATGGCTTCACCGGTACAGACTGTAGAGTTAGTAAGTATATGAGTCAATCTTCTAGTCAGACTTAAACTTATGAGGGGGTTGTGATCTAGACAAATTGGGACACTTGAAATCAGGTTTGTTGATTTGGCGTTCAGATAGGCTTACGAGTATGATTTGTGGTCAACCGGACACGACTGTTTCTCTTCAAGAGTTCTGACGCAATTGTGTATAGCTCATGCAAGCGCTTATGTTGCTCATATGGGAGCCATCGGAGTTTAATGCTGTTTGTTGCCTGTCGTTTTAATGTTATGCGTCAAGTAATCGTTTAAAGTCATACCTGCGCTCATTTACACTTATTTGTAAAAGTTCCAGAATAATTAAGAATTAACTTAAAAGTACTTAAGATTTCCTTTAACAGAGGAATTGAGACTGTAACATGTTCAAATGATGCTTTTAAAAGAGTGAATACCAGTAGGTTGGTTTACAATTAGCGATAAAACAAGGTCAGCCAAAAAACATTGGGAACCAATGAAAACCCAAGAAATTCTCCAATTTGAATGTTTATCTTGTAAGTATTTGATAAACGACAGTATTGTTTACGTGTTTCACGTGATTTTTCTAACTAGGTGATCGCCACTCTTTAATCCGAGCGCTCCTTGCTATTTTAGACGTTACTCGTATGTAAACAATGAAGTTAAATTAGTGGGCACCAAATTTGTGAATAATAGCACTTTGAAAAATAGATACTAAATAATGCAGGTGTAATATTGTCATGATTGTATGTGGTTTTTCGCTATGTTTCAACTTATTCTATCATTATGTATAACTCATACTACTGAGCTTTGCATTTTTATTCTGAGCCCTTGTAAAAGGATATCTGTTATACATCGGTCATTTTTAACGGGCCATTTGTATGGTCCTGTTACGTTCAAACAATACCTCCGGACAGTATAACCTAAGCCAGTGTAAACCTCTATGTAGGCGTTCAATAGCTAATTTTCTAGCTTGAGTTGACTGTAATGTAATTGGTTTATGTTTCCTTGATCATTTCGTACCAAATGCTCTGCATATTTCAGACGTAACAAAATACTTGTTTGTGTTTTTGGCATTAATTTCTAATATAACCGATTGCTCACTTCCTTTAACTAAGCAAATGCTGACCTACCCACTTCCTGATCATAAATTATCATTTTGTTGACTTCTTTTCCAAATTTTACTGGGTGCTCTCATCTGCTAGTTACAAATCACCTAATTACTAAAGAAATAACCATTTTACTGTTACAAGTAGCCATTTTTCATGCAAACAAAAGTGCATGTTGTCGTTGTTGTTGTTACAAGCTCCCGTGTTTATTTCAGACATAAACGAGTGCATGTCTTGCCCCTGTACGTATGGTAGCACATGTATCGACGGTATCGGGGAGTGTCTGTTGTTGTTGATGTTGTTGATGTTGTTGTTGTTGTTGTTGTTGTTGTTGTTGATGATGATGATGATAATGATACAAACTTCCGTGTTTATTTCAGACATAAACGAGTGCATGTCAAGCCCCTGTACGTACGGCAGCACATGTATCGACGGTATCGGGGAGTACCTGTGTATCTGTCCGCTCGGTCGGTCTGGGGACAGGTGCGAAAAGGTGGAGGGACGAATCGCCTCCCTGCAATCCTGCGAGTTCCAGCGCCGGAAGTACGTGCATAACTCGACCTGGGAGAACGAGTGCAGTCTCTGTCGTTGTAATGATGGGAAGGTGGAATGTACCGAGGTAAGTGGTTGGGTCTCTTCAACGCACCTATATTTTACCCTGTAATTCTATTAGTTCACCACAGTTCACCATATTTGTTTTACATCGATTGTGAAGGAAGCTTAAAGCTTGTTCAAAGCCACTCTCGATGTCTGTTTCCTAGATACTAAACCAGTAATCGCTCCGGTTTGTGAGTTAGTCCTGGCAATTTTCACCTCGCCTAACGGGATTCGAACCCGGGACCCTCGGTACAAGAGCCCAACGCTCTACCCCACTATTATTGTTCAGTCCAACTTGTGTTAAGCAACCATCCTTTGAAGTAGCTAACCTGCCTTAAACAATCGCTACAGGAAGCACCATTGTTGGATTTATAGTGTAGATAAATTTGTGTTAAGCAGCCACCCTGTCTTATACAGCCAATTATCTCAGTTCCATAGGCTGGCCTCTTAACACACGTTTGAAAGTATATTATGTCCTTCTCTTTAATTTTCATAGTTTTATTATTACAATTTCTAATTCATTTGTGTTCTACATCTTCTCATAAAACACTATAAGAAGTTATATTCATTCAACCTTTGAAATTATTATGCTTTTGTAATGTTAAAGGTTGGATGACCACGGTCCCTTTGATCTAAAGATGTGGATAATAAAGCAATATGAACAACAAAACATCGACAGTTTGGTTTCTTAAACAAAAGACTCATTGATAAATGAAAAACTATTCTGTTAGGACACAATGAGAACTTGCTATTTTCTGCACTGTATTTAAATGCCGCCTACTCCGGATGACTATGAAGTTTTTGTTCGTCTCTAACTTATTTGCATCGTTTTGTATTGTTGTGATGTATTTGGAATGTCGTGTTTATCATTCCAGAGTTTGGAGAGTTTATGCGGTCCCGGCAACTGTGCAGCGCCTGTCAACTCGTCCATACGTCACATCACTTGTACAGAATTCGAGACATGCGCAGTGGATACGGAAGTGACGTGTTTTACGCGGCCATGTATCCCAGTGGGCCACTGCAAGCCGAAAACGGAAGTGACGGTAGCGTCTGCTCCCCAAGAACAGATGTTATGCTATCATGGCGGCGGCCAGGACCTCAGCAGTAACTGTGCCAGGTTGACGCTGGTGTTTGATAAATCCAAAATGCCGATCGTAAGTCGAACTAGAATAGATAAAATACATCTTTAGCGTTAAGTGCCACCACATGCTTTTGTAAGCTTATTTAAACGTTTTATAGTTTATCTTGGCGATCTTATTTGTCAATTTTTTGCTTGTCTCAGATCCATTGGTTTCAATGCATGAGTAAACGATCATAGTTGTTGCTCTTCTTCTAACACGTGGAAATCAAGATTATACATTGAGAATCGCATAAGGTTACAACAGATCCTATTTCATAGCTTTAGCACAGTCTTGCACGCCGACAGAGTCTGAAGGCTACTACTTTGACAGGTTATTTACAGTAGCTGCCAACGACAATAAAGTTCAATATATACAAAAAAATGAGTAGAAACTTCCCTTTTTTAATTGATATTGAATCATCAACTCCATTCTAGGGCATAACTGTGGAGGGTGTGTGTGAGTTTATACAAGCGATGGCGAATAAGGACTTCGACAAGAAATATGCCTACGTGGAAATAGCATGCAGCGTCTTACAAGAAAACGTAAACGCACTGCAGATAATGATGGTACGTCGGGTGATTGGCTGGTTTCCTTACTTGGTCTCGATACAGTCTACCGTCACTGTATTATGCATTTCTTCTGAAGTTCTACGCAAATTGCATTTAAGTTGCATTTAAAGAAAAGCGTGACAAAAGAAAAATATTGGCAGGCAAATATTTGAATACAATTTGAATAACTCTCTTTTTCTGGTAGAAAGATTTGTAGATTTTTTTCTCCATGCTGATGAATATGTGCACGAATTCCTTCATGAGTAAAGACGTTTGTCATTTAATCTTAATTCGTTCGGTCATCGGAAATAGTTGTTGCTATTCCCTGAAAGCCAAATATTGACCATTCATTGCCAACTCTCAAATATGTCTATAAAATTCATCCTTTCCAGTCAGTCATAAGCACAACGAGAACACAACCGACGTACGCCGAACTGAAAGACGTCGTTGATCACGTGACCTATCTCATCAGCCGGAAACAGACGAACAGCCTCGCTTTGGCGGCCGTCGTGGGCGTGACGGTGGAGACGGCGGAGGAGGATGACGACTCAGACAAAGGTAGCATTAATCCTTTTCCAATCACCAAATTTCAAAAATTGAAAGAGTTTGCAGAGGAATTTTCTAAATGTGATGAAATTGAAAAACAATCTTCTTAAAGGGCAGAAAACATTGCGGGAAAAAGGAGAAATTGCTCTTCAAAAGCAATTTCTCTTTTTCCAACAATGTTTTCCAGAGTCGTCTGCAACGAACTGGTCAAATGTCGGTAATTGGTTAAAGCTATGCCAGAATGCATCCCCAAAGCAAAAATAGTGTAACTACTCTAGTTGTTGGGTGTTTTTTTTCTAATCACAAGGCTCTGAAGGGTCATGTCAAAGCACGCTACCAAATAAAAACATCGGCAATAAAACAGAATCTTCTTAACACTAAAGAGGATGCCACCGAATCATGGTTTCCAGTTCATGCACACAGAGACATCGACTAAAACAAGGCATAAACTATTTACCAAGCTAGTAACTATTATACTAAAATACCGTTTGTCCTTCATTTATATTAGGGAACACGACCTTGAGATTTTAAAATGATAATTTCTCTTATTGCAGTATTTCACTGTGCCAACTTAAAACCTCGAGTATTCAAACTTTATTTCCGATGTATAGACATGCCATATTCCTATTCTCCTCGCCAAACTACTGCGATCAATGGAGAAAGTATTACATAATCTTAGACAAAAAACATGCAGAACATATTTACCATAAACGTGAACAAAGACCCTGTCTTCTGTGATATAGTTGATTTATTTTTATGTTATACTGAAATACTGCACATGGCGGCGTGATAATCAATTCAAATCCGAAATGGAAAAATCGAAGTATGCTTAAGTATTAATGTTTTGTTTCGATCAATTGACAGTACCTGTAGTGCGGTTGTTTAAAAAAAAAACGAGAATAGTGAAACGCTACCCAAGTCCCTCAGAACTTAGTCCTAATATTTCGTATTTTTAAAACGAGATTAGATTAATGAGAAGTTTATTTAGCCCCTAGGCTTTCTGTAAGTAGACCGAGAGCAGTTTAGGGCCAATGTTTTAAGTTACTTCAAATCGGCGAGCTAAATTAACACCAAACCTTTTTAGGTATAATAAACACACCTTTGGGTTAAGATGACAAGTGATTTCATCTGTGTTACATTTATTTCAGACCCACGGTACCTGATTCCCCTTGTTTGTTCCCTGATGGTACTACTAGCCGGTGTGGCGATAGCTATGCTCCTGGTATGGCACCGGAAACGACAACACGTTATAGACCAGTGGAAAAATGCAGCTCGATTTACAAACGAAAAGGCGAATAATGATAACGTGGAAAACTTCCACAACTTAAGACGATACCGCAATCCCTTGTACGAGAAGGACAAGGGACGCCCGGGTACTAGTAACATCCGGCCAATAGAGATGCAGGATCCGGACAAATATCACGACCTCGACTCGGATTGTCGGGACAGAAGCCCGACTCGGTTGTTGTGGCAAGAGGATTTTATGGGTGGGGCAAATGACTGGTTGGGTAATACGCCCGAGAAAACAAGAATTAAAGACATCAATGTAGAATTGAACAAATCGCGCATGCGCCCATACAGACGAGACTTCGCTCAAATAGTCCCTGACCTTGACCTCGATGAAACGGAAGTGATTGTGTAGTTATGTTCCTATAGGAAAAAAGTTCAAAAAACAATTTTTTCAAGTTACTCTTGAAAAGAATCTTCCATTGTTTCGTTCACTTTCTTACACGTTTCATTTTGAAAGGTCTGTTGAGTTTAGACTTTCAGAAAGCTCGCATAGACGCTAATTAAACATTTAGGAAATGTGTATTTGTTAGAACGAATAGGCTTCCTCTTCATCCCGTTGAGCCATTTGTTTTACAACACCACACAAAGCAACCGAAATGTGAAGTTATGTTGCTGACCATGTTATGATGGCTAAGGTGTTTTATTTACTTTTTCCCTACGAAAACAGCATATGCATTGTGTTTGTGTTATTTGAAAGTTACAACTTTGGGAAACACTTTGAGTTACAATCTTCTCAACCTCGACGTAAACAAATATAAAAAGGTAACTTTGGTTTCTTAGTTTAATTTCGTTTGAAATGAAATTCATGCTGAGTCAGAAAAGCTGAAACGAGCCGTTTGAGCCATCATGTAGGACATTTGTGATGGTACCAATTGAATGAAGACGTTTTATGTGAAACAATATAAGTTTTAAGGAGACGTTATGTGTGAAATTACGTAAGCCAAAACGAGAGGAATCGAGATTGTTTCATGTGAAAAATACCTTTGTTGAAGTTGACTACATGTGTTTGTGAAATGACATCAGTTAAAAGGAGATAGTATATGTGAATATTCATCAGTTTAAACATTTTATATGAAATGACATGAATTATCAATTGAAACGAAATGTTTTACATGAAATGACATGAATTATCAATTGAAACGAAATGTTTTACATGAAATGACATGAATTAACAATGGAAACGAAGTGTTTTACATGAAACGACATGAATGACATGAATTAACAATTGGAACGAAGTGTTTTATATGCAATGACATGAATGACATGAATTATCAATTGAAACGAAATGTTTTACATGAAATGACATGAATTATCAATTGAAACGAAATGTTTTACATGAAATGACATGAATTAACAATGGAAACGAAGTATTTCACATGAAACGACATGAATGACATGAATTAACAATTGGAACGAAGTGTTTTATATGCAATGACATGAGCAATTGAAATAGAATAAGCGTTTTACATGAAATCGCATAATCAATCCATTGAAACGAAGAGTTATACATTACATGACACGAGGTTATAGTTTAAATGACATGAGTCATAAGTTGCAGTGAGGCGTTTTATAGGAGTTGCCATAAGCTGGACCGAAACGTTTCAAATGAAATGACATGAATTAGTAGTTAGTGCGAGATGTTATATATAGAGATTATCAGTTTGAAAGAGAATTTAAGATGAACCAAAAAAAAGTTAGTAAACTAATGTACTGTTATCATATATATAATATATGAGTGATTTTGCATAAAACTATATAAACATTTTAAAAAGTATGGCAGCATTGTAAAAATAAACAAAACTATGTACAGCATGGGTGTTGTATTCCTTAGTACCGTTTTACTAAACGCCTTAACCCTTAGAATGCTGGGTAATTTTAGAAAAAATATTTTTGTGTCATCTGCTTTCCAAAACCTCAAATATCTGCTTAATGTTGATGAGGAAAGATACTCAGAGTAGGTAACATGTTAGATCACAGGCCAACCGCCAATTTTCTCGGCAGCTGGCCTGTATCTTACCTGTTTGCATAAGCATGGAGTGGGTTCGAGCACTACAAGGGTTAAGGAAAACAATCGCGTAAGTTGAAACTGATAAAACATTGATAGTGTCTTAAATGAAAACACACTATTGTCATGTGACACGTGATTGGAAGCGTCTTGGAAAGGCGTTTCCAGCGATGTGTTACTATGAAATATTGCTTAGCCTAATATTGAAGTAAGAGGAAATGTTGTTTTGAGCTTACACAAATTGTTAGCATAACATGTTTAGTAAAACGGTACCATGTTGATTATTTATTGTAGTTATGAAAACGTTGTTCTGGATATCTTTTATTGTGGCAATCACGACATAGAGGAGGATTTATGTTCAAAAACTAAACCACAAGTTTTATTTAAAATGCATGGATAAATTGGTTCAATACAAGTCTAATTCAATCGCCCATTAAACATGCCGATGCACTCCTTACACCGGTGTGATGTATGAAACATTAGACCAGGCCTGCGTTTCACAAAACATGTCAATTTGAGCACGTCCTCAATCTCAGATTTCCACTCAGCTGAGATTTCTCAATTTGTGGATTTCACAAACTTAATGAAATTCGAAAAATCCCATCTGGGGAACGATTTGAGTTAGGTTTTGAACATCATCTTCGCCGAAAAAGATGTTCTTTTTGTTTTTTTGAAATAAGTATAGCTTACAGACTGTCTTTGAAATACAGGAAAAATTTGAATATATTTATCCTATAGATTGATAAACATTGATTGGATATGTAGAAGTTGCCCGTATGCGTAATCTTTTCTGTATCATTCAGTAATTTAAAATGAAAAGTTGACGACAGAAAACCATTAATCACGGTTGTTTGGTAAAAGGATTAAGTATGCGTGTTGAACAAAGAATCAGTGGGGTAATAATAGGGTGTGCAATTTACTTTTGCCAAAATGTTTTTTGGGGATTGTTTTTTTTTTTCGGTGTTCTGTATCGTGATTTATGGGTACTAGTAATAATGCTGTATCTATACTTAAAATTAAAACGTATGTAACATCAATAAAATGCTCTTATGGTCATACACCTGTTACTTTTGAGATATTGAATTCCCATTGACTCCAATGTTAAATCAGCTATTTTCAAGACTCTGCTGAATGAAGAATAGTGTTTTTTACGCTTAGCTATATACAGGAACATCAAGTTTGTCCATTCAACTCTCAGAAACTGTAATAAAATGGACACCTCAATCGTCTCATTTTTTTTCTACGGAGCAAAGTGTATTAGTACCGTCCGAAAATCAGTGCACTAGCTGTCAAATCTAGCCGAGGTACCGGCATTTGTGTTCATACATCCCAAACAAATAGTCCTGCAATAAGCAATCAAAACAAACTTTGGGAGCATTGCAGGACTATAATCTATACAGGAAACACATCAGTGTTCTACCAGCTCATCTCTTACCAGCAAAACTATGCACCAGAAGTTGAAACTCAAAATTTCTAAATGGGACTACTTTTGGGTACTACGACCCGGAAGTACTCCGTAACAGGTGCGAGACCTAATACAAATGCATTTTATTGCTAACATGGTTTTCGGTCTTATTTTTCCAAGGATTGGGGACTTGCGACAAAATATAATGCGAAAAACCTGACAGGAAAGCGATAAAAATGGAACAAATGAGGAATCCATACACCCACCCTAATCGACTACATTTGCATACAAGACTATGTAAAAGAGCCAAGAGTCACCAAAGAGAGATAAATACTAATTATTCAAAAACTAATGGATCAATTTGACTGAAACAAAAAGGTTTTTGTTCCTTAAAGATTGTTTCATACTTTGATAAGAGTTTTATAAGGTTTGAACTGGGAACATTCCAAGAAAAGTAGCCTTCTTAGCAATATCTTTGGTAAAACAAAGGCTATTTTCGTTGAAATGAAGGCTTACTTCTTCATTATTTCATCAAATCTAGTAGGAAATGCTATAATTATGTTGTTTAAGACTCATTAATAAATTTCCAATTACAAGGACAGAAATTTTAATGATTTGGGGGCAATCTAAGGGGTATATCTGGGCTTTTCCAAAAAGTACGGGAAAATGTGTGCGACATAGCTTTGTACACATTATGTGTTATTTATGGGGTTAGAAATGTGATTTCAATAGCTAAAAATAACTAAACAATTGGAAAATTGACTTAAAAACCTTTATAGTATAAAAAGAAAATATTTTTAAGAACATTATAGGAAAAGCAGCCATTCCAAAGCCTTTTTTTAGTCAAATTGGTCCAAATCTGAACCTTGGACTGTTAACATTTTCATTTTACAAAGCAAATGACTGATTTTCATGCCTACATTAGGATCTTGAAATATGTTATAGCTTTATCAAGGAACATCTTTGGAAAAACAGATTGTTACATGCAATTCTATATTGAAATGGTTGATATAAAGAGTTTATACCTATTCAAAGACAGATAAACAATATCTACAATGATTTTTCTGAAACACAGCCATCGAGAAGACCATTCGATATTCAGGCTTCATCGACAGACATGATATTTAGAAAATGGCACGGAAAAAGAAATAATTGCTCATTATTAATCATTGATTTCTCTTTTCCACCAATGTTTCCATTTGATAGTAAAAACAGCTTGCTTGAAACTACCGTAACCTATGAATAGAACTCACCGTCACCATTCAACATGCAATGGATATGATAAGATAACAACAACAACAACAATAATAATGATGATTATAATAATAATGATAATAATAATAACAATAATAATAATAGTAATAATAATCAATGATAATGAGATGATGATGATTATGATATGGGGAACATGATAGCGGTATATACTATTGGTGGTTCTTGTGAAAGACCGATTTGTCCATCGAATTGATTTCGAAAAGTTTGACATGACTCGTGTGATTGGTTTCTTGCACCAAACCAGCCGGCTTAACCCGTTACACTTGAAATACCTTAGAATAGCCCTCTTGGTCAGTTTACAATTATTGTTTTAGTGTAACACATACATTTAAAACTGTAAAATGCTGTTTCGGTTAAGAAAAAGTATCGCTTAAAAGCCATAGCTCTTGTCGAAAGATCTAGAGCGACAAGTATCCAATCACAGCTAATCTTGAGCGACACATTCCGCCTCAGCTACAACATGAAAATCACTCAAAAGCAGAAAGTCTAGTCTGAGATCAGACAATATGAGCTAATAAAGGGAAGGAAATGACATAGATGTGCATCTTAGATCAGTATTTGCTGGATGAAAGTCAGTGGCATCACATGATCCTCTCAGTTGACAATTATTATTACTCACCATTGCACAATACTATTTATTCTGTACTTAAAAAATAAAGCAATTTTGACAGAAAATCACTTTCTAGGAAGACATTACTGTTTTAGCTCATTGATGACATCAGGTTTTTTGTTCAAACACAAATAAAATCGCTAAGAAATGCATTGTAATGGGTATAACAGAAATGGATGTTGTCCGGAAACTCATACACAAGCCGATTTAACAAGGAAAATCCTACATTCTCAATTAAAACCATTTGGACACATACCTTGTCCCGAGGAAAGGTAAATCCATGTTTAAAATGCTATCTGCTGATTACAATCATAGTTTGATGAAGATTTCTCAGTTATTTACGTCAAAATAAAGACTCCACGGTCATGCGACTGCCATGGATTAGGTCATACACCTGTTACTTTTGAGATATTGAATTCCCATTGACTCCAATGTTAAATCAGCTATTTTCAAGACTCTGCTGAATGAAGAATAGTGTTTTTTACGCTTAGCTATATACAGGAACATCAAGTTTGTCCATTCAACTCTCAGAAACTGTAATAAAATGGACACCTCAATCGTCTCATTTTTTTTCTACGGAGCAAAGTGTATTAGTACCGTCCGAAAATCAGTGCACTAGCTGTCAAATCTAGCCGAGGTACCGGCATTTGTGTTCATACATTCCAAACAAATAGTCCTGCAATAAGCAATCAAAACAAACTTTGGGAGCATTGCAGGACTATAATCTATACAGGAAACACATCAGTGTTCTACCAGCTCATCTCTTACCAGCAAAACTATGCACCAGAAGTTGAAACTCAAAATTTCTAAATGGGACTACTTTTGGGTACTACGACCCGGAAGTACTCCGTAACAGGTGCGAGACCTTATATAACAAAAAATTGATTAAAACGACAAAAGTTCCGTCTTTTTGCTTGTAACCTTTCTTCCCATCTTCTCTCGCATACCTTTCGTCTCCATCCCTCCCTTCTCCCTCTCTCCTTCTCTTCCTTTCTTACATGCTCACTCCCCTTTCTGTCCTCTGCTCTCCTCCCTTCTCCCTCTCTCCTTCTCTTTCTTTCTTACATGCTCACTCCCCTTTCTGTCCTCTGCTCTCATCCCTTCTCCCTCTCTCCTTCTCTTTCTGTCTTACATACTCACTCCCCTTTCTGTCCTCTGCTCTCATCCCTTCTCCCTTTCTCCTTCTCTTTCTTTCTTACATGCTCACTCCCCTTTCCGCCCTCTGCTCTCCTCCCTTCTCCCTCTCTCCTTCTCTTTCTTTCTTACATGCTCACTCCCCTTTCTGTCCTCTGCTCTCATCCCTTCTCCCTCTCTCCTTCTCTTTCTGTCTTACATACTCACTCCCCTTTCTGCCCTCTGCTCTCCACCCTTCTCCCTCTCTCCTTCTCTTTCTGTCTTACATACTCACTCCCCTTTCTGCCCTCTGCTCTCATTCCCATCCCCTCTCTCATTATCTTTCTTTCTTACATGCTCCTCCCCTTTCTGCCCTCTGCTCTCCTCCCTTCTCCCTCTCTCCTTCTCTTTCTTTCTTACATGCTCACTCCCTTTTCTGTCCTCTTCTCTCCTCCCTTCTCCCTCTCTCCTTCTTTTTCTTTCTTACATGCTCACTCCCCTTTCTGCCCTCTGCTCTCCTCCCTTCTCCTCTCTCCTTCTCTTTCTTTCTTACATGCTCACTCCCCTTTCTGCCCTCTGCTCTCCTCCCTTCTCCCTCTCTCCTTCTCTTTCTTTCTTACATTCTCACTCCCCTTTCTGCCCTCTGCTCTCCTCCCTTCTCCCTCTCTCCTTCTCTTTCTTTCTTACATGCTCACTCCCCTTTCTGCCCTCTGCTCTCCTCCCTTCTCCCTCTCTCCTTCTCTTTCTGTCTTACATGCTCACTCCCCTTTCTGCCCTCTGCTCTCATCCCTTCTCCCTCTCTCCTTCTCTTTCTTTCTTACATACTCACTCCCCTTTCTGCCCTCTGCTCTCCTCCCTTCTCCCTCTCTCCTTCTCTTTCTTTCTTACATACTCACTCCCCTTTCTGCCATCTGCTCTCCTCACTACTCACTTTCTCCTTCTCTTTCTTTCTTACATGCTCACTCCCCTTTCTGCCCTCTGCTCTCCTCCCTTCTCCCTCTCTCCTTCTCTTTCTTTCTTACATGCTCACTCCCCTTTCTGTCCTCTGCTCTCCTCCCTGCTCCCTCTCTCCTTCTCTTTCTTTCTTAAATGCTCACTCCCCTTTCTGTCCTCTGCTCTCCTCCCTTCTCCCTCTCTCACTCGATTCGATCCAAGGATGGCTGCGATTTTAGCAAGAAAACGTTGAAAACATCGCCCATCAACAAAGAAAATAACCCGCAAATAGTCCCTGATACATGATTGATTAACCCATTGCAAAACAATACGACATTCAATCACTTTGTTGCAGACGACTCTGGAAAACATTCTGGGAAAAAGAGAAATTGCTTGTAACGAGCAATTTTTCCTTTTCCCACATTGTTTTTTGCCCCATCAGAAGATTACTCTCCAATTTCATGACCTTTCTATGTGTCGTCTGCAAACTCTATCATTTTGGAACAGTCAAAATTTTGGCGTTAAGGGATTAAATGGTGCACCATTTTCGGCAACCGCCTATCAGCTCAGATTACCTCATTACCAGATATGGGTATCCGGTTTCTATATTTGAACGGGGTATTTCTAAAACAGGACATCGCAATCCTGACGATGGTCAAAAACATCCTACTTATCAAGAATAAGAATGGAAACTCTTCAAGTCAGTCCAACTTTAGGGTAACCATTATCTTAGCCTACATGATAAACCCCCTGTTTATACCCAGATGTGGGGTCGGGTTCAGTAAATGGGTTCTTCCTTCATGAATCCAGTGTTGTAATTGAATTAGAGTAGTGAATCTAGGTTAAAGGGTGCTTGTTAACAGATGTGAGGAAACTTTGAAGTCAAAAATTAATTTCTTTAAAACTGCTCAACAGCTGTACTGTTATATGAAACGCACTGAAGAATAGTAATTGGAAGCAAAATTATATCGTTTTAAGTTCATTACAGAGATAATACAGTGAATTAGCATGTATTTTGATCCAAAAGTGTGAAATCGCTTTTGAGATCTACTGCATATTAACTGTACATTCTTAGATGAATTGACGCCTCCTGAATTTATTATGCTGCAATAGCTTCTTTCAATTGTATATCAAACAACAATGCAAACACTGTACTTTTTCAACGATACATTATTTTGACTTTCAGTTTTTATCTGCTGTGAACAAGCACCATACAGCAACCATACAAAAGAAGATAGAAACATGGTCAATAAGACACATAACGGTTTAATACGGACGCCATCAATATTCCAGAATTGGACCACGTGTTTGTTAGGTTTTACATCGCGTCATCAATATTCCAGAATTGGATTACTTGTTTGTTAGGTTTTACATCGCGTCATCAATATTCCAGAATTGGATCACTTATTTGTTAGGTTTTACATCGCGTCATCAATATTCCAGAATTGGACCACTTGTTTGTTAGGTTTTACATCGCGTCATCAATATTCCAGAATGGGATCACTTGTTTGTTAGGTTTTACATCGCGTCATCAATATTCCAGAATTGGACCACTTGTTTGTTAGGTTTTACATCGCGTCATCAATATTCCAGAATTGGATCACTTGTTTGTTAGGTTTCACATTGCGTCATCAATAGTTCAGTTATATTGAGAGGTCCTGCCCGTAAAAGGTGAATATTCGAAATAAAAGAAACAATGTCAACTGAACCCTAGTCAAACATGAGAGCGGTGATTTGACAGTCTTCTTAAGAGAGGTATATTCCCCTAGCTATCTTCTTTGATGCTTTTCTTAATAATATAGAGTTGGTATTAAGCGGTCAAGAAAAGAGGCATATTCCCCTAGCTATCTTCTTTGGTGCTTTTCTTAACAATATAGAGTTGGTATTAAGCGGTCAAGAAAAGAGGCATATTGCCCTAGCTATCTTCTTTGGTGCTTTTCTTAACAATATAGAGTTGGTATTAAGCGGTCAAGAAAAGAGGCATATTCCGCTAGCTATCTTCGTCGGTGTTTCTCCTAGCCATATATTGTTGCTACTCTGTAGAATCGTTTCTTGACGAGACAATTTCCATGAGTACCAACAAAAAAGTATCTGGTCAACAATTTTTGAAATGCTGTGTGTAAAAGACCAAAATACACCTACTCTAGACCTCTGGTTAAAAGAAGAAATAATGATCGTTTTTTCCGAGATCATGTGGTCTCGATATAATAATATGTTTTTTGCATTTATTATCTTCAAAAAGAGCTTCTTTCGCATTGTTGCATTTGCATAATAAAATAAATCAAACAAAAACATCACAGGAAAACATAATAGGAAAATGAAGTTGTGTATATGTCACCTTAAGATGGTAGTACGCAATTTTTACTATTGCAGCGATGAAATATTTGCATTTGACAGTGTACCCATTTAAAGACATGTTCTATTTGTCTGGTGATACTCTCGCAATGTACCTTTGGCAACGACTGTCACACCATTCGGAAATAAATGTGATCGGTACAAATACTGTCCTTTTGCTTCAAGCCATAGCGGTTCGAAGTTAAGGTAATCGAAAAACAAATATGTATACATAGCCGTAAGATAACCTTAACTCCGAAACCATGTGCTTCAAGCGTGTTAAACGATTGTGGACGAATTTAAAATGAGTTTAAACACGTTTCCACCGTATCTCGGTTATACAACGGTAGATGTTGCAACTGGCCAGCCAACAAAACCCCACCCCAAAATATCTGTAGGTGTTCCACGATACATGTAGGAGCAATTGAAAACAATACACACATGCATTTATTTGTTGGAATTTTGTATAATCGTTCTGTGTAGTATAACCATTTCACATACATTGTGCTTTCTTTTTTCTTTTTATCTTGGAGAGGTTTTGTCGATTAGTCAACTTTTCACGCTTCTGTTGATCCTGATTAGAAAGTACAGCAAAAACAGATTTGAAATCGAAAACTTCTTTTCAATGGTTTTATCGACCATTCAAATACATTACGGGTTAAATATATCAACGACCCCGAATCTTTCCTAAAGTACAGTTTGTTTTATCTAAACAGATGTATACGATGTTCCCCAGCTCCTGGCCAGCTAATCCATGATACAGATTGCATGATTTGATTCTGACCAAGCTCAATATCTAAGTCGTTTGATGTTACAAATAGATGTTAAGTTCAATATCTAGCCCTCAGGGTTATTGACCTTCCAGCTGCTATTACACGAAATCTTAGTACTTCTGGTATATCAAAGCTGTTTCGCTTCATGATATTGAGAGGTTTAAGGGCAATGTGCAACCGAACTGGTTACTGACCTTAGGAAATGTGAAATTATTTAACTGATCGTCCTGAGTGGCCAATCGGAACGTATTTCACCATTTCGAATAATGTCCAATCAAATCCACATCCAATAAACATGGCGAATACTAACGGAGACAAATAATATTTATGACCCTATAAAGAACTACATGTAGTTACAAAACGATGATTTAATTGTCTTAGTTTGTAAAAGTTCGCAGACAACATTATAATGACTTTGAACCCTGGAAACAGGAAGACTATGCGTTTCTGTTTATAAATGGATATTTGCTCAATAAAGGTCAAAATGGCTTACCCTCGTAATAGAAACGTGAATACAATAGATATTCATCTCATCAATCGTGGCTTTAAATTTTACAATTGTTCTGCATGCCCTGTGGTTAAGGTTGTTAACCTATAAACATAAGGTTCGAGGTTCAAATTTCATTGGCACTGATGTTTCGTTTGAGTGTCCTCTGGCAAGACACTTCAGAGCCCTCGCCTTATGCTGATGCATCACATCTCAGGAATTCGGCGCGAGTAATGGTTACGTATCCTGAAAGCAGTCATCGACAGTGAGTTTACAAGCTTCAAGCTTCTATCACAATCGATGTAAAATAGATAAGTCAAGACTAAACTAACCATATAAAAGATTTACCTTCACAAACTAAGATTATATGTACACCCGGGTAAGTGTTGGTTCAGAGTTTACGTCTGAGTGGACTGACCGGGTAGAAAAAATATCACTGGAAGGGTATAAGCTAAAACAACACCTACATGTATATCTTTGTTAAATACGACCCGAATTAGTCTGTGCTTTAACATTAAACGAAGACTGGTCAGTAATCAATATACGTTTTGCTAGCAAATAGAGAGAGGGATGGGAGTTCCTGCATCATTAACTTTCTAACTGGTTTTAAATAATTATGTCATTGATCAAAAATAATAAAAAAAAAGTCATGGATCAGCTTGGATGGAGTTTATGGGCTGGTCTGATCTGATCAGAAACGTCAATATGTATCATATTTACAAATAGACGACACTTCCCTGCACTTGAAATGACCGATGAGTCAAAGTTCAACCCGTATCAAACTGTATGAATAACACATGCTGCTCCGCAACGGTACTTGAATGTAGACGCCGAAGCATTCGACTTTTATTATCATGTGAGTTAAACAGTCCGATTTTTTGTTTTTGATATTCTTTTCATATGCTCATGTATGATCTAAACCCTTTAGCTGAAGTGTGTGATTTTCTTAACTCGTCCATAGCAAAGAAACCATGTAAACAATCGTGAAAAAAGGAGAAATTGCTTGAGACAAGCAATTTCTCCTTTTATCACAATATTTTACACGCTATATCTCAAAGAAAATGTCAAACACGTCTTTTTGATTGCCACACCTCTTGATTGTTATCTGATATCTGTTTCATATTCGACCACAAACACCAACCCATATCGAGGGATCAATGCAATACCATAGTAAGTGCTTCATAAACATGAAGCACTTACTATGGTCTTGCACTGAGCCATCGATATGAGAGTACGGGGTTAAACAGAAATCTAGTGCGCCTTTTCTGACGGTCTGGTTCGGGTATATATAAACACGTTTCACGTCGGGGATCATGTGAAAACTCGGCTCGGTTGTCGACTGAACGAACGTACGAACGACCGTCTTCTCGAATCTCATCTTTATCACAGAATCTTCATCTTTATTACAGAATCTTCAACAAACATGGTGTGGGCTATGACTTTATTGTGTTTAGTGTTTCCAACACTCTCAATGTGTGCCCCGAAACTACCAGTTGGTACTTCGATCAAGTTCGCAAACTGCGGTAAGATAGTTTCTGTGTGTTACCTATCTTTGGGTTTTTAAAATTTCTTGATGCTTCTTCCCCCTCATATATTGCCGTTATAAATGTTGGTGTTTTTTATGGTCTCCCGGCTGACTTACATGGTACCGATGGTTTTACTCGGCTTTACGAGCGCCTATGGGCAGTTAAGGGGTCCTCATCCAGCGATGATGAGCCGGGCATTGAGCTGTATGGGTGTGCTTTAAACGCGTCAATTATTGTCTGTCTGCAGCATTCAAATTGTGTGTTTAAAACCGACGGGACAAACATTGTTCAAGACGCAAGTCAGTGCTACAAATTTCTTATGCCACGCATGTGTGTGAGTGCTTAAACATACTTGTGCATGTACATGTACATGATTGTATTGTCAACTTAATGTCCGAACATTATCTAGGAAGTCAACATGACCCTCCCCAACCTGTTCTACTTTTAAAAATGTGCAGGTTTAAAGGCACAACTCTATGCATGTTTGTATTCTCAACTTGAAGTGTTTATCTAAGGGGCCGGAAAGTATACCGGATATCAGTCTCTTCCCCTACTACGTAAGGCATGAGCGTGTTTAAAAACGTCTATTTGCATGTTTATATCCACAGGGCCGGATATTATCCAAGACGTTAGTCTGTCCCCGTGTACAACCCCAGACATGTGCGTGTTTAAACACGGCGACAACGTTACAGTACAGATAACCTTCTCTACGTCAGGTATAATATCATTTATTAAATTACTGGTGGTCATTATCTATTCATCCTGGTGTGTGAAAAATTAATCCATTTTACAAATCAATAATGGTGTGAAATTACCATTGGTATATTTTCCATACGCTCATGTTACGTCAGGCGTGACGTCACACCGTTGTTGTAGGTTTGTGATCTTCCAACCATTTATATATTCAGTAACGGTATGTATTCTTTAGTAACTGTATTTTTCATTGACCAAAAATTCACAAAATATCACATTTCTCGATAAATTCATTTCGTTGGTAGCTACACGTTAAATAGAATCAATCAATTATAGTCCCTACGACATAGAATTCACAAACCATTTTCGCCATGTCAAGATTGCGATCTGCGAAACGTTCCAAGAGACAGAATATAGCTAAGTTTGTGCTCAATTCCATAGTTGCATGTTGTTGTTTTTCTCTCATCATATGTTATTATATATTTCAATGAAGGGGGCGCGGCCTCCAAGTTTTGTAGCGACCATTGCGTATTAGCGTGTAACAGTATCAAACAATGGTTTCAAATTGAACAAAAAAAAAGTAATTCGAGGCCAAGGAATGCATATAAATACAAGAACAGAGTTTTTCTCAAAATATATCAATCCGTGATAAATGAAACGTTTGCTATGGGGAGGACGCAATCAAGAGCATGTATAATAATCTCAAACATATTTATAAAAAAAAACATGGTGAACATTTCATAAAATTAAAGTGAATACAGGTAGCAAATAACACTTTGTTTTATCGCCTATCACTTACTGACATGACTTTTAGCATGTATTAAAGTTGTTGAAAAATGTGAAGCTGCGAAATGGTAACGGACATTTTGAAACACCATATAAATACCAATACAATAGTCAAACTGGACGACGGACATTACAAGTAGGTGATACAAGTGTTGATGTTCTTGATTGCTACCCTTAAAAGCTATTAGATAAACAATTTAATGTCGGTGACTTGAGGCTTAAGTAGCACGAGTTCATTACATACATCAAACTCTAACCTCATATCCACTTACTTTGCCATCTATGTATTGGATTATTCCGAAAACTATAGTGATAAAAGGAAAATTGCTGGCAGTGAGCATTTTCATTTTATTCATTCTATTTATCTTTTTGTTACTATGGTTTTACCAAAAACAACATAGATTTCGTGTGGTCTGCTTTCCAAAACCTTAAATAGCTACTTAGTTCGGATGAGAAAAGATACTCAGAGTAGCAAACAGGTTAGATCACAGGCCAGCCGCCAATTAACTTGGCGGCTGGCCTGGATCTAACCTGTTTGCATAAGCATGAAGTCGGTTCAATCGCATGAAAAGGGTTAAATTGTATAACTAAGTAAACAAGACATGGCGAACAGACGGACAGACAGACAGTGTATATGTACGGGTCGGATATAGGACACTTGTCAAACCTTTCCCGTAGCGATAATGGTTAAAGTACAAATAACCTTTAGAGATGGCTGGGGACGAGACGGATAAGTTGACCCCGGAGCAGACGACACTTTACGTCTTACTTCACAACGCCTCCTCACCTTAACCAGGGGTGGTGAAATATCATTTTGGTCTACTTGTTTATAAATGTCTTTTTTTTTTTCGGTCACTATTCTTTTCTTTTTTTTTTATCTTTTTATTTTTCATCTTCTTCCCATTTTTTCCTTTATATAAACCGGTTTTAAGGCAGAATATCCATCTTCCACCATTTAAATATTTTGAAACTCTTTCGTCAGGCTACTTAGGTCTTACTCGACATAAATCAGTCGATGCTGGAACTATTCGCTTTACACCGAATAGTTCCGGTCACGACCGATGTATACCTGGAACAACGGAAGCAATCCGCCGAAAGCATTAGTTTCAAAATGGCGGATTATAGGTATCCTACCGTAACAGAACCGGTCAATCGACATAGTTTGGTAATGGGTTAACTGTGTGGAAGTGGAAGGGAACCATGTTTGTACGTTAGTATAGAATATAAATCAACATGTTTCACACCACACTTTCCCATTCCAGGTGAATCTATCACGGAGATCCAGTCCAAGGTGTTCGGAATTGTAGCCGGAGTCCCCATACCGTTTCCCCTGCCACAATCGGACGGCTGTCAGTCCTGTAACCTTACGTGTCCACTGACCAACGGTCAACACACATACAGCAATACCTTTCCGGTGTTATCATCGTATCCAACGGTAAGGGGAAATAGTTTTTTCGCTTTCGTAGTGGTCATTCACCCATGATCATAATTAACAAATAATCAACATTCATGGGAAAGACCTTTGGCTAGTCGCTTCAGAACCCTAGCTTAGTGTATCATGTTACGCATTACGTCATATATGATCATTGAACAGTTGATTAATTCAGGAATGACAATGTTTTATTCATTTTTTTCCGTTTAAACCCGGTTTCTATTTGTCCTTGGACAGGGTCGGCTCAAAACAGAAAAGGGTCTCTATGGCCTAGAGGTTAAATTACTTAACTTGACATCTCAAAGCTCTTCTCCGAGTTGGTTCAAATTCCTGTAGCGGTATACTTTCTTGAGAGGAGCACTGTATTCGGCAGTATATCAGTAATTAAGTCACGACAAATACAGATGACATTTTGTGAGTCACGGTCAAGAATAACTAGGCTCACTGGCGATTGCTGGCTGGTCCCCTGGATGAAATTTTGGGAACTTTTCGCTAATTGGTTCTTAATAATGGTCATTTACACAATAGAACATAAGGTTTGAATTTACCCTTTATCAAATTTTCCACTGTCCCAAATTGAACGAGTTTGCAGACGACATTTCAAAATGTGATGAAATTGAAAGACAATTTTTAGATAGGGCAGAAAATATTATGAGAAAAGGAGAAATTGCTCGTTAAGAGCAATTTCCCCTTTTCCCACAACGTTTTCCAGAGTTGTCTGCAACAAACTGATCAAATGTTGTAATGGTTTGGTAATGGGTTAAAACAAGATGGACCTTGGTATATATGGCTTGAATGAAAACAAGAATAAATTTTGTTACATCAATATTATTTCATTCATATAGGTAATAAATACACTATACACAGTTCTCTACCTTCAATTAAAATGAATTCGTTCATTTATAGTATTTACATCATTGACTGGTTAGGCTAGCCAAAAGGCAAACTTGTATAGGTACCGTAATACAGGGGTCTCTCGTTTCTGTTTTCAAGACAAGCCCAACTTTCTTAACAATGTCCAACTTAAATTAAAATATCAATATTGAATTGTCTTCTACAAATAAACCTATTTGCAAAAGATGTCCTCATCAGCTATCCATACTCATTTGGGCTCAACTTGATGAAAAATCCTTAATATTGTTGTAGTCAATCATCCCTTTAAGTAGCTAGTTTACAGAAGAGAAAATTTGACATGCAAAATAAAGAGAAATAAAATGTCCTTCACACAAAACAGTTTTTGTAGTGCTGTTTGATATGCAATTAAAAGTAGCCATTGAAACATTACCAATTTAGGAGGCTTTGATTTAACTAAGTATGTACAGTATGTATGCAATCGATCTCAAAAGTAATGCCATACCTTTGGTTTGAAATGCATGTTAATTCACTGTATACACACTTAAAGAATAAAAAACGCTAATCCTTTGATTCAAGTGGCTATACTTCAGTGCAGTTCATGTAACAGAACAGCTGTTGTGCAGTTTTTTAACCGTTTACCAAACAAAAACCACACTTAACCACTTTGTTGCAGACCACTCTAGAAAACATTGTGGGAAAAGGAGAAATTGCTCGTAATGAGCAATTTCTCCTTTTTCCACAATGTTTTTCTGCCCTATCGGAAGGTTATTTTCATATTTCATCACATTTTGAAATGTCATCTGCAAACTCTTTCAGTTTGGGAGTCTAAAACTTGGCATTTGATAAAGGGTTAAAGAGATTGATTTCTAACTCCCTAATTTCCTCAAATCTGTGAACAAGCACACCTTTTATCATACTCTATAATGTATATGATTATGTTTCTATTCATATTCTCTATGTATTTTTTTTAATAGCTATTTATAAGTTTTCCCTTTTTGTCCATTTCAGATCAAGCTTCCTGTGAAGTGGGAACTTAACAACAACAACACACCCATCCTTTGTTTTGTGTTTCCAATGGCCATTAGTGGATAATTCAGTTTTCTCACTGCAACTTGGAGGGTGATTTAAAATCATAACTTTCTGTTGCTTACCACCAATTCAATATATTTCCTCAAATGGCTTATTGTTAATGACAAAGATATTAAAAGCATAGTTTGCAAATCAAACATAATTATACGAGGGGTGTTCGAAAAGTATCCGGAAAACGTTCATAACTTATTTATCAATGCGAATATTCGAATAAAAGTTTCAAAATCTATACTTTGATATTCTATGCACATAATCCAAAAGAATAAATGATACAAATTGCTCTGATGCACAATCCACAGTCACCGTGGCAACGTCGGGTAACGTTGAGCGGGACAACGCCATGTAACGTAGAGCGGGACAACTTAACTCATAAAGCAATATGGCATTTACAAAATCTGTCTGAAACAGTGAGATGTTACATATTTTCAAAATGTTCTCCTTTACATGATACATACTTTTCCCACCTACTAACAACTTATAAAAGCATGACCTGAAATATTCCTGTGGAATTTTACGAATGGTTTCTCCGACTAACGCGGGTAGGTCATCAAAATTATTGAACCTTCTACCGCGCAACCCTTATTTCAAGGTTGGGAAAAGGCAGAAATCGCACAGAACTAGATCCGGTGAATATGCAGGATGCTTGACGGTTTCAATGCTCAACTGTATGAGAGTTGCTTTGGTGGGAATATCTTATTATTAAGTTCATAAAACGATGGCCATAGTTACAGTATTGTTCATGAATGACTGCGGCTTCTACTCTTAAGATTTTTTCTGTTCAGTTGTTAGAATTCTGGATATCAAGCCAGCACAAACCTTAGACATGCTCTCTAGTAACAATGGAATAGACTATAACCTTTAAGCATATGTCCCCTAGTGTAAGACTTCTATCACACTGCAGCTACTGCCTTATTACACCGACTTTTCCTGACGTTACGCTGGGACGTTCAGATCTTGGTCAGTCAGTACCATCGTGCGAATGATCTTTTTTGAAAACATTGAATCACTCATATACGCTGGATTCTTTCATTGGGCGTGTACCGTAGGTGTCAGTTATTATGGAGAATATCTCCGATTTCGATTTTCCCATTAACACACAGGACTTTATAAAACACCGCTTTTCAAATGCCATTTCCCCGAGCTCCGTTCCCTACTTCCATTATTTACATATTTTACGTCATATTTCAGCATGTGACGCTGCGTAGGCTTTGGCAAAAGCGTGCAGACACGTCACGTGAAATTTGAATTAATTCTGACGTTAGGAACACGTCCTTTTTACTCCCTAAAGGCATCTATACATGTGACGAATATTAAAATTTGCCCCACTCAACGTTACCTGACCATGGTGAATATGGATTGTACGCCAGATCAATGTGTATCCCAGTTTCTTTTGGGTTACGTACATAAAATTTCAAATTATCACTTTTGAAAATCTTAGTCGAATATTCGCATTAATAAATAAATTATGAACGTTTTCCCGGATACTTTTCGAACACCCCTCGTACAACAATTAATCCTTTTTGTCTTGTTTAGGAGAAACCATTGTGACAAAAGGGGAAATTGCTTTTGAAAAACAATGTCCCCTTTTGTCAAATAAGTGTCTTGAACCTACTGTTGCATGTGTGAATAAATGAGTACTGCATATTGAAGATAGAGGTGATGAGAAATATATAAAATTCAATTTTGAGATGGTTAACATTGATAGTTCTAATGAAATAAATGGCTATTTTAAAAATTGACAGCTGAAAAAGCTAAAAATGAAAAAAGGATCTACCTTTCAAACACTTTTTTTCTTTTTATCTCAAGCAAGTATTGTTTTTGTGTTTTGTTGTGTGGATTTTAATGAACTATATTGGTAAATGCAGAAAAGCCATAGAATAACTGAAAAATTGTTGGCATGGTGTAAAATCCTATTTAAATAATTTACAAATAAGCCATGACTTTTC
The DNA here is from genome assembly GCA_947846245.1 of Cerastoderma edule. NCBI lineage: Eukaryota > Metazoa > Mollusca > Bivalvia > Cardiida > Cardiidae > Cerastoderma > Cerastoderma edule. Next base: position 6,693,073 of record OX401404.1, read on the forward strand.
CAGCCACAACCCTGGTATAATCCAGCTACAATAACAGATATCTAGCTCAGAAGAAATAGTAGTGTAATACAAAAATCATCTTTAATGAAAAGACAAAGATGAAACAAAAGAAACACTCTTTAACAACTTTCATGTGGCTCACATTAATAAAATCATAAAGCCTTGTTCTAAAGGCTGAGTAACAAAATTAGCTTGTTGTTTTATACACCCTGAGGCTGAGTAACAATATTATCTCGTCATTTTATACACCCTGTGACAAATATTTAACAGTTTTTCCTTCCCTAGGATGGCCATAGATTTCTCATACAAGCAAGCCTTTACCTATTCCCCTTTTACAAAAAATGTGACAGACATTTATCAAAAGTGATTAAGAATTATCTAGTTTATAGGAGCACTTTATGCTTTACAATAGCAAATGTATCCAAGTAGGGTATAATGGTGTTGCTCTTTAAATGTGCTTGTTTACAGATTGAGAAAATTTGAAAGTAAAAATAGAAACAATACAGTTTTTGTGTTGTTGTTTGATTTACAATTAAATGAAAACTATTGAAAACATAACTAGTTCAGAAAGTGTCAATTTTTCTAAGTATGTACAGTTTATATGCGATAGATCCCCAAAACCGATGTCACACATTTGAATTATGATACATGTTAATTCACTGTATGCACACTTTAAAGAATTAAAAACAATGCAATTTTGCTTCCAATGTCTATACATTCTTTAGTGAGAATCATATAACAGTACATCTGATAAGTAGTTCTAAAGAAATTTTTTTTTTTAACTTCCAAATTTCCTCACATCTGTCAACAAGCATCTTCAAACGTTAGTCTGTGGTAGAAATCTCAAACTACATGGCTAATGAAACTGCTCATATCCTAGAGGTCCAATGATCAGAACCTTGTATTGCTTCTGTTTGATAAAGTTAACTCAATACTCACGTCTTAAAAGTTGAGATACCATATGAACATGTTCACACATTACAGGGGTGGAAAAATCAATCATCCGTAATGCCCAGCTTGTCTTAAAGTTTTAATGGACAAGTGAAATTAACTGTATTACCACTATACAGACTAGTGAAGAATAAGATGTGGTATTTACAAAGAAGTAAATCGAAACAAGATTAGATTTTGCCATACCAGCATTACTTTAACATTAACTCTTTCAGACCCCAGAAAGGGAGACTACTGAAGTTTATCACCCTACTCTAGTGTAGGTTACTTCCCTTGGGTCAGTAAACAATATTGCCATCGATGAATAATAAAGGGAAACTAGTCTGAAAGAGAACAAATTGTACATTATGGAAATTTTAATTGTTTCCACAATGGTAACTTCCATATATTGTTAAAGGCACATAAAAGGAGATCAATGATATAACAAACTATATTATTTGATAAAATTTTGGTAAGACTCAAAAAGTTATCACCAAAAAACTCCATCAGCACAACTTAAACATGAAAGCCAACAAGAAATAACCCAGATTAGCCAGTTTTATAATTCAGATTGTGTGATTCTTCACCCCTGACCTTGACAGTTGATACACAAATGTTTGA